>JARFJB010000255.1:5887500-6096979 GCA_036346205.1 Vesta saturnalis | reverse complement strand
TTTCATCGTTTTACATTGTTTTTCATCGTTTTACATTGTTTTTCATCGTTTTACATTGTTCGTTTTACATTGTTTTTCATCGTTTTACATCGTTTTTCATCGTTTTACATCGTTTTTCATCGTTTTACATCGTTTTTCATCGTTTTACATCGTTTTACATTGTTTTTCATCGTTTTACATTGTTTTTCATCGTTTTACATTGTTTTTCATCGTTTTACATTGTTTTTCATCGTTTTACATTGTTTTTCATCGTTTTACATTGTTTTTCATCGTTTTACATTGTTTTTCATCGTTTTACATTGTTTTTCATCGTTTTACATTGTTTTTCATCGTTTTACATTGTTTTTCATCATTTACATTGTTTTTCATCGTTTTACATTGTTTTTCATCGTTTTACATTGTTTTTCATCGTTTTACATTGTTTTTCATCGTTTTACATTGTTTTTCATCGTTTTACATTGTTTTTCATCGTTTTACATTGTTTTTCATCGTTTTACATTATTTTTCATCGTTTTACATTGTTTTTCATCGTTTTACATTGTTTTTCATCGTTTTACATTGTTTTTCATCGTTTTACATTGTTTTTCATCGTTTTACATTGTTTTCATCGTTTTACATTGTTTTTCATCGTTTTAAATTGTTTTTCATCGTTTTACATTGTTTTTCATCGTTTTACATTGTTTTTCATCGTTTTACATTGTTTTTCATCGTTTTACATTGTTTTCATCGTTTTACATTGTTTTCATCGTTTTACATTGTTTTCATCGTTTTACATTGTTTTTCATCGTTTTACATCGTTTTTCATCGTTTTTCATCGTTTTACATCGTTTTTCATCGTTTTACATTGTTTTTCATCGTTTACATTGTTTTTCATCGTTTTACATTGTTTTCATCGTTTTACATTGTTTTTCATCGTTTTACATTGTTTTTCATCGTTTTACATTGTTTTTCATCGTTTTACATTGTTTTTCGTCGTTTTACATTGTTTTTCATCGTTTTACATTGTTTTTCATCGTTTTACATTGTTTTTCATCGTTTTACATTGTTTTCATCGTTTTACATTGTTTTTCATCGTTTTACATTGTTTTTCATCGTTTTACATTGTTTTTATCGTTTTACATTGTTTTCATCGTTTTACATTGTTTTTCATCGTTTTACATTGTTTTTCATCGTTTTACATTGTTTTTCATCGTTTTACATTGTTTTTCATCGTTTTACATTGTTTTTCATCGTTTTACATTGTTTTTCAGCGTTTTACATTGTTTTTCATCGTTTTACATTGTTTTTCATCGTTTTACATTGTTTTTCATCGTTTTACATCGTTTTTCATCGCTTTCATTAACAAATAACGAAATTAGAGGCCTAGAAACGATTGGAGACGTATACTCTGCGCACGGAAAGCCATATATATTTCTCGTTTTTAGGAAAGCTGTCGGTGTCTCCGAAATCTATTAAATTGTTACATATTTGTAAAAGTATATAGTATCTTCAATTGAAATTTCGATCGATTTCATTAACAAATAACGAAATTAGAGATCTAGCAATGATTGGAGACTTACTCATTGCACACGAAAATCCACATAACTCTCGTTTTTAGGAAAACTATCGGTGTCTCTGAAAATTGATTTTAATTTACAGGAGTTATAACCAAAAACTGTAATATTTCTTTAAAATTTGACACCCTGTATCTTTTAAACGAAAAGTCATTTTGAGTTGAAATTTATTTTTTCAACTTAAATTTAAGAGAGGAACTACTCCTTTAAGTTTGGCCCAATACCGCTGAAACACCCTGTATGTGACAGCACAATCAGGCTTATGGCTTGGATTTTCTTTCTCCATAATATTCGGTCTTTTGCAATTTGTTCCATTCTATCATTCCAGTTCCTGCTGATCCTCCCTGTGTTGTCTTGCCAGGCTTTTTGGTGTTCCTGTTCGAGTTCGTCCTCCTATCTCTACTTTATATATATATATATATATATATATATATATATATATATATTTTTGTTAGATGACGCTTCTCCATTCTTGTTATGTGCCCAGTCTACTTTGTTGTCTATTGTCGTTATTCTTGGTTCTTTAAATACCTGTGTTAATTCTTCATTAGTTCTTCTCCAGCCACTTTGTTATTTTATTCCGCCTACTATTTTACGGAGGATTTTTCTCTCCCACATTCTAAATCTAAATGTGAAATAATAATAGAAAAAAAACAAACAGAACTACTGTAACCTAACAGAATTAGATTACATACATAAAACTACAATAACCTAACAAAAGTAGATTAGATAAACAAAACTACTGTAACCTAACAAACAAAAGTGTACAAGCCGGGAATCGAACCTACCTCAACCGCGTGTCAGGCATCCAATGTACCACAAGACCAACAGCGCTTCCCCAGCTTGACGTTGAAACTGTTATGTAAACTATTATGATACTATACATTCAAATTTTGTACGCGCGAAATAAGGAAACGCGTGATTAGTCCGCATTTTTCTAGATATATCCGCAAGTTGTTAGGATACTTCTGAGCATAGCTTCGGGATGAAGAAGATAGCTTCGATCACATCGAATTAATATGACAGATAATTGTTTTCGTTTTTTCAGTTGCACAATTGTGCTTTTGAAAAAAACATTTGTAATAAATGGAAAGATCATATACACGTTTTATAACAAAACTATTTTTAGTTTTTTTTTTGCTCTAGTTAAAAAGTTATATTAAATTAAAAATACATTTTTAAACCCAGTACCGGAAACACGCCGACAGTTCCCGAACAAACCAGAGCGCCGTGACGTCACAATGCTTATTTTTACGCATACAGCTGATACAGTGTTTTGGCTTTTAATTTAATTTAATTTAACGTAAATTACTTTAATACAAAAATACTTCCTAAGAAAGCTGGAGCTCTTGGAAGATGGCACCCTAACATCGGTTTAATTCAAATATCTTCAAAATGGTTTCTTTTTAAATGATTGATTTAAATGATTTTTGTTTTTCAAAATTTCACAATTTTAACCTAAAATTTAAAAAAAAAATCGATTTTTTCATAAAAGAATGATAGTCTTGTCTGAAGTCGCTACGACGCACCGTTTTCGAAATAAATCGATTTGAACTTTTCATGTGTTAATCATAATTTTATAAAATTAACTATCGAATTCATTCACAGTTATGAAAGATGGCTATGGAAAATAAACAAAATAACAATTGCCTGTACGTCAAACTGCTCTCATGTCATAAATTAATTTTGCTTTAGAAAGTAAGAAATAAACTCGGGTAAAAAATAATCGTTTTTAATACAAAAAGAATGTTGCTGACATAATTGATAACAAAAACAATTGAAAGCATGAAACACAAAACTAAATCTACAAAAGATGCTCCACATGACGACCATCCGTTTCTATACACAAATTTATTCGTTTATGTAAAGATTGCCGAATTTTTGCAAACATTCCCCTATTGTCCCTAAATTCGTCGCAGGCATCCTGAATTATTCTCCGAAGCTGATCGCGTGTTTCTATTGGTTGGGAATAAACCAATGATTTTAGATATCCTGAAACACAAAAATCGCAAGGAGACCTTGCTGGCCAAGCAACCGGACCGCCTCTTCCGATCAATCGCCCTCGGTAATTGTTATCTAAAAAAGTACGAACAGTTCTGCTATAGTGAGCCGGACAACCATCATGTAAAAACCACAAGTTCCGGCGAATATTCAGATTAATCTCATCTACTAAATCCGGTAAAGCATTTTGCAGAAAGTTGAGATTCTTCGCCCTTTAGGCAGTTCTACAGGTCCAATCAAATTATCACCAAGAACACCTATCCATACATTAATGCTAAACCTTTCCTGATGTTTACTTTCCCTTATCGCATGAGGGTTTTCATCAACATATGAGTAATAGTGTACATTGTCCATATTAAAAATTCCATCAAAGCGGATTCATCACAAAACAAAATATTGGAAAAAAAATCTTGGTCTTGATTCTCTTTATTTTGCATCCAATTGGAAAAATCAACACGAGCAGGAAAATTACCTTCTTGCAAGGCCTGGACTTGAAAAAGATTTTGACACATTGGGATACATTGCAGCCATCCTTCTTACGCTTATTTCGGGATTGTACTCAATTTCCATTAAAATATCATCCTAATATTCTTCCATTACATCAGCATGTCTTCCCGTTTCATTATTTTTAGGAATTACCGATTCTGTTTACCTAACTCTTTGATGAAGAAGCGTAAATGATTGAGGAGCAGGATGTATTCTGCCTGGAAATTTATCTGCATATCTACGTGCTGTTCCCCAAGGATGCATTGCATTTCGCCGTACACTAAATGCATATCGACATATTCTTCGTTACTAAACGAAACCATACTAACAATATTCAACTTTTTGTGTTTACGGCAATGTAACTAAACAATAAAAAATCTTTCACTTAAAACTTATTTGACACTTTAACTTCAACTAGTATCTGTAATACTAGTTATTTTGATGTTCACGCAATTACTATTTTGTTTATTTTCCATAGCCACCTTTCATAATTGTAAATGAATTCGTTAGTTAATTTTATAAAGGTATGATTAACACATGAAAAGTTCAAATCGATTTATATCGAAAACGATGCGTCGTAGCGGACTTCAGACAAGAGTGTCATTCTTTTATGAAAAAAATTGCGAAATTTTGAAAAACAAAAAACTTATGAATAACAATGTCCAATGCCCCGCCCAAACGAGCCGCTTATGAGTACAACTAAAAAATCATATTTACGCCATACGATTGGGTGTATTCCACTAAATAAATGTACAGAGCGCTATCATTTAAGGGGAAACCATTTTGAAGATATTTGCATTAAACTGATATTAGGGCACCACCTTCCAAGAGCTCCAGGTCTCTTAGGAAGTATTTTTTGTATTAAGGTAATTTACGTTAAATCGACATAAAATCAGCTATAGAATCTGCAGTTTTCTTTTGTGAAAAGATATTGTGGACACCCTGTATTGACATATATTTGAAAAATGTCAAACCTCAAAAGTTATCGTACTTGCTTCGTACCATTATATACGAATACTACATAAAAAACTCCCCAATAAGGGTCTTTAAATGTTCCACAATATGTTAAATGTCGAAATAAATGTTTTCAAGCAGTGCGACGACCTAATCCCAAAACATCAAATTTTTGTTGTTATGAAGATCATTTTGATGTAAGTATTTTATAATAATAATATCGTAATTAATAATTATTTATGTAAACGTATAAATTGAATAAATGTAATTCGATAATAAAATTTTTTAACTAAACTCCAGAATCATAACTTTTAAAAATCATAGCGTCAAAAAAATTTCTATGCATAATTTAAAACTATTAAATAATAAATTTGTACACAGTTATTGAATGATGGTGTTTCGGTTGTTGTGTCATTATAATAATTCTCATCTATTGTTTTTTTTTTAGCTGAAAGAAGACATGGAGAATTATATTTACTATACCACAATAGGAAGTAGAGCAAAAATTAAAGTTGATGTAGTACCGCACAAGTTTAGTTGTCAACATCACACATGAATAAATGAAAGTAGCTATTATAAATAATTTTTTTTGCACCAAATTTCGGATATTTTTAGTCAATTTATATGTAAAAGTCGTCCACACTGTACTATTGAGAATTAATTTAACATTATGTCGTCACAAACATAACGACCAATCGTGGCGAGTTTGTAGTCGCATGATTCTTTTTAAAATTTTATCAATTTTAAATTGTTTATAATTAAAAAAAAAATTTTAAGAGTTTTTTGCATCGACTATTAATATAATTTATAGTAGTTTTTAAAATACATAAAAAAAATTGATAATTTTTTTTTCAAAAACCCAATTCGCCCAACACGGTCCTATTATTCTTAAAACTGCAATAATTTCAAAAGTGTCAACTTTAGGTATAGGAGACCCAATATAAAATCGAAAGAGAATTTATTTCTCTATCTGAATCACTTACAAAATAGAGTCCATTTAAAAAATGGGGTTATGGGCAATCGAAAGTTATTGCACCACCGTAACACACCCTGTGCAATGGAATTTACGCACGAATTTTATACTCTGTATATATAATCTCATAGAAGCAGTATGTCTGCGTTTTTATCATTAGATTTCTATTTAACTCAACGTTTGGCTATAAATAACCTGCAACGTCCAAGGGTGCCTTTCAATTGTGCTTATATTGTGTGTATATTTATTAACTTGTGCAGATTTTTAATGTTATGTTGTAATTACAGATATGGCTTTAACCGCTCTAAATGCATCAACATGTTTTTAATTCCTTAAAAACAAGGAATCAGAAGTTGGGACTGAATACAAAATTCTCAAATTAAATTGGATACTATATCAACAGAGTATGGGAATAGAATGGTGGTGGAGTTGACTGATAGTAAATCCGTGCTCCTTATGTGTTACTTCACGGAGGGTCACACCAGTTTAATCAATTTTTGAAGAATTTGAATACGTAGCTTATGTCTTGCTCACAAGATAACTAACTTAATATTTCTTTAGAGGCAGATGTTATAATGATTATTGTTCCGCTATGTAAATTATTAAAACACGGCTATAGCTTTAATTTACATATAATAAACTATTAAAAACTCTTCAGTGATAATGGAATAAGACTATGGACCAAGTTGCGGGGCACGAACAAACAAGGGGAACCGGAGCGCAATCCTATGAGATGGTATGATGCGCTAGTTTCGGAATACTATTTCAAATTTTCAGTTTTGCTACTGCAAGAAACAAGGGGTCTCCTGCAAGTGGTTCTGTGGCAAATTTCGGTCCCAAGCAAGGTCCTATAGTATGGGACATTAAAGTACTATTTTCAAATTTCAAATTTTCTCTCCATATCTAGCACCGGAATTTACTTTTGAAATTTAGCACTAGACGGAGCCATAATCAGACACCAAAAATACACCACTAGATGACGCCACAAAAGAAACAAAACAGCCAACCAGAATGCAGAACCTTAGGCCTCCAGTTGCCATGCGCTACCCTCAGGCCGTCAACTTTCCAATCAGATGGGAGGGGGGACATGGAAGTTACGTGAAGAGCAAAGTAGAAAGGGAGTGGGGGTATGAGTGGAGTTGACAGAGAGAAAGGGAACGAGAGAAATGAGGACTATAGATGTAGAAAACTGTTTCAAAATGGCTTCAGCCGAAAGCCTGTTTAAGATGCTTCAAGTTTATGGCAAAAATTTAACCAAAAGAGCCCTAAGGCAAAAAGAAACACGGTGAAGGAGAACCAGAAAGGCACATGGAACGAGACAGAGGAAAGCCAAAAAGGGACACGGAAAATGCAGGGTCAGGATTCTTAATCAATATGCAGGACCCAAGAGTATTCGTAAACGTAAAAATGATTATGGCTAATTACGACTATACTTGTATGACTACGAGGAGGATTGTAATTACGATTTGGATTACGATTGACTGATTGTGATTATGAAGATTGTGAGTATTCCGACTACGAGAATGTCTATTATCATTATGCCTGATTATGCATACGATTATGAATATGATTATAACATCACAAAAATTAAGTTTATTTATTACTATGACTAGTATAATTATAATGAACATTGTTATTAGGGTTTTGATTACTACTACAGTTACGACTGATCGTGACTGCTGTTGTTGCGATTATGATCACGACTGTGATAGTAACTTTGGTTATGACTGTGCGACTGTTACAGTCTCTGAAACTGTCTGTCATTGTAACTGTGATTGTGACCGTGAAGATGATTTTAGTCGTGACTCATTGTGACTATGATTTTGAGTTATAATGAATATTATTATGAACATGATACCGTATTATAAATGTTTTGTAACTGTGGTTTTATATTAGTTGAGCTGATCGATCTACTTCCACAGGTTTTTTTGTTTTTGTAGACGTTTCGGAAGCGAACTATGCTTCAGTCATCAGACTTAGCCCTTAGAAGGACTGTTTTCGCATTGTCGAATTCATATGTTATAATATTTTCCCAAGCACTTGACTATCTCAGATTCGAACTTTGGTACCTTTCACTTACAAGTGTGACACGCTGAGTCATTGAGTAATCCCTGAATATGTTCCAATGTATGTCTGTCTAGGTGTGACACATTTATTATGTGGATGTAAAAAGATATTTATTTTATGTGTTTATTTTGAATTGATTGATTATGAATACAATTGTGACTATGAATATGACTATGAGTATGATCATATTATGAATATGATTACTTGCTTATGATTAAGAGAAAAATTGTGATTGCGATTTCGATCAGGATTATAATTGATCGTGACCGCCATTGGGGCATTTATGATTTTGAATGTTGTTGTGACTGTGATCGTAACTGTGATTGTGACTGTGATAATGATTGAGACTGTGATCGCAACTGTGATTGTGATTGTGTCTATATGACCTTAGAAGATGGGGATGAAAAAGCCCTCACAAATGCAGCAAAATGTCTAGGCCATTGAAAAAGCAATTACAAAGCAATTATGGGAAAACCCAGTCATTCAAATTCATAACAGTGCACCTAAGATGGCGCATACATTCGCTGTGAGTAGTTTAACGAATTGAAATCGAAATTAAGTATGATTTTTTTACATTACATCAGAATTTTCGAAATCATGTCGGAATTCCTGAGTTTAAGTCGAAATTTTCAAGTTTAAACCGAAATTATAAACAAAAATTGGTGTGGTCCTTCTGTGAGACAAAATAATGAAAAATTTAACTTTTTATTATCTGATAACCAGTGAGCGCGGGGAGAGTAGGCACTCATATAGGCAATAATGAGATAAATTTACTTCCTCACAAAATAACAGAGGGCAGTCATAACTAACAGAGTCAGTGTAGCAAATAACAGATTACTGTTACTGCACATGCATACTTGGCTGTATTTATATACGTAGTTTAGTCATTTTTTATATTCCCGTATACTATATGAAGTATAGCGAAGGGAAGGCATTGCAATCATGAAAAAATTCGACCTCGAGACTTTGACGGATCTTCACGCGTTGAGGGTTTCTGAATCCATTTTGGCTATTTTTGGCATGCCGTCTGTGTGTGTGTGTGTGTGTCTGTATGTAAACACGATAGCGGTTAGACCGTCTGATCTGGAGTGATGAAATTTGGCATGCGGCTATTATGGCAAAATCGTAGAACCGATTCAACTTTTGGGACATATAGGACCACCGGAAGGATCTGTTAACCTACACAGTTTTCAAATTTTTTCAAGGAAACTGGTTTAGACAGGCTATTAAATTGAATCTTCTCACACGCATGGAAAATACTACAAAAGTATTAGATATTAAATTTCAAGCCAATCGAGGTACTAGAAATGGTATTGTAATAAAAATTACTTTTATGTAAATTAAGACTTTTAACCAAGATTTTGAAGAACGTATATATATATATATATATATATATATATATATATATATATATACATAGTTTCAGCTTAAATATCAAACTAAAATGGACAATGCTGAGGTCTGTGGGTGAACTATTTGTGGAAGAACTGGGGAAAAACTTGTGATTTGCATAGTATATTCTAATCAGTCAAAATACATAAAACAGTTAACTTATTTTTTTTTATTTGTTACACATTTTCTATCACTATTAGCACCTAATCCAATGCACTCATGAAATTGCATTCAACAGGCAAAAATGGTGAAAATTAAAAATCTGTAACAATTTCATAATATGTTAACAACAAACGTTATTGGTTTAGCGGTCAAATTATCGGACTGGTAATGTAAGCAATGAGAGTTCTAACCCCCATCGATGAAATTACTTTTTTTTTATTAAAATTGTTTTTAAATTTTAAAATTGCGTACTTATTCAAAACGTTGTACAGGGTGGGCAACTAAGAATGCGAGGTACTGTATCTGGGAAACTATCCATCGTAGAGGCTTGCGCAAAAAAAAGTTATACTAAAACGGCTAATACAAAAACCTGGAAAATATTTTAAAATTTCTGAAATGGCCGCTAGGGGGCGTGACTGCAATCTTGAATCTAAAAAAGTGATGTTTCTGTGAATTCTTCTATATTAACCTAATAAAAAAATAACTGATCTTTGAAGTCGAGGATAATCTGAACTTTTTTTGTTTGGCATTTTTTTTGACGTACCTATAAAAATAAAGTGGTGGGGGGTATTCAAAGGTTTCCTTAAATCACTCTCCCCGTATCTTCGAAACGGCTAATCCGATTTTAACAAACTTGGGCGCGTTGAAAATAGCTTTTCTTGGGCTACAAATGTTAAAATAATTGAAGTTTTATTAGTTTCACATGTCGTCGCTAGAGGGATTTGTTCGGCATTCCGACAGAAACGGTTAATTTTTGTAAAAAAATTAAATACTTACATTGGTATGACTTTTTTTATGAACAGGTAGCTAAATGATGCCTAAACAAGCTCGCGAAAACCGCATCTCGATATCTTGTTCCTAACCTAAAATATCGGCCAAAGAAAACTTTATACGAAAATCCATTAAATTTTGATTTTTTTTAACTATATTTTTCTGGAATTGTTTCTATTATGTAAGTTGTGGCTCTAAAAAGGACCGATTTAAAGGAGGAAGGTTTTTAATGCCCCCGTAAATGCTCGAAATGTTGACCATCTCTCTGTGTATTGCTGAGGCCTCTTATGGGTAGACAAAACTACAGCTTCAATTTCGGCTCTGAATAGGTTACCTAGAAATTGCGATTTTAAATGTTTGTAAATTTATTCACCAGAATAAAATCACCCTTTTTGAAATTACTACGGGCAAGTAAGAAATGCTAAAAGTTATACGAAAGGCCTATTTTTTGTTTGTTTAAATGCATATTCACTATGGATATATACGAAAAATACAATTAATAGAAGCAGGCAATGGAAACAGATACCTAAACAAAACATACACAATCCTCAAATTGTCAATAGCTGTCAATACTTTCGCGTTACTTTGAGCAATTTTTCTGCTTTCAAAATGCGTTTTACGAATAATGAAGCTGTTGATATGCTTGCGGTTTATTTTGAATGTCTTCAGAATGACGCAGTAGCTAAAAGAATTTACGCGGCTCGATATCCAAATCGGCGTCCTTGCGATGTATGAGTTTTTCCCCGATTAGTGGCTAGCTTACGATCCAATAGTAGTTTTTGGCGTACGTTTCAACGGCAAATAATTGGAAGAACACAAGAAAATATTAACCGTGTACTGGGCTATATTAAAGGAAATCCTCATGTTAGCACAAGAGCATTACCCACTGAGTTGGGCATATCACGGACAACGGTTCAAAATATTTTGAAGGACCATAGCTAAGTTCTAATGGCCATCAAAATATATAGCTATTCGTTTAAACTTTTTTTAATTACTTTAAGAATGCACTCATATCATGTCCTTTTGCATCAGGCCTTGAAAGAGGAAGATTTTGATCGAAGGTTAGACTATTGCCATTTGATGTTAGGCATGATACGCGAAAATAGAGAATTTTTATTTCAAATTCTTTGGACCGATAAAACCACCTTCAGTAGTGACGGGAGAGTCAATCTGCACAATATGCGTTATTGGTCTGCAGAAAATCCCCATTGGTTGCGTGAAGTTGGACGTTGGAGTTTAAATGTATGGTGTGGCATACTGGGAGCCAGAATTATTGGGCCATATTTTTTCGAGCAACCCCTAATTGGCAATGTATTTCTTGACTTTTTGGCCCTTCAATTACCGTGGTTGTTGGAAGATGTGCCTCTGGAAACAAGGCAAAAATTGTTTTTGTAGTTGGATGGTTGCCCAGCACATTTTGCTATTAATGTGCGAGAGCATATTAATGCAGTATTTCAACAGCGGTGGATTGAAAGAAGAAGTCTGTTTCCATAGCCTCCGCGATCGCCAGACTTAACTTGCCGCGATTTTTATTTATGGGGGCGCTTAAAGGACATCGTGTTTTGAACTCAACCTACTACTCAGAAAAGATATGAAAAACCGGATTCGTAACGCAATACGTAACATACCGAGAGCCGAAAATGAAACTGCAGTTTTATCTAGTCATGAGAGGCTTCAGCAATGCATAGAGCGTGATGGCAGCATTTCGAGCATTTACGGGGGCATTAAAAACCTTCCTCCTTTAAATCGGTCCTTTTTAGGGCCACAACTTACATAATAGAAACAATTCCAGAAAAATATAGTTAAAAAAAAATCAAAATTTAAGGGATTTTCATATAAAGCTTTCTTGGGCCGATATTTTAGGTTAGGAGCAAGATATCGAGATGCGGTTTTCGCGAGCTTGTTTAGGCATCATTTAGCTACCTGTTCATAAAAAAAGTCATACCAATGTAAGTATTTAATTTTTTTGCGAAAATTAACCGTTTCTGTCGGAATGTCGAACAAAGCCCTCTAGCGACGACATGTGAAACTAATAAAACTTCAATTATTTTTTATTATTTATAATTATTTTAAGAAAAGCTATTTTCCAAGCGTCCTAGTTTGTTAAAATCGGATTAACCGTTTCGAAGATACGGGGGGGTGATTTAAGGAAACCTTTGAATATCCCCCACCACTTAATTTTTATAGATACGTCAAAAAGTGTCAAACAAAAAAAGTTCAGATTATCCTCGACTTCAAAGATCAGTTATTTTTTTAAGGTTTTTGTATTGGTCGTTTTAGTAATAACTTTTTTTTCCGCAAGCCTCTACGATGCATAGTTTCCCAGATACAGTACCTCGCATTCTTAGTTGGCCACCCCGTACAAGCGTTAACCATTAGAAATTACTTATAAATGTATTTTGACTTTTTGTTTTACATACAAGGCATTGGAGACATTACCTAAAAAAGTGAAAATCCTTAAGAAACTTATTGTAATTTTTGTTGCAGAATAAAATTACTGTGGGGCATGTAAAACATGAACTCAAAAAGTTTCAGTTTTATTTTCACATGGTTCATCGAGTTTTATTATGTAGGAAATTATACAGGGTGGAGTACATGATGTTTGACATTTTGGAGTTTGAAAGTTTTTGAATTTGCTTAACTATTTTTTAATTTATTTACAACTTTCAGTCTCTTTTTGTGCGGTTTATATTGTGAAACTGATAATACTCAACTGAAATAATCGTGCTGTCAAACTTTAAGTTTGAACAATGTATGTGTACTACATTGTTATTGAATGACGTGAAACATTATTGTTATTCAAATTCAATACAACACCAACACAGTATTTACAGCAAGAACAACTTAAACTAAATACCTAAAAACTAAAAAATCAGGTAACGTCTGACAACCCTCTTTGATCCACTTTAAATTAGTAGAAAGGAAGTCAATATCACAGTTTTTTAGAAGAATATTGCACTGCTTTAACCTATTATTTATTGGGCAAATGGTTCCCAGACTGGTTACAAATAGCTTCTTATCCAAAATTACGAGATTTATTTTTGGTACTTATAATGTGTGGTTGAAGAGGTTTAAAAAATTAATAAATTAATAAGTGAAATGTTCTCAAAACAAATCGTTAAACTAACTTGAGGTACAACCCGTTCACCAAAAATAATGCCTTTGTCTCAGTCGGTAGTTTAAAATGGGCCAGTTCATGCTTTTGTTTTGCATAATTATCCCAATTTATGCTGTGTTATTTCCACTTAACATCAATAGAAAAAACTGCAACGTAACACTAATAAAAATGATCTCGGGCGCCAAGTTATTTTTTTAATTATGCTCGGAATAACTAAACCGAGGTTTACAGTAAAAATTTTACCAAAATGTAAAAAATAAAAAAATATACAGACTATGTTTATTAACAGTTAAATTTAGGGTTATATAAAATATATCTTAAAATTAGCTTTATACTAAGAAATCATTAAACTTATACCTGTTACAAAATATAATACATCTTCTTGAGAACCCCTGGTATTGTAAAAAATAAATGCGGAAATGCAAACCAAGGTGCAATAACAATGCTTTACGTTGTAAACCTCACCAAAATGGAATTTTATTTCTTATAAATTGCTCTTTAAGAAAATTGGGTAATCCAATCTCTCGAAAGTTCAAGATAAATAATGGGATCTGCATTTAGATTTGCATTAAAAGCAAAACGCAATCATCAAATGAAAGCGTACGTAAAAGTAGAATTAAATGTGCAATTAAAAGCGGTAAAATTAAAGTGTCAAAGTAAAAAAAAATGTCTGCAAAAAGCAAATGTTTTAGATTTTAGTATTACGAGTTAAATATTTCTTACCATTAAATCAATGACATTTTCACAAAATTTAGGTGGAAACCCAAAAATGGCTTCCTGCATAAACAGCATACCACAAGAAATGAAAAAAAATGGACGCTCAGGAGGTCGGATGATGACGCGTTGCGCGAAAATATGAATAATTTAAAGAAGTGGGGGTATAAACTCTTAAGAAGATATGCACTTAAGTTACACCAAAATGCAAATTAAGTTGCCCACCACATACCTATAATTCAATAACAATTAAAATTTTTCTTATATTTACAACTAAATGAACGAAGAACATAAATTACGGTATATTTTAATACAACTCAAAATGGGTTGTTACATACTTTCATGTTAATATAATTAATAAAATAACAGTTTTTATATTTTAAATTATTGCGAACAAAGAAAATACAATATACGCTGTACAATTCTTCGAAAACACAATGTTTGAAACTGTAAAGCATCCAACATGCTCTTATAAGTAATCAGATTTGGATAAATAGGGTATATACCAAACCTCTTCAAATACAAAAATCTCAAGGATCTTTTCTGTACTCTTTCAATCATGTTCTTGTTTACATCAGTCTGTGGAGACCATATAACCACGGCGTACTCAAGGTGTGGTCTAACCAGGGCATTGCATAACATTATCGGTGTTTCGGTTTTGAATCTTGAAAATTTCGTATAATAAAACCCAGCATACTGTAAGCCTTATTAAGAACACTGACAGTTGAACTTCAAATTGTTTTGAAAGGAAACTCCAAGATCTTTAACTTCATTCATCTTGCTGACCGCAAGACCATCTACACTATATGGAAACGTACTACCATGAGTACTGCGAGTAAACATCATAGATGTACACTTTTAAATATTCAAATACATTTTGTTTCTGGTAAATCATTCTGTTACGCACATTACATCTTCTTGAAGTTCTTGACAGTCCTGTATGTTACCAATTATTTTATATAACTTGAAATCATCAGCAAACAATAAGCATTCAGACAAGTTATTAATGAATATAACGAACATCAATTGACCCAAGTTGCTTCCTGTGGCTCATCTGACGTGCCAATATTTTTTCTGAATAAGTAGCTTCTATTTTGACCATTTGGAACCGTTCAGACAAATAGGATTCCATGAATTTGCAGGAATTTTGATCAAAACCCAAGTTATTCAGTTTTTTCAACAAAATATTATGATCAACTTTGTCAAAACCTTTCGCGCAGTCAGTTTACATCACATCTAGTTGTTTTTTATTTTCTAATACTTCAGCTGCAACAGACGTGAAGGTTAATACATTCGTTACGGTAGATTTACTAGAAATAAAACCATGTTGGGTTCAGTTATGAATGTTTTTATTTTACTTTCAATGTTCTTGAATAGAATACTTTTAAATATTGGTATTAGCTAACGAGTTAATGATGCTTATTGGTCTGTAATTGGTATTGTCATTTTTCTTTCCGCTTTTATATACGGGCGTAATCACGGATTCCTTTAGGCTTCGAGGAAATACACATCTGCTTATAGCTAGATTGAATGTCATAGTAGCCTTGCCTTTATAAATATAGGAGGCAATATTATTGTGGCCTGTAGTTTTCTTTGACTCCAGTTTTTTAATACTGTATGGTATATCTTCCTTTGATACTTTATTGAAGCTCACTGACCTTTGTTGTGCATATGATCAGAATTTTCACAAACAGCCCTGAAATTTTTCGTAAATGCAGAAGCACTCTAAGCCGCTCCAGTGAACATGTAATTTCCTAAACTCATTGTTTTAGGTAAACCCCCTGAGCTGGTTCTGGACTATACAAATGACCAAAAATTGTTGAAGAGACGCTCTTCTGATATTATCTTCTTTGTTGAATAACTGATATTCATTCTTAGTTTGATCTTTGACTACTCTCTTAGGTGTTTATATTCTTCAATGATGTCTGTATTATTCCTAGATTTAGTTATGTATTTGTTTATGCAATTTATTTTAATTTTTTATTCTATTTCGTAGATGTGTAGAGAACCATTTTGGAAACATTTGCTTTTTAGAGCTTTGGAACACTAATTTCTTGGGAACTGAAGCTTCTATACATTCATATAACTGTTTATAAAATAAGTAAATAAGTAGGGGAGAAGTGCCATGAATGGGACAGGTTTTGGATGGGACATTACAGATATCTTTCAGTAAAATATTATAAAAAATATTGTTACAGATAGGTGGGGCTGTATGTCCATTCTGCATTAAAAATAGTTTAGCCTTGAGACAACGAATTTTCAACGCCTCAGTTTAATGTTTTTGTTCACACGGGTACGAAGTTAAAATTATTAATCAGAATAATCGAGTATAAGTGAAAACATCTTGGAAGAAAACGCACAAGCTTGATAGTGAATGGTAGTGAGGCCACTTCTGAACAATTACTACACTATTAGGATGCTACAAAACTAAGGTATTTTTTTATAATTGTTTAATTTTAAAATGTAATAGGTTATGAATGGGACAGTCAGATGGGCTATGGATGGGACACTCTCCCATTCATGACATTGCATTTGGAGTTTGAATATCTTGAAAAGTATTTAACTGACTTCGCCGAAATTCGATAGAGAGGGTACCTATAACGAAACGATTATTTTTTCAAAAAAAAAACATACAATTGACTAAATTATTAATCCGATTTCGACGAAAATTTGTAGATGTTATCTAAGCTAAGAAAAATATGTTTTACAAATTTCAAAAATATCGAGATGGCAGTACATTTTTTTCTCCTTAGTGTTTTTATAGTTTTTTTTTTCGAGTAATTGCTACAACTCGTATTTAGTCTCTACTCCACTTCCAATCTTGTGGAAACTTAAAAACTTGTCTCAAAATCTGAACGTGTTTTCTTATTGTTTCAGAATTAAAATGATTGGTAAAGGGCAAAACTTGTACGAGTAGATCATCAGAACATGGAAAGAGCAGTTAAAAGTGTCATTAAAGACAAATTTTCAATTGAAAAGCAAGCAAAAATATGATATCTCTAAGTCAGCTCTACAAAGAGCAGTTAAATTGCACTTCACCTTACTGACCCAAACGATTTCAATCATGCACCCAATATTGGAAATAGACGTGTTTTACGGCTCAAGAAGAAACATTCCTAGTCGAATATCTTATAACTGTCGAAAATGTGTTATGGATTGGGACAAACAGCATTAAGGCAATTAGCTTTTCAATACGCAAAAGGCATGGCAAATCTTATCCTGAAAAGTGGGATACGGATTTAAAAGCAAGCATCGACTGCTTAAGGGCTTTAAGAAGCGTCACAGAAATTCCTCTCTTAAAAAACCTGAAAACCAGCTTATCACGGGCAACTGATTTTAATAGAACAACCGTTAATAATTTTTTAATAACTTAGAGAGCGTGATGAACAAATTCCACTTCACACCTGACAATATATATATATATATATATATATATATATATATATATATACTGTGACGAAACGGTGTTACTACTGTTACGGATCCACCCAAGGTTTTTTTCACAAAAGGACTCAAACAGGTCGGCCAAGCAACATCAGCGGAACGAGGCTCGTTAATAACATTGTTGACTTTTGTAAGGGCAAACGGAAATACAATACCTCCTGTTTTCGTTTTTCCTAGTGCATTTCAAAGAGTTTATGTTAAATGGGGCACCAACAGGTAGTCTAGGCGTTGCAAATAAATCGGGATGGATAACAGAAATAAACTTTTTAGAAGCTTTCAAACATTTCGTTAAATATTCAAAACCATCTCCAGAGGCTCCTGTGTTACTGCTACTCGACAATCACGAATCCCATATTAGCATGGATATCGTAAACTATGCCAAAAGTAATAATGTGGTCTTACTAACATTCCCACCACACACCAGCCACTTGATGTGGCCATTTATGGACCATTTAAAACCTATTTTAAATGTGCCCAGAATGAGTGGATGTTGTCAAATCCAGGTAAAACACTTGATACATATCAAATTGCATCTCTATCAAATAAAGCTTATCTGAATGCCTTCACACCAAAGAACATTATTTCTGGCTTTAGCTCAACGGGGATTTATCCTCTGAATCGCAATATTTTTGATGCCTCCGATTTCTTATGCTTTTCTATCGCAGATCACGCCAATGCAACAACACGGTCACAAACACCACGCGATTACGATAAGCCTGAGGCAATACCATCTACCAGTAAAATACAAACAATGGTTACGCCCGAAGCCATAAGACCTTTTCCAAAGGCCCCAGAACGAAAAAATATGAACAAAAGAGGACGAAAAAAGGGAAGTACAAGGGTGTTAACCGACACAGGTGGAAAAAATTTACTTGAAGAAGCACACCACTCAAAGCTAAGGAAGAAAAATACTACGAAAAAAGGTAATAAACCAGTGAGGAATGTTTTCGAAGAATCCAGCAACAGTGACTCCGAGGATGAACACATCGAATTTGAAGATACGGACGATGACATATCCGAAAATTTTCATATTGATGAAAATTGCAACTCAGATTTCAGTACCGAAGGAGAGCAAGCTTTGGAAGATAATGACTTCGTTCTTGTTGACTGCTCCACAAAAAAAAAATAAGCTATGTTACATTGGACGCATTCAATCAAAATTGGAAAATCAAGAATTCCAAATCAAATTTTAAAGAAGATTCGGTAATTCGAAACCCCTAAAAGAAGATATTAGTGACGTTGAAAGGGAATGTGTAAAGAAAAAGCTGAAACAACCTAATAACAAATGCGGAACAAAAAGATCACAAGAAATTATTTATTTTCTCATACGTTTTGAAAATTATGAGAGAGAATTTGGACGAATCCTCTAACTCAACAATGGTTTAAGTCTTGAACTTCTGTTTAAAATTCAATGTCCCATTCAAAACCCCATGGTGTCCCATTCAACACCATGGGGTTTTGAATGGGACATATTACACTTTTTTCTTAAATAATGTTTGTTTTGTGAATAAATATTTTTTTTCAGATCTATTGCTTTTTATTTTGTGCTCAAATTTATTAACAATAATCCCGTACAAAAAATTCTTGTAAAAGTAAAAAAATTAATTTTTGCTTAGCGCATAAAAAAAGTGTCCCATTCATACCACTCCTCACCTAATATATTGTTATGTAGTTAAAATTAAATGTATCTTGCTTGAAATAAGTTTTATACAATACATGTGTTTCATGCATGGATTTAAAATAAAACTATCTCAAAAAGAGAAGTACCAAAGTTGAATTTCGCGCGCAGGTAGAAAATACTTCCTCCCAAGTTGTATGAGGGCTCTGTTACGTTTACCAAATTTAACATAGAGTGTCCATTCGTCCCAGATCATAGTAATTTAACTTGTACGTAATTACCAGTACTAATTAATATTCCTATTGGAAAATACATAATTATTAAACACAAACTCGTCAAAATGTCATGTGAAGTTGATAAGAAACTAATAAAATTAGAACCTACAGAGGAACAAAAAATAAATTCACTTCTAATGCTACAAAATGTTGTTATAAATAGTGATCTAATAAAACAAGAAATTGAGCATGGTCAAAATGTACCGCTCGACCATGAATTTAGAAATATTGCAAATATTAAAGAAGAAGACAATTCATTAAATTGTGCTAACACGACTGATCTAGATCATAAAAAAATCTATTTGCAACATTCAAAAAATGTATGTTACCAATGTAATCAATGTAATTATTCAACAAATGTAAAGCGCAGTTTAATTCATCATTTAACAAAACACACAAATTTGTTATACAAGTGTGAACTATGTAATTTTATAACAAAATGGAAACGAAGTTTAAGACAGCATCGTTTAATTCACACATCAAAATCACAATATAAATGTGACCAGTGTAGTTATTCAACAACAATCAAGAAGTATTTAAAGAAACACCTTACAAGTCACTCTTCAAGCTCTAAATACAAATGTAGTGAATGTGATTTTGCATCAAAATGGAATTCAAGTTTAAATCATCATCGTTTAATTCATTCTAATTCTGAGTACAAATGTGACCAGTGTAATTATATAACAAAATGGAAATCTAATTTAAAACAGCATAGTTTAATTCACACAAGTTCTCAATACAAATGTCACCAATGTAATTATGTAGCAAAATGGAGAACTAATTTAAGACAACATTTTTTAATTCACACATCAACTTCTCATTATAAATGTGATCAGTGTAATTATTCAACAAAAGTGAAATACTATTTAAAACGTCATGTAAAAAAACACACAAATTTATTATAAAAATTGTCCAATATAATTTTATAACAAAATGGGAATGTAGCTTAAGACAAAATAGTTCTTAGGCAGGGGTACTCCATATCTCGTCTTAAGACAGTTTAATACATCAAATTTCCAATACCAATTTAACCAGTGTAATTATTCAACAACAATGAAAATATGTTTAACACATATGTCACTCTTCAAAGTCTAGGTATAAATGTCATTTTGCAATCGTACTGGAAACCAAGTTGAAACGTTTAATTTATACAATATAAATGAGATCAGTATAATTGCAAAGTATAATTAAGGTTGCACAGTTTACTTAATTCCGACATTAAGTTCTTAATACAAATATGATCAATGTAATTATCCAGCAGGATGGCGAACTAATTTAAAACAGCTTTTTTTAATTCACACATCAACTTCTCAATATAAATGTGACCAGTGTAATTATTCAACAAAAGTGAAATACTAGTTAAAACATCATGTAAAAAAACACACAGATTTATTATAAAAATTGTCCAATATAATTTTATAACAAAACGGGAATGTAGTTTAAGACAAAATAGTTCTTAGACAAGGGTACTCCCTACCTCGTCTTATAGTTTAATACATCAAATTTCCAATACCAATTTAACCAATGTAATTATTCAACAACAATGAAAGATGTTTAACACATATGTCACTCTTCAAACTCTAGGTACAAATGTCATTTTGCAATCGTACTGCAAACCAAGTTTAAACATATAATTTATACAATATAATACATTATAAATGAGATCAGTATAATTGCAAAGTATAATTAAGATTGCACAGTTTACTTAATTCCGACATTAGGTTCTTAATACAAATGTGATCAATGTAATTATCCAGCAGGATGGCCAACTAATTTAAAACAGCTTTTTTTAATTCACACATCAACTTCTCAATATAAATGTGACCAGTGTAATTATTCAACAAAAGTGAAATACTAGTTAAAACATGTAAAAAGCACATAGATTTATTATAAAAATTGTCCAATATAATTTTATAACAAAATGGGAATGTAGTTTAAGACAAAATAGTTCTTAGACAAGGGTACTCCCTAACTCATCTTAAGATAGTTTAAGAAATCAAATTTCCAATACCAATTTAACCTATGTAATTATTCAACAACGATGAAAAGACGTTTAACACATGTCATTCTTCAAACTCTACGTACAAATGTCATTTTACAATCGTACTGCAAACCAAGTTTAAACGTATAATTTATACAATATAATACATTATAAATGAGATCAGTATAATTGCAAAGTTGTCAGGGTATTTTGAACACCCTGTATACGTATTGGGTAATTTTGTTTGTAGTTCTATGTACTTAGTTAAGATTCCGTATATAAATATTTTTTTTTGTTGTCGAATTAAGTTTTATAGTAAATTTGTGTTTAATGTGTATGGCGAGCTTTAGATTCTTTGTTTATGAAATTATTATTCCGAAAATTTAGGTTGTTTTTCCGTATTATTTTCGTTTATTGAATATTGATTAACGCTTATTTGTAAATAGTAGTTTATAAATTTAAATAAGGTTTATTTCGTTTGATTTCCGAAAAATATAATAGAAAATTAAGTGATTTAAATAAATAGTATAGGTTTATCTGCGTATGGCGTCATGTTAGCGCCATACAGACGCTTAGTTATAGTTGTCCAGTTTATTATTAGGTATTTTGGTTTTGATTCATAGAGGAAACATGTGGGCCTTATTGTTCGTACTTTAAGGTAAACATACAGAGGCTGTACAGGATATTTTAGCTGACGTGTTGTTTTTCAAAATTTACCGAGTCCTTACGGACGGAAACGAATTTATAGTATTGGGGGTACTTTGGTTTCTCCTTCCGTTTTTTAATTGGTTGAATTATATTAGATAAGATTTTTTATGAGTAGTGGGATGAAAATTCAAAATGGAAATTGTTAATAATTTTTTGGCATTCTAAGACAGTTCACGCTTTCAAGTAGTTGTACGTTGCCGCTTGTGTTACGCTTTAAGGGGTAGTTTAGAACGTTGAAATTTTGGGACCTTGTGGTGTTTAACGAACGTACTTTTGTTGTGTAGTAAGGGTAGTTTAGCTACTGAAGAACCTGTAAAGGGATTTTATCAAAATTGTTCATTCACCAAAGGATTATACCTAGTGCCGATTTCGGTTTTACGTCAAGTTACCTAGAGGACATCGTCGTGTTGTTTAGTGCTTCTGTGGCCTCTTTTGGTTTATATCGCTTCTGCGGATATTAACATCATCGTTCTTCCAAGTGCCTCTTATTTACCGTACAAAGCGTATTTAAAGATAAAGAAACTTTCGCAATATATTAAAATTTAACGTTATTTAAATCAAGTTATACACATTTTGGATTATCAGTGAAAATAAAACCAGTTAAAAGATTTAAGTTATCAAGCAAGTTTGAACGCTCAAATTATTAGTATTTTAAAAGAAGTTTTTCATTTATGCAATAACATTTTAACGCGATTCAAGCAAGGGATCGTTTGTGTATCATAGTACAATAGTCAACAATTTCATTCATCATTTACCAGAGCAGGGAGAGTTCATTTCCGTCAGCCATAACCGACCACCTGGTTATCTTCCACATATATTGTAACACAGGAGTGGTGTAATTCTAGACATTTAAGGTAAAATAATATTGTTTTTTTTATTGAATATTTCAAGATTTATTATTTTGTGTGTTTCGAATTATATTTTTGTGTCAATGAAGGTCTGAAAGCGGTGTCGTAATCTTTTTTTTTGTTATTAAAGTAAGTTGTTTTAAATTTATTTAGCGTAATTAATTAATAGTTTTGACGCTCCGCCTTCACCCTTTGTTATTTATTTTGATTTTATTAGTAAAGGGCAATTGACCCTATTGTAGTGTGGGTATATTATCCACGGTTTATTTATATTTAGGTTAAACGATTTAGTACGGCGTAAGCAGATTCTGATCAGACATCCTGTCGCCTAATAAGCCTTTGTAGTTTTTTTGTCCATACACTTTATCGTATGTTTATATTTATCCTTATTTTATTTTATTATAGCTTTGTTTTGTTTTATAAATGTGTTTTACTTCTATGGAAACCCTTTTGTGTTACATAAAAGTTTTATTGCAAGTTACCGTAATTTAGTTTTAACGTAACGAAGTTAGTTTTTTTGATTTTATTGAGTAATAGCGTTCTTAGTATTTAGTAATTTTATTTGATTTTTTAGTTGAGTGTTAATTCATTTAGAGTTCATTTTATAGATTTTTTTTTGTTTTGATTATTAGTTAACGTCAAATTATTTACACGGAGGTGTATTAACGTAACGTTATTGAGTGTTTATCACGCTTTTATTTGACAAGCGTGTAGTGTTTTTTTTTAAGCCCGATTTTAGGTGGTTTGCTGAATTGCTGTCCAGCCCACCTGGGATTGATTACGAATAGGTAAGCGCATGTTTTTTGGATGTTTAGACACGCTATGTACTCGTAATTTTGGCACGACAACCCTTATTTTTGTCTATCAAATATCCTGGCGCCCTTAACCGAAACGATTTTGACTTCATCCCCTATTTTGACTGACGTACGATTTATTATTCTGGATGTGCAAAATTATTAACATCAATCCACGACCCACACGCTGACTAGTCGAGGCAAAAAGGGGCCAATTTATCTGTAATCCCGTTCTACCACCCGTTTATACCGTTACAAAGTATAATTAAGATTGCACAGTTTACTTAATTCCGACATTAGGTTCTTAATACAAATGTGATCAATGTAATTATCCAGCAGGATGGCCAACTAATTTAAAACAGCTTTTTTTAATTCACACATCAACTTCTCAATATAAATGTGACCAGTGTAATTATTCAACAAAAGTGAAATACTAGTTAAAACATGTAAAAAGCACATAGATTTATTATAAAAATTGTCCAATATAATTTTATAACAAAATGGGAATGTAGTTTAAGACAAAATAGTTCTTAGACAAGGGTACTCCCTACCTCATCTTAAGATAGTTTAAGAAATCAAATTTCCAATACCAATTTAACCTATGTAATTATTCAACAACGATGAAAAGACGTTTAACACATATGTCATTCTTCAAACTCTAGGTACAAATGTCATTTTGCAATCGTACTGCAAACCAAGTTGAAACGTTTAATTTATACAATATAACGCAATATAAATGAGATCAGTATAATTGCAAAGTATAATTAAGGTTGCACAGTTTACTTAATTCCGACATTAAGTTCTTAATACAAATGTGATCAATGTAATTATCCAGCAGGATGGCCAACTAATTTAAAACAGCTTTTTTTAATTCACACATCAACTTCTCAATATAAATGTGACCAGTGTAATTATTCAACAAAAGTGAAATACTAGTTAAAACATCATGTAAAAAGCACACAGATTTATTATAAAAATTGTCCAATCTAATTTTATAACAAAATGGGAATGTAGTTTAAGACAAAATAGTTCTTAGACAAGGGTACTCCATACCTCGTCTTAAGACAGTTTAATACACCAAATTTCCAATACCAATTTAACCAATGTAATTATTCAACAACGATGAAAAGATGTTTAACACATATGTCACTCTTCAAACTCTAGGTACAAATGTCATTTTGTAATCATACTGCAAACCAAGTGGAAACGTTTAATTTATACAATATAATACAAGATGAGATTAATATAATTGCAAGGTATAATTAAGGCTGCACAGTTTACTTGATTCCGACATTACAACAATAAGTTCTTAATACAAATGTGATCAATGTAATTATGCAGCAGGATGGCGATCTAATTTAAAACAGCTTTTTTTAATTCACGCATCAACTTCTCAATATAAATGTGACCACTGTAATTATTCAATAATACTGAAATACTATTTAAAATATCATGTGTTCCGTGTAATTTTATGACAAAACGGAAATGAAGTTTAAGATAGCTTAGATTAATTCACACATCAAATTTTTAATACAAATGTGACCAATGAATATATATTTAACAACATACATCTCTCATTCTTCAACTTCTAAGTACAAATATAATTTTGTAATCTGTACTGGTGACCATGTTTAAAAATTTAATTTATATAACTTCTAAAAATGAGGGCAGTATAATAGAAAGTAAAATTAAGGTGCAGTTTAATTTATACATTATGCTCTTAATACAAATGTGGCCAGTGTAATTAAACAAAAGTAAACACGATTTAAAACATGTAACCAAACACCCGTTTGTTAAACAAATGTGACGTTTTTAATAAAATCGAAACAAAATTTAGAACTGCATAGTTTACTTAATAATATATGCCTTATTATATTTTAAAGAAAAATTGTTTATAATAAAAAAAGTCAAAAAATTATGAAGATTCAGTTGAGAGATAAGAGAGCTTCCTCTCACTTTTCCATCAATCGATGGAAGTGAGAAACATCAACTGTTTCCAGTCTAAAGTTACGTGTAGTTATGTTAGTACTAAAACAACGTGTTAAGATCATAGTAGGTATCTTTAATTTTTTGTAATTCAAAATTATATTTAATTACATATAATTGGGTTTTATTACATTAATAGATGGGGTGGACAAATGAACAAGTTGCTATGCTCATTGAGCAATATGCCATCTGTGTTTGTTTTCGGTGAAAAACAAACATCACCACAACAAACAGCTGCGAAGCTTAGCATTAAACGAAATTACGCAAAGCCTAAAGAATGTAATTCCATCTATAACAGAGACAGACGTTAAAAAAAAAATTTTAGGATTTCGTACAATGTATTGCAATGAGCACAAAAAGATGTTAACCACATTGCACAGAGGTACTGGCGAAGAAGAGGTAAGCAAAATTTATTTGACAAGTCAATAGGTACATTATTTGTAAAGTTAACAATTGGATTGCTTTTCTTTTACAGGTTTACAAACCTCCATTGTGGTATTACAAGCATACGAGTTTTTTGAACGAGTCTTTAGAAATTCGGTCGCATAGGTCATCTTTTGAAGAGCCAAAAACTTCTGTAGATACTGAAGAACAGTAGGAAAAGTCGCAACAAGATCTATTGACCACAGACGTACCTTTGGTAACTAAAAAACCTCAAATTAGTTGCAAGTAGCTTATATTTCAATTTTATTAGACAGGAGAAAAACGAAATCCAGGATAATGGTTCCCTGTTAAAATCACCGGAAGGTGAAGAAGAGTCGCCAACTTCATGTGGTACACCTAGAAGTAGGTCAACTAGCAGATAATCTTCTATAACATAGATGTCCCTGCTAAAAGAAAAAAAATTAGAGGCAAGAATACGAAAATTGATGCGGATATGGTAATTTGTGTCATAATAACTGTAACAAATCATGTTAATTTTATATTACTTATAGATAATGAAGCGGTACAAAACAAAAGTCACGACAAGACAGCCCAAGACATTTTTGGTGAATTTGTTGCAACTCAGCTCCAAAAATTAAATGAAATTAAAAAAATTGAGGCGCAATATTGTATTCATGGAATTCTCCGGAATGCTCTTCGAAAAAATAATGAATTTTAAGTTTTAGAATATTTTATTAGATTTTTAAGTTTCATGTATTATAATTAATACATTACATTCATAATAACTGTTTGTTGTTTATATTTATTAGATATTTATACACAAAAAAAAGAACATAAGTATGAACTAACAATGCCTATACTATAAGAATTATAAAATGCCAATTGCTCTATTTTGTCACTCTACACCGCCATCAGGCAAACTAAGTAATTACAAAAAATTGTTCTAATTGTTGCGACATTTTTGCTAACATGCAATCATGGGATTCAGTTCCAATATATTTCTTCTCATTGGCTGCCAGGAAATTATGTAGAACATAACATGCCATGCTTTTTCAGAGCTTAAATTTATTGTGGTTTGCAAAATTCTAAATCTGTTTGCCAAGATTCCAAATTAAAAATTCTCTTTTCCACAGGGAACGGTTTTATAGGCCTATGTGTTAATGGAAAAGCGTCATCTCCCACAATCACATACGGTACTTTAATATTTGTACCAGGTAAATGGTCATCTTCTGGTAAATTTGATGAGTTGTTATTCAGTGCTTCTCGCAAACTGCTTTCCCGAGAAACCGCACCATCACTGATCCTTCCATCTACTAATCTACTAATGCCAATAGAACAATGCTGTGTGATCCTTTATAGTTATAATAAAATGACCCAGCACTACAAGGAGCTTTAAAATTGATGCGTTTACCATCCAAACTGCTAATGGACATTGGAAAATTCCATAAAGTTTCAAATTCCTTTGCAATGTTCTTCCACTCACGAGTACTTGCTGGCATCTTAATAAAAATTCAAATAGTATATATACTCACATGTATTTGTACTAAAATCTACATGTTTTGGGTCGATAGTTATAAATAATAACTAATGGACTGTATATAATTATTATGTATATTGAGAGTAATAATACATGTGGTATAATACAGAGCGTCAATCTTACATTTTAATGACTTCAGCTTGACAACTGTTAACATACTACTTGAGGGCAAGCCGTTAATACATAGAATGTTCGATGATCGGTACAGACGGACCATAACAAATTTAACACATTATTACATTGTGAAAATAAACAAGATTAAATATAAAGCATGTAACATAAAGCGGCCCCCCAAAGCGTGAGCACAAAAAAAAAAAAAACAAGATATACGAGCTAAAGTAAACACTTTTAAACGCAAAAGTAAACGTATTTTACACTTTTACTGTTCGCACTCAGGTAACGGACAGAGCTTGGAGAATGAACGCTTGACCGTTCCATTGCTAATTTTTACTGTACAAACACGATTAATGCCGTCTTTTCCGGAGTACACTTCAATTATACGACCAAGTCGCCACAAAGAAACAGGAGTATTATCGTCTTTAATGATAACCAATTGTCCTTGTTTTAACATTCCATGGTTCGCGTGCCATTTGACGCGGCGTTGAAGTTCGCAAATATACTGCAACTTCGATTGTTTCCAAAATAATTGCTGTAATCGTTGAATCAGAGCGAAATTCTTGATACGTGATGCAGCAGAATCAGTAACGTTGGGGTGCGGAATCGTGTCCGAATGTCGTCCAATCAAAAAGTGTGCAGGAGTGAGAGGGTTTAAATCTTGAGGATCAGAGCTCAATGGATAGAGGGGTCTAGAATTGAGGATCGATTCAATTTGTACTAGTAGAGTATAAAGCTCTTCAAAAGTGAACAATGAATTACCGATTGAGCGTCTTAAATGATGCTTCAAGCTTTTAACACAGGCTTCCCATAGCCCACCAAAGTGTGGTGCATGAGGGGGGCTGAAGCACCAATCAATTCCTATTTGTGACGCTACATCAATCAAAGAGTTTTTATTGAGTTTAACAAATTGATATAATTCCTTTAATTTAGATTGCGCACCAACAAAATTGGTGGCATTATCCGAGTATATTTTTACTGGCTTACCACGACGAGCAACAAATCGCCTTAAACACATTAAGAACGCTTGAGTTGAGAGATCCGTGACGAGTTCAATATGCGCGGCTTTCGTTGAGAAGCAAACAAAAATGCAAATGTAACATTTCGTAGTAGTGCTGCCACGTCCGCTTTTGCTTTTGATTAATAAAGGGCCTGCGTAATCTATTCCGACGACGACAAAAGGAAGGTTTGGCGAAATTCTATCGCGAGGCAGATTACCCATTATAGGGCTAACAGTTTTTGGAGAACATTTAAAACATTTCACGCAATTACGCACAATCTTTCGAGCTAGATTCCTACCATTAGTGAGCCAAAAACGTTCTCTAATGTTGGACAAGAGCAATTGAGGACCACAATGCAAAAGTCTAATATGTTCACGTGAGGCTAACAAATTAGAGAGGGGGTGTCGACCATCTAATAATATTGGATGTTTTTTGTCGAATGCGTATTCGGAGTTTTGAATCCGTCCTCCGACGCGCAATAAACGTTCATTATCAAAAAAAGGGGAGAGACTTATCAAGTTACTGCGAGCGGAAATATTCTTTTGCGCACTTAACAACTTTATGTCACCAGGAAATGATTCCGATTGAGCAATTCTTACTAAACACATGAGAGCAGAAACAATTTCCTTTGGAGTTAGAGGACCGAATTTTCTCAAATCAGGTTTAACAGAGCAGTTATACTTAAAACGTAAACAATGAGCAATTACCCTTTCGAGTTTATTTAAATTTGAGTAATTTGAGATGAGAAAATTTTCGCTTTTATTAACGATGAGATTAACGTTTTGAGTTTTTAATTCAGGGAGCTCTTCACGGGAGAGAGCATTTTCACAAAAATGTATTTCGCTTTCATACAGAAAATTTGGTGCGTTCCACCAAACATCACATTTTATTAATTGCGAGGGCATTAATCCACGAGATAATACATCGGCTGCATTTTCACGAGTTGAAATGTGAGAAAAAATCCAATTGCGAGTTATGTGCTGAATTTCTGCTACTCTATGAGCAACAAAAGTTTTCAGGAGATGCGGTTGCGTTTTCAGCCAACCGAGCACGATAGTTGAGTCTGTCCACAAATGACAACTATCAATTTTGTATCTTAGAGCATTAGTTGCAGTACTCATTAATTTTGAGAGAAGTAAGGCACCGCAAAGTTCCAGTTTGGGGATAGTGAGTGTTTTGAGCGGAGCTACCTTTCCCTTAGAGCAAAGGAGTTGACAATATATAATTCCGTTAGAATCAATTGATCTGATATAGATGCAAGCACCGTAGGCGCGTGAGCTGGCGTCACAAAACCCATGAATTTCTATTACCTTGGGGTTTACACAAATAGCGTGGCGAGAGATTTCTAGTTCCTTTAATTCATTGAGTTCAGAGCGAAATTGTGACCATTTTTGATGTATTTCAAGAGATACGGATTCATCCCATCCAGTTTTGTTTAACCACAATTGTTGTATCAATAATTTGGTGATCATTGTGCAAGGACCCAACAAACCGAGAGGGTGAAATATTTGGGCTATTTCCGAGAGCATTGTCCTTTTTGTGATGCGATCATTTACAGATGGGGAGATTAGAAATGCTAAATTATCACGCTTGAAGTTCCAATACAACCCAAGAGTTTTCGTGTGATTTCCATCGCCAATTTGAAGAAAATCAGGGTGCATATCGCTTTGGTCAATATTTTTCAAAACTCGAGAGTCATTCGACATCCATTTGGTTAATGGAAAACAACCAGAGGAGAGAATTTTGGGCAATTCTTCAACTATTTTTTGAGCATGTTCAAGAGAATTCGTTCCAGTAAGGAGGTCATCCACATAAAAATCATCAGTTATTATTGTGGATAGTTCCGGGTGAGCTTCTTTGCATTCAAGACCTAATTGATGTAAGCAACGAATCGCGAGATAAGAAGCTGCGGCCGTACCATAGGTTACAGTTTTCAAACTGAAAGTTCGAAGTTCTTCTGTAATGCTGTTTCTCCAGAATATTTGTTGAAGTGACAATTGAGAAGGATCAATGAGCACTTGCCTGTACATCTTTTGGATGTCGGCCGAAATTGCGAATCTATGTGAGCGAAAACTGAGCAAAATTGAGAATAAGTTCCTTTGAATAACTGGACCAACCATTTGTAGATCATTGAGCGAATATCCAGTTGTTGAAGGAGCACTGTTGTTAAAAACGACTCGAATTTTCGTTGAACAACTTTGTTCACGAAGTACGGCATGGTGAGGCAAAAAATATGACACATCAGAGTCAAAATTTTTGGCTTAGAGAGCGTCATATGTGAGAGATCTTGGTATTCATCCATAAATTGAGAGTACCTTTCGCGTAGAGAATCGTGCGAGCTTAATTTTTTTTTCGAGCGAGAAAAATGAGCGTTTTGCAAAATCATATGATTCGCCTAACTTGGAGAGAGGTTCCTTTAAAGGTATCGTGACGACAAATCGACCTTCTGAATTTCTTTTTGTATTGTTTACAAAATGATTTTCACATTCTACTTCTTCTGCTGAAGGAGGTTTTTTGAGAGAGTATTCTTCAGTTTCCCAAAACTTCGCGAGTTGGTCTTGGACCAATGCTAAGCCAGAAGAGAAATGACAACGAACTACGTTCAAAGTCGCCTTAGAAAGAGACATAGGTCCACAGACGATCCATCCAAAGAGAGTTTTCTGAAGTTTGGGCTGGCCTTTGCCTAGAGAAATTTGTCCAACACATAATAAATCGTAGAAACAACTTGTCCCCAGTAACAAATCAATGTTACCTGGACGATTGAAATGGGGATCTGCCAATTTCACATTTGACGGGAACACCAAATGACTTGTGTCGATTGGCTCACTTGGAATACTACCAGTGATTGAGACCATTATCAAACAAGAGGTTTTTAAAGTGTATGAATTGTGCTTTGCCTTGAGAGAAACATTACATTTGGAGTTTATTTCGGCGCTACAATTGGCCAAACCAGTGATGCTCATTTGAATATTGTCTGCTAGTGATAAAGTTACTCTGACTGCCAGAGTCGAGAAGTACACGAGCATTGTGAGCATTTCCGCAAGAGTCTAAGATTGATACTACGGCCGTGGAGAGAAAAACATTACAATTATTGCTCACGTACGAAGGGAGAGAGATTTCTTGCGATGTCGAAGGGCGATTTTCGGGAACTGGCGCTTTTGAGGCACCACCGTCCGATTGGGATTCGCCTATGTGAAGTAAAGAGCTGTGTCTGGACCTACAAGTGCGACACGTATATTTCGACTTACAATTTTTACTAATGTGACCGCGAGCGAGACAATTTAAACACAATTGGCGAGTTTTAGTTTCAGAAATTCTTTCTTCAACCTTTAAAGCCTTAAATTTTTCACAATTGTATATTGAGTGAGATCCTTTACAAAAGTTACAATATGCATCATTAGTCACAAAAGATTTGATGCTTTTGTTTTTGACAATATTTTTATTGTCACGATAGGTAGAGTTATTTTTACGCGAATTATTCTCACCTTCTAGGGCTTCGAGCACACTTGCCTTTTGTTCTAGAAATTCCATAAATTCCGAAAGGGCAGGTAATTGGTCATCATTTTTTTGAGTCTCCCAATCGCGTTTGGTGACTGGGTCTAGAAACGAAACTAAATTTTGAGTTATGATGACTTCACCTAATTTTTCAGATGGCACTAGAGAGCTTAAAAATTTGGAATGCTCCAGAGTATTATCTATAATTTTTCTGAGATGCGCGGAGGATTCCCTTTGAGCGTTTTCTAAAGAGAATAGAGCGTTAACATGATTTCTAATAAGACCTCGTTTATCGTTGTACCGTTTACAAATCATTTTCCACGCAGTTTCGTAATTATCAGCACTAAATGCTTGGGTACGCAAAACATCAGCGGCCTTTTCCGTTAAAGAAGATTTCAAATAATGATATTTTTGTATATCACTTAAATTGACGTTAGAGTTAATTAGACTTTCGAACGTATCGCGAAATTCTATCCAAGTGGTTTGTGATACACCGTTATAGCGAGGAAGTTCCAAAACGGGTAAGCGCACGAAAGGGGCACTAGACGATTGCCTAGGCTTGTTATCGGAGCTTGAGCGACTTGAACGACGATCTGGAGATTGCCTTGGCGAACTGTTAGCACTTGAAAGGTTAGAACCGATCTTAAAATCGACACGAGTATTTTTTGAGCTGGCAGCTAACAATAATTCAACCTCGGATACTAGAGCGTAATAAATTTGTTCAAAGTCATCGCGCTGTTTGAGTTCGTTTTCGAAATCTTGAGACAAAGCTTCAATTCCATTTTGGATTTCATTAAATGCGTGCGGTAAACACGTAAAATCATCCAAACGTTTACGCATTTCCGTTATTTGAGCGGTAGAGAGAGCACTACTTTCAGGCAAATTGTCAAAAAATTTCGAAAATTTGTTGCTTTTCGTTTGAGCACAGCACGTTTTCTAATTAGGGCTTCAATTTCTGTTGCCATTTTTGAAAGTGAAAATTAATCAAAATGTTTTAATTGTACCTATATATCGAAAGCGTTTTGCAATAATAGAGCTTTTTCAACAAAAATACAAATTTTGTGAGCTTTACTATGAGATTGACAACGAGTACAAAGAGCTAAGAGAGCACAAATACAATTTTTTTTTTTGCGTGATTTCGTTATCAAATGCCTTTAAAAAGAGCATTGAGCATCATTAAAAACGAGTGTTTATGATTGCATACATTCGAGCTAAATAACTATTTAGGAGTAATTACTAATACCAAATAGTACAAGCAAATAAAAGTTGCGAGCAATATTCCACATGCGTTCAAATATTTATCAGTCTTAGGTGTTAGGTAAATAAATGGAACACACTTACAGCTTTTGTTTGTGATGAAATGCGAGCGAGGATTGCTGAAGGACACCTACTTGTAGCATATAGAACCAGTTTATTCTATCGAGTTTGCACCATCAACACTTTAAAATTTCTCCATTTCTTTACCGTTGAGCTTTATGCGTAATTTTAATCACAATATTTTCTATTTCAAAATACGGTTCGAATGACCATGTTTGGGTCGATAGTTATAAATAATAACTAATGGACTGTATATAATTATTATGTATATTGAGAGTAATAATACATGTGGTATAATACAGAGCGTCAATCTTACATTTGAATGACTTCAGCTTGACAACTGTTAACATACTACTTGAGGGCAAGCCGTTAATACATAGAATGTTCGATGATCGGTACAGACGGACCATAACAAATTTAACACATTATTACATTGTGAAAATAAACAAGATTAAATATAAAGCATGTAACACTACACATGGACATTTATCAATTAAACTTAATCGTCGACCTAATTAGCAAGTTGCCTAAGTCCTCCAAGCATAATTTTACAGGAGACGCAAAAAACAGTATAACTTTCATAACTTTTAGAAAAAAAGATTGTTATTTTGTGCAGAAAATATTGAAATATCAATTGTTTAAAATATACTATAATAAATTAACAACTTATATTTTATGAGATACAGTTTGGACTTAGGTGATTTGCTTTTGTTTAACATATATAAAACTTGGACATAGGCGTTTTTCTCTGTTTGTATTAGGAGAGTTTTAAGTCTTAAGTTAAGCACTAATTATTGAAAACACATAATTTATTGACAATTGTTTAAAGTGTATGCTTCAATTTATTGTAAAATTCATGATAGTCTTTTTCTAACGCGTTTTTTAATGTCATTAAATGGTCGAATTTTTCCTTTTTAATTGCGATGGCTTCAGAGTATAAACTTGGTAACTCTCTGAATGGGCACATTATTGTTGTCTTACTAAACCGACAAGGAAGTGGTTGCCAATCTTCCGTATGACGAAGCTTAAATTCAATGGAGCAATTGGGTTTATATTTTAAAGCTCTTATTTCGTTTACTGTGGCATCACCTGTTGTACGACCAGGTCTAATAGATGTAACAAATTTCACCTTTTCAAAATGTTTGAAAAAGGAGTGATTCAAGTACCGTCATCCGGGGTGAACTCGGACAGTAGGGGAGAATTCGGACACAGTGTTTATTCTTGCAAGTCTACTCCTGTCGGTAACCGTTTTTGAATTTTCAAGTCAGTAGACAGATAGACACGACGAAGAGTAGACGTAGTTTATGTGCGTGAATTATAAACCAGCTGAATTAACAGTATGTGTTTCAGGCTCTTTTATAATTTACTGATATTCTGTTTTTTTTTAACTATAAAAAGAAACTTCTGTGCGGAAAATTCAGAAAAATTTATCTTTGCAATTTTAATCTATAATTGAAAAGTAGTTTATCAACAACAATTTAGTATAAAAAATATTATGATATTGACCTTGACTTTTAAGTGTAGGGATTAAATCAAAAACTTGTTGATAGGTGGGTGTACTTGGACAGCCATGCCTCGTAAATATCAGAAGAAACTGGGTATTCAGTTTATGAACTACACGCCAGAGACCCTGCAGCTCGCTCTACAGGATGTTCGACAGGATAGAAGGTCCATCTGTGAAGCTTCACAAAACTATAACATTCCGAAATCAACAATCAGTGATAAGCTAAGAAACCGTCATAGCAAGAAGCAAGGTGGACAAACTTCCTATCGATAGAAGATGAAAGATTTTTGTCAGAAGGAATTCAGAAATTTGGTGAATGGGGTTTTCCACTTACAAGATCCGACATACGACTTCTCGTGAAGGGCTATTTAGATCGTAAGGGACTCAAGATAGCGAAGTTTCGAGATAATATGCCAGGAGAAGATTGGTTTTATTGGTTTTTGGAAAGAAATGACCGCCTGACTGAGCGATTGGCACAAAATGTTAAGCGTGTCAGGGCAGTCGTTGATAGAGATGTTATTAAGGAACATTTTTCAAATTTAAGGGAGACGTTAGCAGGAGTTCCAGATACGAACATAGTAAATTACGACGAAACTAACATCTGCATCTGCATCTGGTGAACTACTACCGCCTTATACTGTGTATAAGGCGCAGCATTTATATCCAACTTGGGTGGAAGGAGGTGTAGACGGTGCTTTATATAATCGTACAAAAAGTGGTTGGTTTGACGGACCGACGTTTGAAGACTGGTTTGATAAGATTGCATTGCCGTATTTAAAAACTTGTCAAGGACCAAAAGTAATAATAGGAGACAATCTATCAAGCCATGTTTCATTACATGTTCTTGAGAAATGTGAAAGATATAATGTAAGATTTGTTTTATTCCCACCCAATTCCACGCACCTTCTCCAGCCTCTGGACGTTGCCTTATTCGCTCCTTTAAAGAATAAATGGCGTAAAACTCTGACAGAATGGAAAACAAAGAATAAGGGATGCATTCCAAAATCAGAATTTCCCAGAATTTTTTAAATTACTTTAAACGAGATGGCGGCAACAATGCAAACGATCATAAAGTCGGGATTTCGAACATGTGGAATTTTTCCACTAGATGAAGAGGCTGTATTAAAAAAAATTCCAACATCAAGAGCTGAGGATGTTGCTGGGGAATGGTCCGAAACATTTATCAATTTGCTCAAAGACAAACGTTTTACTGAAGAACCTAGTCGTAAAAGAGGTAAGAGACTTAATGTTGCACCGGGAAAAGCGGTAAAATGCCCCAGTAGAAAGAACTCTACTTCATCCTCTGAACTGGATAACTCAAAAGAATATGACACAACGGATGAAGAAGTTGAGCATCAAAGTGAAGAAGAGTGTGAGTTTGATGATGAAAATAATGAGAACATCAATCCATTGGAGAATCCACAAAATGCAGTTATAACAACTGATATGTTTGTCATAGTTAAATTGGCCAACAAAAGATTACAAAAACTATGTTGCCTGTATCAAGGAAGTGATCGATCTTGATGCATTTATGGTTCACTTCCTCAGAAAACATGATTTGTCCAAGATGGGAGATTATTATTCTTACCCCCAAACCAAAGATGAGTGCCATTGAAAGACATCAAATAATCTTTGTTCTACGGGCTGTAAAAGTTTTACGAAGGGTCGATATCAATTTAAATTTCCGAAAATATAGACACTTTGTAGAATGAAACAATATGTATTTTCCTACTGTCACCCCAATTTTTAGTTTTTTTTTAATGTTATAAGATAATAACTTTCTGTTATTTTTTAGTGAATTTATTTTTATTTTCTATGAAATGAGTTTATTTTATTATTTGTATTATGTTTAGCAATAAAAGTTTCTCCAATTTTGTATTTTTCTTAACTTTTGTGCAAATTTTAGACCTACTTCTTCATTTATGTATGAGCACAACTTTTATTTTTCAATTTTGTGTCCGAATTCAGTCTAGTATATGCTATAATTCGATTTTAAGCTATAATAACGAGTGTCCTAATTCACCCACACATAGGGGTGAATTCGGACACTATATATGTTTAAAAAATTATAGAAATATGAATATACTCTGATTTTTTTGCACGGAAATGATAGAAGTATCTAATTTAATTTTTTCAGATTTTGCAAATAAATCAGGCAGGTCCTACTTACAAAAATACTTAAAAATCGTCCGAATTCACCCCGGATGACGGTACTCTACTTTGTAAGGACAAGGATTCCGACGAGCTGTGCGGCAGATTTCAACATAATCTGCAGGCACATTAATATTCCGCTTTCTGATTTTCCTCTCAATTGTAGAGTGTGTGGCATCGCACTCCATTTGAGTATGTCCTCGTTCTAAATATTTCTGAATAATTGTTACATTTTTTTCAATGGCTAAATTAAGAAGTGCATTTGACATGGTTGTGTTCCTGTTTTGTCAGGTGCATCCATCGCTATAGAGTACCAGTTCCTTGGGATCATAATCTGCTAACTGTGACATCAAAAAGTGACAAACAATAGAAGCAAAAATATTTGATGATAAACCTCCCTCTCCTTCGTGCCACAAATATCAATAACCTTCTTTTGTCTTAAGGTTAAAAAACGTAAAATTATGGACAGTAAGTTTAGTTTTGAAATATTGTGAAGAAACATTCGTTTTTGGACAAAGCAAAACAGACTGCATATCCATTGTAAAAACTTTATTGTCTTCTGCAGATTTATCCTTTGTTTTTTCGTCACGTGCCTCCTGTTTTTTTGCAATGTAAATTTGATACATATTTTCATCTAGATTGTTTGTACGAAAAGCGACACACGTGTCGCATTCGTCTTGAGAACAGAGATAAGTTCATGTCTTCAAACATATTTGTAAACGATGCGATTGACAGGGGAACAGAATCTTGGCACCAATTTTCCTTATAAAGTTTGTAAAGGTCAGACTTTGTTGTCCAGCTGGGTTCCAAGTATAACTTGCTAGTAGATTTTCTACAATAGTGGGACTCTAACTTAGGCAATGAATCAAAAAAGGCTTTGAGATTAGTTTTCTGATCGTCTTTTCTTCCTTTTTTAATATTACTGGACGTTGGTTCAGTAACATTTTTGGCTATAGTGTCATGTTTCAGAATCCAATCACCTATTTTTCTAGGTGGTATACTAAACATCTTACAAAACATAGTCTTGCACACTCTGATTTTGCCAACAGCTTTAAATTCCTGATAATACTTGTAAGAAAAACTTCTTCTTGTGATATTTTCCTGTAACCTATTCCTAGCTCTTTTGGGGCATAATTTCTCAATTAATGTAGAAATATAGACGTGTTTCTCTTTCCAAGAATATGCCCAAAACTTTTCAAACAATTTTGTCCTATCTTCTTCAGAAAGCGTATCACATTTGAATGCTGAATTTACGTCACATGTGCATGGTGGTTTTGTACCCCTGGCTTGCTTTTTCACTTTATAATCCCAACCTGACTCTTTTTTACATTTTCCAAAGTACTCTCTTCCGCTTTCTCTATTTAATTTATTTTTATTTGCACTCCATTCTTCCGGATTAACGAGTCTTCTCTTTCTTCGCTTTTTTTCGACAACCTGTGAAAAAACATCTAGGTCTTCATCTTGTAACTCATCTGTTGCTGTATCACTGCAACACTGTAGTCCAAAACTATCTGTTTCAGTATACTCTTGCTGACTGGTACCTTCATTACTAAACTCTTCGATTATATTATATTCTTGTAGACTTGTATTTTCTGCTGAGGATTCTGTTTTTTTTATAGAAAAGCTCATTCCCATTACAAAAAACATTTGTTAAATCCCCATCAGTGTTAACATTATAGGTTGATAAATTCAAGTTGTCTAAATTTGTGACATCTTGAAGCACACTAACATCCTGTACATTAGTACAAACCATGGCCTAATAACAGAATGGTCTGTTGCTGCGCATAATGTATTAGTACGTTGGAATTGAAGTGACGTCATGCGGTTGTAAACGCGACCAGTTCGGACAACACTTCCATAAGTATAACATACGAAAAAAATAGGACACAGACTTTATGTAAAACAATTGATTGTTAGAGTATGTACATTTAACTAGAGCATAAATAACGCAAATTTATTTCAAAAAACTGTGTTTTATTATATAAATAAAGCATAATAATGCTAGGATTACAACTAAAAAGTGAACGAGCACTAACGTAAACTATCAACGTTAAAGGTTATTAATAACTAAACAACCTTTTTCAGTTTTTTAACATATTTTCGCCTTTCCGCAGAATTGCCGCAGCTTCTCATTTTTTTATTTAGTTCTCGAATTCTTATATACGTCCTCACTTTAACTAAGTACTCCAGCGCATCGTTAGGTATCGATGTCATATCACAGTTTTGTTGAATTAAGTTTATTACTTTTTCAATAATTTTGTAATCGTGGCAAATGTTCTCACCATGCACTTGATTAAAGTAATACTCCATTTTCTCTGCAACTAAAGAGAACAAATGTGTTGGTTTTGTTAAATTTCCTTCGGATAATTTAATTTCAGTCGTAGGTACCTAAAAATTCGAATTATATAAAAACAACTTATTTTTGCTTAATAAAATAATATGTGATCTACCTGTAAGCCTTGGGACTAACGCTTCGTAAAGATATTGCTGCAGAAATATCTTCAGCAGACCAACAAACGCGAGTGGTTTTATTCATGAGTAATTTTACTTGCCTAGGTGTAAACAAAGAATTCAGTGTCATTATTGCCTGTTCTATGGTTTTACTTGTTTTTTCCAATTTTTCTTTCAATAAATTGTTTTCTTTTGACAATACAGTATTTTGGAAATTTAATTCCAAATTACGTTTCTAATTCACCTATTCGCTTTCTCAGGTCATGTAATACACCATAGCTTTGATCCGAGCTTGGAGAAACTGTGCTCAAATTGTCGTGGATATCGATTTGTTCCGGAACATTTTCAGAGTTCGTGGAAATTTCTTGAAGTAGATCGTTTATAACTCGCTTTTGTTGTCTTTCTTTGCACGCATATTTCTTTCTACACTACATTTACTTTCAGAAGGTTTTTTTATATAAATGCTTTGTAGGTATTGCATTTACCTTTAACTTAGCGTTTGAAGGATAATAATTCAATAACTTATGTTGAAGAGATGCATAAAAATCATCTGTATCAAAATGAATAGAACATATTCTAGCTAAAATAATGTACAATTACAATTACGAGAAATAATAAAACTTAAATTAGGCGACTTACCTGATGTATTTATTTTATCGTTCCTGCTGCAGCAGTTTATCCATTGATTTTTAATGTCATCTCGGTTGGGAAATCTATAATAACTTATGTCTTTGGTTTTCCTACTATTATTGTTGCAACCGTACACACCACAATGAGCCATTGTAATAAATATAGTTTGCAATCGTATTTATCGCATATACAGCAAAAGTATACCGAAAGCATTAACCTGATAGATTCATATACACTCGACACTCGTATAAGATTTTACTTCATACAACCGCGTGACGACATGCGCAATTCTGGCCCGCTCTCGTTCACGCCAATAGCAGACCATACTTTATTAGGCTATGGTACAGACATCTAAAGAAATAATATCATTGACGGCCACTGGTGGGAAATTCACATTATTTTGAGTATTAGTCAGTGTAATTCTCGGACTAGATTCAGCAGAACTAGTTTCAAGCACAGACGTCAAGGCCAGATTTAGAATCCTGGCACTTCTGGATTGTTGATACATCTGCAAAATGGGTGAGATAATACCTACAGACTTGTTAAATTTTTAATTTGCCTACCTTAATCTAAACAGAATTTGTGAAATACTATGTTTAACGAATAATTCTAAAAAAAGTAACGTAAAATAAATTTATTATTAATTACTGCTATGCATAATCATACAATCACTGTTATTTATTTGTAAATCAATAGCAAAATAAATGAGAAGAATTCCCAAGTCCAATAAGAACATCTAAAATGAATTGAGAATATTGCCTAACTACCGCTTTTAGGTTATTTTTACTTTAAAAACTTTCAATATAATTACGAATTTTATTATGGAAAAAGATATTATATACTTACTGTTTTAACTAGACCACCCTAGAAACACATTAACTTCCTTATACAGTACTATAAAACCTTTGAGAATTAGAAAACAGCTTTATACGATGTATTAATAATATACACTGCGGAGATAGGCAAATTTCATATTATGTTGTTTAACAATGGAGTTCGGCAGTTTTCTATTTCATCATTTTCATCGTTTTCCTACATCGAAGGGACTTAAGCTCCAGTGGGTAGATAGGTTTGTCAACTACGAGATGGCACAAAATCAAAATTTTGATTAAAGTGGACTTAGGCAATTTGATAATTAAGTCGACGTTATAGTACTTTCATGAATCCTCGTAGCATACATTAGATCCCAGTATGTATTTCCTAATGCTAAATATCGTAGAGTAATTGAAAATCTGAGAGTAATGAATAAGGTGTTAATCATATTCAGTTAAGGTTAAAAATTAATAAACCTACCTTTTTTCAGCTTATATGCATTGTCGAAAGTGTGTATCTTGTTTTTTTTATTCTATCTTCTATAGATGATAACAATTTTTTAAAAGTTGTGTCCTCCATACGAAGATAATTGTTGTATGAATCAGGGTCTTGCATTAATAGCTCCTGGTGTAACATATTTAATACTCCACGTCCCTCCTGTCTTCTTTGCAGCCACTTACTTCGTATCTTTCTTTTTTTTTTATTTTGTACTCGCCGTTTCAACAGTTTTTTAACTAAAATATTTGATACAACAATGTTTGCCTCAATTAACTCTTTCGCTACATTTAAATCCATTCTAGTTTTAGTGGAAAAATTGAGATTAACCACGATAAAACTAACCTCGAACACGCATAATAAATTCCACAATCTGTCAGATTACTTATAAACACAAATATTTTGAGCAATTCTATATTCTTCACGATTTAGATTGTTCCAAACATTGTTCAATTTCTTGTTCCAGAAATAGTGTAATGTAAAACGTCTATAAAACAACAAAACAGTACAATATCAATAATCATTGATACAGCCGCTCTTATGAAACATGATGTTAGTCACCATTTGCCGCAACAAATTTGAATTTGATAGTGCGCCCATACTAAATATAACCTCAAAATTGACATTGGACGTTTAATGTTTAGGAGTGCCCAAATTATTCCAAATTATGCGAAGAACAAAAAGCAAATTAAAACATGATTTAATTTATTTTACCAATTGTTATTAACAATTAAGAGTAACATTAGTATTGATGTACTCTACCACTGAACTGTACTTATACTGGAACGTGCATTGGCGGTCTCTGCCATAGAAAAGCAGCGAGCCGAGAGATAGCGCGCAAGGGTCACTCCTGTTAAAGATATACAGTACTGCAATTAATAAGCATCCATCTTGATTCTTAACAGAGGCGCCAAATTCAAATTATGAATTTTAACCAGCAAAGTGATTGCGAATAACTGATGCGTATTAAAAAGTTATGTTAAGTTTTGTAAATAAAACATGAATTATTATGAAGTGGAAAACATTTATTTCCTTGCCAATGCACATTTCATTGCAACACTTCTGCTATCTTTGCCTAAACTATGTACATTTTCTTTATTTAATTCCCTTAAACTAAAGTATCTCCTACTATTCACAAATAACGTAAGTAAAGAATACATTATATTGTGACAGTTTGGCACAGGTGGCAAATTCTAGGATTGTAGCAATATTGCTACATCTTTGGTGCTCACCTTGTTCCTTATGAGTAGCTCTTCATGTGATCGGAATGCAAATTTGCAATCAGTAATATATTTGAAAATATCCCTGTTGGCGTAACACAGACTGGTGCTTTTATATTCTCTCAATCTGGTAAAACTACCGAACCCTAGGTACTCCAGATTGTCCTTAATAATCAGTGAATTGTAGCAGTCGTCGCATGGTTTTTTTGTTTTTCCTAATTTTATTAATCAATGGCCGAGAAAATTGTATAACGGTTCCTTCACGTGATCACTTATGAGAGTTTTATCGCAACTGAAACGTGATATCTCTAAATCGAGCTTGTCTACATGATTATTAGTCTGGTCTTCCTGATCTTCATTCAATAATGAGAAATTTATTGAGTCGCAGTATTTAACCAGATGGTCAGTGTCAGAATGTCCGTAGTTAGCGTTATCAACTTTTGCCTCAAATTGTGATAGGCATACCATTAGTAAGGCACATTTGAAGTCCCGTGCATGAAATATTTAAAGTTTGCTTGATTTAAATATAGATGTTGGAGGTTCCAATGCTGTTGCAGTGGACAGGAGAAGGCCCGTCTGGAATGGTTTCCAAGCATTGTCATCTGTCTTCAAACTTGTGAAAATTTCCATAAATGTGTATGTAAAAACGTTATAGCAGCATCATGCTCCTTGAAATTCAAATTGAACATTGCCATATTTTGAGATCGATTTGTGATCAGTTTGAACCACTTCTGCATGTGCATTAAAAACCATACCGTGGTTTGGTGCTCTGCATCAATTTTCCTTGCCGAAATTTCATATAATAAAAGAGCAGCAGCGATGTCATGGCTGAGTAAGGCCACACTCAAACTCGTGTTTGGATTGATCACATTTGCTTTCAGCCGGGGACATAATTTGAGAACATCACCTTTATCCAACTCAAAACCTGTCTTATGGGCACTATGGATATTTCATTACTGGGCAGTTTGTATGCATCAACAGTTCTTTCATCAATGTAAAAATGGTGGCCACTCGTCAATGAACCAGCAACATTTTTAAGTACATGTACTGCATCCGGCATTACAAATAATTTCTCATTGTCCATGCATGGATGTGCAATGGAATTCTTGACTGTACTATGCTTATATGCGTTTATGTTTAATAATCGCCAGGCGCCTCTGTTTTGTGGCCTTATGTCCGATATGAGAGCACGAATTGTCAAACCGATTTCATGTGACGTTTTGATTAAGGTCATTATTCTCTCAAGCACTTCACTTGAACAACATGAGTTTCCCGTAAACTCATAAGCCACTGCCTGTTTCCACCTGCTGCATACTCCAACCAGCATAAATAACTGCATGTGTGGCATGCTTATAATTTTCAGATGCATTTTTCAGAGTAGGTTGGCCCACCGTCAGTTCAAGGGAATGGGCGTATTGCAGTCCAAGTTTAATTGCGATCTCATCAATCAGTAGATTGGCTTCCTTTTCCTCTGGTTGGAAACTTGCAATCTTAAACAAAATGAACATGTCATGATAAAATGCATGGTAGCGCAACCACTACCAACTTTCAGTTGCATAAGCTTAACTATGTCATCCTGCATACCAGCTCCAAATTCAAGTTCCTAAGTGCGTATACTTGGATAAGGAAGGTTTTGTTTTCTCAATTCTTCATAGCCTTTTTTACCACAGGCTAAGTATAACTTTAGGGCTTTAGTCAAAGTTTCTTCTGACCATTTTGTTCCACAATGTGATCCTGTTTTCACAAACATTAACTGATCTTCATTGAAAATCTTTTTGAGCCTTTCATCTTACTCCTCACAACGCCCTACTCACTACATCTATTGACTGATCTCCTTAAAGCAAGCTTTAACTTGCTGATATAAACATTTACATTTCCTTCATGTGCAGGCTCTTCAAGCAATGTATTTATTTCCGATTCACAAATACTCGGTGACAGAGTCTCCAATATCTCATTTTCATCTAAAAATAGTGTAATAGTCATTACATCAGATCTTGAGTTCTATATACATACTTTTATCAGTACAATCGGAACTTAATTCTTGTATACCAACGTTACTTTGCTTTCCATCTGCTCAATTTTCAGTACAAGTTCCATCTCTTCCTGCTTGCTGACTATTTGTAGCTTCAACGGTTGCTGTTAGCAAATCTGGAATGGCCTCCGCGCGTAACAATCTTCGATCATCTTTCGTTTTCTCTCAAATTGTTCCTCAGAAAAATGGACCTACCCAGTTGATGTTTCAAATCATTGCATACAATAATTAGAATACTTACTTCACAAATCATGGACGAAAGATTTAAATCAGTCCTCCCAATACATAGGACCCAGAAATTCCTTCTTTCTGCATTTTTTTCTCTTAAAAGAAACAGATAATGTAGTTGACTTGATAAATAATGTTTAGGTTATATGCTAACCGGATGGTAACCTAAATAGTCGAAATCCCTTTTCTGTCCTGTTTTTACACTGAGGCACGCAGCACCCGGGCATTGTGATGTAAAAATACTAAATAAATCTTCAAAAACAGCAAATAAAGTTATAATTTTTTGTTATGAACGTATAAGTTCAAAAGTAAATATGTACTTAATTAAAAATTATTATTAATTTTATTAAATACATAAATAAAAAGTTCACTCAAATCCTACTCGAGGTGAACTTTTTATTTATGTATTTAATAATGTAATAATTTTTAATAGCAAATAAACTTCTGTATACTATTTGACAACTGTCAAAGAGATCGTCAACTATCCAGTGAAGAGTCACCTGTCATATGCCTATCATCCGCCATTTTGATTCCAAACTCTATCTTCTCTCTCTAACACATGGCCCATACGTATTGTGGTACTTTGTGTATCTAGTGAGTTTATTAAAGTCACTTGATATACACCTCCTGTACTTTCCGTAATGATTTGCGTATGCAGCGTTAAAGCACATTACTCCAATACAAACTAACCAAAATGTAACTTCAAATCGGCAATTATCATTTAATTATTAAATAATTTAGTTTTACTATACTGCTTATTGTTTGTTGCATTTATACACCGACTTATATCATTGTTGTGATCACGTTGTTTCTTACGAGTATATTTTTTATACATCGTGTCACAACCCATTTTGAGTTGTATTAAAATATACCGTAATTTAGGTCTTTCGTTCATTCAGTTGTAAATATAAGAAAATTTTTTAATTATTTTTGCATTATAGCTATGAGGTAGGCAACTTAATTTGCATTTTGGTGTAACTTAAGTGCATGTCTTCTTAAGGGTATATACTTCTTAAAGGTTTATACTCCCACTTTAAATTTTTCTGCGCAAATCTTTTCGCGCACGGCATCATCATCTAATTTCAAAACATCCATTTTGTTCACTTCCTGATATATGTTGTTAGGAAGCTTTTTTGGTTTCCACCTAAATTTTGTGAAAGTGCCATTGATTTAATGGTAAGATATCTTTTAACGCATTATACAACAAATTGCTCTTTGCAGGCACTTTCTTTCTTTTTTACTTTGATTTACACTTTTATTACAATTACTTTTCTACTTTAATTACATTTTAAGTACGCTGTAAGATTGATACAACACAAGAATTAGTAGTGGGAAGCCGACCCTCAATATGGAGAAGTCCGCGTTTTGTAGGTGCTGATTTCATTATATTAAAACTTCGATAGATTATATAGTTTTTAATAAACACTTCCGAACCAAAACGAAACACAAATACAACTTAAATTTAAATATTCAAATAGGTGTAACACCTTTTCAATACAAGAGAATGCAAAAATGCAAAAATGCATCTAACGACGCAAATACAACTTAATATTACAAAGGCAAGAAATGCCAGATTAACAAACTGTCGATACGAAGTATCTTAAATGACTGACTCGCTGCTGATAAGCGCAAGTAAAACTTAATATCGCAACTAAGCGGCAAATGCCGGCGGAAAACATACATAATTTAAATTTATATACAAAACGATACACTGCCCGCCTTGAAATCAATTGGATTTCAACGAGTTAACTGACTTACAATGTGCAAATGGCGCATAAAACAAACTCACGCACTTTGCACTAAGTTGGCAGCACGCATAAACGGTGCACTGAACGACGCACTGTATTGCCGTTGGTGAGCCGAATTGAAGCAGCTCGTAGCACGCCGTCGTGGCCATGGTGAAGCTGCATGACCCTCCCGATGCCCCATTGAAGTGGGGGTAAATTGTCCTCATTTAGAAGGACGATGCTGTTTGTCTTCAAAAGGTCCGGCAAATGCCGAAACCATTTCTGCCGACGCTGAAGGTCAGGCACTACTTCTCTGCTCCATCTTCTCCAAAAGTGCTGAACCAACTGCTGGGCGCGTTGGTAAATGAGCAATCGATTTTCCGCAACGCTACTAAGATCGGGTTCAGGAATGGCGCTCAAAGAGCGACCGATCAGGAAGTGACCAGGAGATAACGGTTTAAGATCGTTAGGGTCCGAGGATATTCTAGACAACGGTCTTGAATTTAGAGCAGACTCTATTAATGTTAGAGTCGTATATAAATGCTCGAAAGTTAGGTTGGCGTTCCCTAAAACACGCTTTAGGTGTGTCTTGACGGATTTAACCGCCCCTTCCCACAAACCGCCCTCGTGAGGAGATCGCGGGTTAATGAATTCCCATTGGATACCGCGGTTTGTTAAATAAGTAACGATTCCATTCTGGGAATCCTTGCGATGCAACAGAGCATACAAATTATCAATTTTCGTCTTGGCGCCGCGGAAATTAGTTGCGTTGTCACTCGATATACATCGAGGCAAGCCCCTGCGGGCTATAAATCGTTTCAACGTATTTAAAAAGGCGTCTGTAGATAATGACGTCACAAGTTCTAAATGTATGGCCCGAGTGACCATACACACGAAAACGCAAATATAACACTTGCTGAGCCGCGCACCCTCGTGCTCCTGTCCTTTATGGTTATCGGGCCTGCGTAATCCAGACCGACGTTATGGAAACGGGTACACCGCATTTAAACGTGTTTCGGGCAAATTGCCCATCAAAGGGTGCACAACAATTGGATTGACCTTGAAGCACGGGACGCAAGATCTCAAGATCTTCTTAATATAAGACAGGCCGCCAATGGGCCAAAACCGCTCTCTTATATTGTAGAGCAACTGTTGAGCGCCACCATGTAGGAGCTCTCAGGGAAATGCCGAACTATGAGTTCGGTGAATTTATGGTTCTTGGGTAATATCAAAGGATGTTTCTTTTCATATCCAAAATTTGAATATGTTAATCTACCTCCGACGCGGAGGCACCCGTGATGGTCCAGAAAGGGACTAAGAGACTGGATATGAGAAGACTTCAGATTTTGTTTGTTTTCTATGGCCTTAATTTCCTCAGCGAGGGATTCAAGCTGACACAACTTGGTCAGGGTTATTAATGAATTTTCAAGTTCATTGACCTTTAATGGACCCTTTAACTTGTCGGAATTACGACAATTGTGTACGAACCTAAGGACGTACGAAAAATACTTTGTAATTTTCCTAAGGAGGAATATTTCTCAAAGATCGGATTGTTTGGTTGTGCTAAAGCAGCGTTTACCAAGGCACTCGTTTGATTTCTGTAGGTTCGTTGAAATCGATGATACTTGGGTTAATATCCCAATGGGACTCGTTCTGAGCTAAGAACTCAGGGCCTTGGAACCATAACTGGCTAGCTCTTAGGTCAGAAATATCAGTTCCACGCGAGATCAAATCCGCGGGATTGTCTGTGGTGGCAACGTGATGCCAATCTTGAGGGTTGGTACACTCTTGGACAACTGCGATACGATTCGCAACAAAAACCTTGTATTTGTTTGGGGTAGAATTGATCCAACTTAGAACGATCTTGGAATCAGTCCACAGAAAAACATTATGAAAAATAATGTCAAAGGAGTTCAAAATTTTGAAACACCACTGTGCCAGCAATACGGCCGCACACAGCTCTAAACGAGGGACTGTTATGGTGCGCAAAGGAGCGACCTTAGATTTTGAAAATAATAGATTGCTGTGTACACTGCCATCAGGGAGGGCATAGCGCACATAAAAACAGCAACCATATGCGACTGAACTACTGTCGCAAAATCCGTGCAACTCGACTCGAGCATGCGAGAGTGGATTTATGAACGACGCAGAAGGCCTTAGACGCGCAGGAAGCCTATGGAACGCGAGGTCAGCGCGCGACGTAGCAATCCAGCGTGGAATGCGAATGTCGTTCAAACGAACCAGTTGGTCCTTGAAGTGAACCCACTGGGAACTTAGATCCTCTGAAACCGGGTCATCCCAATCCAGCCCGAGTTGCCACAGTTTTTGGATAAACAACTTGCCTTGGACGACAAGTGGCGAAAAAAACCCCAATGGGTCAAAAATCTTTGCAAGGGCCGATAACATTTTTCTCTTGGTGAGAATTGAATCGTCATTAGGTAAATCAATTTTGCAAAACAACGAGTCATTCAAGGAGTCCCAATGCAAACCTAAAGTTTTAGAATCTGACCGTTCTTCAATCGGTAGAGTAGATAATTCAACATCGTAGGAGCTCGCCGGGTCGAGGACTTCCGGCATGTTTGATAAAAACTTACGAATTGTAAATCCTGCCGAAGAAAGTATGGCAGAAATATTCTCCTTGACTTGCAAGGCCTTTTCGACTGAGTCTGTCGAAAATAGTAGGTCATCCATGTAAAAATGTTTGGAAATGACCTGGGAAGCTTCCGGAAAGGAATCCCTGTGTGACTCGGCGAGGTACTCTAAACAACGAGTAGCCAAATAACTGGCTGAAGCAGTACCATAAGTAACCGTATTCAAACGGTAAATTTCGAGAGGTTTATCTGGATTGTCCCTCCAAAGAATGTGTTGGAATTTGCGGCAAGATGGATCGATGTTGATCATTCGATACATTTTGGCAATGTCACCGCAAAGAGCGACTGGATGGGTTCGAAATCGAAGTAAAATATCGAATAAGTTACCTTGGACTTGAGGTCCAACAATTTGGGCATCGTTGACTGAAACGTTGGTTGAAGATTTGGCGCTAGCGTCAAAAACGACGCGCAGCCTTGTAGTCAAGGACGACTGCTTGATAACAGCGTGATGCGGCAAAAATTGAGGGGGGATATCCGCTATGTCAACGGGACCATTAATGGTTTCGATAAGCAGGGATTCAACAGGGCTGTGACTCCCGGCTTCAGAAATTTTGGTCATGTGACCCATGGATTCGTATTCATCCATGAACTTAGAATACTCCCGGAGAAGATCGGGAGATTTTTGGAGTCGCTTCTCCAAATTAAAGAAACGGGATTCAGCGCCTTGCCTTGAATCACCTAACAAAGTTAAATTTGAATTAAAGGGTATGGAGACCATGAGATGACCTGTGTCATCATGACGAATTGTATTGGCGAAATAAGTTTCGCAAAACCTCTCTTCATTGGAGAGTAAAGATAGTTTGGAATTAGGAACAGGATTGTCTAAGTCCCAAAACTTGGTTAAAGAATGATGTAAATCAAGATCCGGGTTGTTGGCCGCGGTCGTGGTGTGACATGATATTGCCGAGGCACCACGGAAGTTGGTTGGTAAAGATCCTGCTACGACCCAACCCAGCAATGTGCCTTGTAAGGTAGGTAAAGTAGTACCCAATGAAACCCTTTGGGGTAAAAGAATTTTATAGAAAATTGCAGAACCAAGTAAAATGTCGATGTCTCCGGGCTCATTGTAAGAGCTGTCCGCTAGGCGCAGATGCGATGGGATATCTAAAAGATCCCTGCTGAACCAAACTCGAGGGAGCTGGTCAGTGATAGTAGGCACGACTAAGCAGTCGATATTTGATTTAAAACGCCCAGTAGTGGATTGCAATTCCACAGAAGTATATTTGGAGCAAGACGAAACGGCGTCATTAACTCCTCTCAAAATTAAGTTGATGGGCTTGCACGGAGAATTCAATTTTTTGAGCAAATTCTCCGAAATCAGGTTATGTTGAGAACCTGGGTCTAATAAACCACGAATTGTAAATGATTTTTTGCCACTAATGACCTTGACTTGGACGGTGGCTAGTAGGACTTCTGAAGCTCTTGTAAAGTTGCAAATTGCAGCACTGGCTGAAGTACCAGCTGGCGAAGAGACACCTGCTCCTTCTGAAATAGTCAGAGCGGGGACGCTCGGAGAATCGGAGCGCGATGGAGCTTCATTTTGGTTAGGAGTCCTTGCATTTTTAAAGCATAACAAGGAGTTATGGCGTTGGTTGCAAAAGTTGCAGTTAAATGTAGAAGTACATTTCGATTTGTTGCCGTGGCGAAGACACACCAAGCAAAGCTTCAAAGATTTCGCCTTATTAAAGCGACCTTTGGTAGACAAGGCTAAAAAGGACGAACAACGATTTAGAAAATGTTGCTCCTTGCACATAGCGCAAGAATATGACGTTTGGCTTAACGTATATGATCCCTTAGAATTGTTTTCTTAGGGGAATTCGTAGTTTTAGTGCTATTATTGGTATCGTCAATGACGTTACACTTATCTGATAGGAATTGAGAGATTTCCTGAATTGATGGAATTCTCTTGGGAAAGTTTTTGGCAAATTCTGCCGAAGTACGAGAGTCAATTTTATTTTTCACTATGTAAGCGATAACCGCGTCTTTATATTCATCATCGGTAAGGTTTTCATTTTCGACCGCTCGCAAGTGTTTGATGAGATTATCATAAAAATCTCTTAAGTTGGAATCCTATTTAATTTAGGGACTCGAAAAGTGAATCGAAATGACTGAAAATTAATAATTTCCTATTATCGTAGCGCTCCCTTAATAGACGGATGGCTACATCATAGTTAGATTCAGTCGATTTGAGTTCATTTATCATGTGAGCTGCTGAACTCTTTAAACAATTTTTCAAATACAGAAATTTTTCCGTTTGAGATAAATCGGCATTAGAACCAACTAATGCATCGAAAATTTCGAAAAAACTACGAAAGTTTTGATAATCGCCATCGAAACTAGGCAAGGCGATGGTTGGTAATTTGACGTTATCCTTTACGCTTCTGCGGTTTGAAGCGAAGGAAGCAATAGAATCGTTCGGATTGCTACGAGGCATTGATTTAAGCTTGTTTTCATGTTTTTCTAGTAGTCCCTCTGCAATGACTGAGAGGGAAAAATACTGCTCACGAAATTCAGAAAGGCTTGGCACGTCGTCAAGTTGTACATCACTGGCAACGAGCTGATTAATTGTTCCCTCATATTTTTCTAACAGGGGTTTGAAATAATCGTGCTTGATTTTTAGCATTTTTAAATCCGTAACGGAAGCACTTTCATCGATAGAGTTCAATAAAGAATCAAAATCTTCGCTTTGTTTAAGAATATTTGTGGCGCTTACCAGAAGTAATTTAATCTCTTTATTCGGAGCCATTTTAAATGATTGGCAAAAATAAATAAACAAGATATTTATCAGGGTAAGATAAATTAAACCAATTAATTTGGTATAATAAACGTTTAACTACGTTGTCTATTTGAAACTCGTAACACAATATTTAGATGCAAATTATAAGGTTAACATAAATTCAAACCAATTTGATTTGTTATTTGGTGCACAAGGAATGCTTAAATATATGCGACAATTTGAACGCACCTCGTATGGCTTTAATATTCGATTGAAATTCAATCCTACGCTTAAAATAATTTTAATCCATAAAGGACAGCAGGACAAGCGTAATAAATAATTTGAAAATTTGTAAATATTAATCGTAAATCGCAAAAACAATGCAACTAACTTCAAATACTAAATTCGTACGTTTAAAGAACGGTGACCAAGTCACATACAATATAAATCGTTTTACAAAACGGCCAACCCAGCAAGACACACATAAATACGTTCAAAACGCAGGTTATACTTTTAAGAAAATAAAACGCAATATCATACGTTATATATAAAACCGTTACATAGAATTCAAAGGAAACGATAAGGAAAGAAAAACACTTACTGCTTATGCGTTGTTGTGCGAGAGCGCTTCATTGATATCGTGGACCCATAGTACACCGATGCCGTCTTTGGCGCAATTCTGCAGACTGAGCAGGTGGCTGGCCGATTCCTCAAGATGGCTTGAAGCTTTCGCACGCAAGAAGGTGTCGTCTCGCTTGTGGACGTAGTTTTGTTAATGCGCGCCTTGTTGCGCTCGTTGATGCTGAAGATTCAGTCAATTAGCAGTAGCATTGATTAATACTTATTAATCAATGGCAGTAGGTTAAAACCGAAGGACCTGATGATTTTATTGTTGTAATTGCGGCTGGAAATTCGCAAGCAGAATCGAAATGGACCGAAATTGTTGTAACTTGTAATAAATAATATCCGTGCTCGATGGACCAATTTGTAAGATTGATACAACACAAGAATTAGTAGTGGGAAGCCGACCCCTCAATATGGAGAAGTCCGCGTTTTGTAGGTGCTGATTTCATTATATTAAAACTTCGATAGATTATATAGTTTTTAATAAACACTTCCGAACCAAAACGAAACACAAATACAACTTAAATTTAAATATTTAAATAGGTGTAACACCTTTCAATACAAGAGAATGCAAAAATGCAAAAATGCATCTAACGACGCAAATACAACTTAATATTACAAAGGCAAGAAATGCCAGATTAACAAACGTGTCGATACGAAGTATCTTAAATGACTGACTCGCTGCTGATAAGCGCAAGTAAAACTTAATATCGCAACTAAGCGGCAAATGCCGGCGGGAAAACATACATAATTTAAATTTATATACAAAACGATACATACGCATTTAATTCTACTTTTACGTACGCTTTCATTTTAATGCAATTAATATTGGATTCAAAATTTCAAGAAGATAGATTCCAATTTTTGGGTGTGGTTTACAACGGTAAGCATTATTTCGAGATATTGCGCAGTATTGGTGCAAAGATGACATCACCTTGGTTGACAGTTCCGTAATCGTGTAGATACCAGAGGTTATTAAAAGGTTTGTGTACAAAATTTTACGAACAGGTATTTTGTTTTATAACAAATAATTAGTAATTTAAGGCTATAACTAGTTTTAAGATATATTTTATTTGTTAATAAACATAGTCTGTATATATTTTATTATTTTACATTTTGATAAAAAATTTAGTGTAAACCTTGATTTAGTTATTACGAGCATAATTAAAAAGCGTCCAAGATCTTTTTATTAGTGTGACATTGCATTTTATTATTTATGTACAATGGAAATAATAGAGCAGAATTTGTGGTAATTAAGCAAATCAAAAGATTGAACCACCCTACGTTAATCTACCGACTGGGACAAAGGCGTTATTTTTGGTGAATGGTTTATATCTCGAGTTAGTTTAACGATTTGTTATGAGAACATTTTTACACTTATTTCTTTACTTATATATTTAAAACATTTTATAGATTTTATACGATTATCATTTACACCACTTACATTATAATCTTTACAAATTGATTACAATTTTTATACATATCGATAGGTAGACTATATTATGCGAGAACATGTGTAATTACGTTTAATTTATAAAATGTACTTTACATCTTTTATGGTTAGTAAAATCCGAAGTTTAACGCACACCATTGATTATATTATTTTTGTAAAATGACTGAGTATAACAGTAGGTAAAATGTGTTTTAATGGATATTTGTAAATGCCCATGTTATTAACAAACTATCATTCAAAAATTCATCATTAAAGTATTCAAAACATTTTCAACCGTTGCGACATGGCAATCAACTGCGCCACGCGTGCGTGTACGCCCGAGAGGATAGAGATGTCCTTTAAGTCCCTCTTTCTTGGATCGTGCTTGCGGACGGAACATGCGTTCCGGTATAAGTACAGTTCTGTGGTTGCGACATATGGAACGACATGTTTGTGCAGTGGCTCTAACTCACTGCACATGGTATCACATTGCGGCAAATGGTTACTAACGTCATGTTTCATAGGAGCGTCTCTGTCGAGAATTTAGAAGTGGTTCTAATGGTCGAAGGACGCCCAAACGTCCACGAGAAGAGGTCTCTTAGTATGATGATTCCAATTTTGAAGCAAATATTATGAACTGTTTAGAAGAATTAGATGAAGACGAAAATTCTTCACTAGAAGAACTCATAGGTGATTCGGATGATGACCTGAATTATGAAGAACAAGGAAGCACAATATAGAACTGATAGTTCTGATGAAGGCGAATCTGATAACGATACAGATATTAACAATATCGACAGCTAGACATCAACAGTTTACATACTGTCCAAGAAATTCATAGTTCAATATCTGAATACTTGTTAGGAAAGATGGAGGAGCAGTTTAGAGCAATTAGACAAAAAGTAGCTCAACATAAAAAATCCAATTGTTGCGGTATAAACTGGCAGTAAAACGAAATAACAGTTAAACTTGACTTTTGCTCGACTAGTCAGCGGCTGGGGCGGGTAAGATGTTAATTAATTTTGCACACCGTAGGATAGTTTACCATACATCAGTCAAAATAGGGGTTGGGGTCGTCATACAAATCAGAAAGGGGCGCTAGAGTATTAAAAAGTGGCAATAGGGGTTTATTTGTCTAATTACGTAAGTCCACAGCTTGTCTAAATACACAAATAACTAGCTTACCTGTATGTAATCGCAGGTGGGTCTGGGCCAGCAGATCTCCGCTACACCTGAAGGGCTAAAAATATTCTCGCACGCTTATTTAAACTAATTGCCTGCCGCAACAATAAATAAAAAACAATCATTACCCTGAATAAATCAATGATCGTCGTTACGTTATTTCGTTTAATATGTCTGATTTTCAATAAAACATCTAAAAAAAAACTAAGAAATTTATTTTACTCTAATCTACAACCAGGTGGAAGGATATTAATCAGATCACTATAAAATATACTCAAATCCAAAAAAAAAAAATGCATTAACGCAACAAACTTTAAATACTACGTTATAACATAGACTAACTTGCTGTAGCTGCCCTCTGTCTGAGAGATCCAGCTCTATTTTGAGCGAAACCAAACTTCCATTTAATTCAGAGGTCTCTATAAGTTAGTCTATGGTTATAATAAATAATTACGTATAGCGTCGTCAAACATAACTACTTTGCTTTCTCAAATAAAGACCAAATTTTTCTCCATAACACTACTAAATATAAATGTATCCAAATATCACAATAAGAACACCGAAAAATAGTGAAACTGCGTAATTAAGCACAGGTATGAATATTGACACTAACGAGGGCAAGTCGCGAGGTTTACTTGTAATAAATTCACCTTTAAATTATCTAAAATTATTAATAACACGTAATGCCCCTCTGTGGGACGCTGAAAGATCTTTCATACGTAATCCCGGAAGAAAAGGAAAATTTATATACGTAAACAACCGTAATAGTTGACGTTAGAAAGGTAACACTCCAACTTGCCTTTCGTTTCACAATATACTAGCACAAATCCCTTCTTTAACCATGACAAATTCAAGTAGATATATCGGAGAAACTTGTTCAGTTTATTCTATAAGTATTTCCATGCATATACGGGTAACTGTTCATTAAGTAAGATTGGATACCAATGATCTGAACACTCTTTTCCCTAATGTAAGCGAATTTATAACTAAAAGATTCTAATTATAAGGAGCTTGAAGAAAATCGAGCCAACTCACCATGTGGGTGTAACATATATTTTTAAATCCGCAATCAATAGAAGAAATGAAGAAATAATTTTTGAAGCAAAACTTCTCTAAAAACGGTGATTTACGCCGAGAAAACAAATCTGAGAAATTTTCTAAAATATAATTTTACACAACAACAAAATGGCAGTGTTAAAAGAAAAAAGGTATTCGCCACAATTCTCCCTATCAAATTTTGTAAAAATGTTAAACAGATGTTTATTTTCAACAAAACATGACTTGTAATATGCAATTATTCAATAATATCACCATCTAGTGGTGATTTAGCAAAGTGACAGGTACCTATAAAAATGTAAGAATTTGAAAATAACCAGAACCTACGTATAGATGGCACTAACAGGTTTATTTTAAGAATTTTTGTTATTAAATACAAAGGTAAATATGAAAAGAAATAATTCCTTTATAACGTAGAAGAGTAAACGCAATAAAGAAAATCATTTAATCCGTTATAATAAATGGTAAAGGCAGTAAATACAGTTAATCAATTAACGAGTAAGCTTAAGTCAATAACAACCCTAACGATTCAGGCTACAGATAAATTTTGTTTTTCCGAACAGTAATAATAAGAGAAAATTTATAGAATCGATCAGAAAGTATCTGATATCGATTTTTACACGTTACAGATTGTTGTAATAAAAGGTTTCAGACAATTTTCATATATCTAGTCATCTGGAGTTTTTTTCTATAGTTACATTTCCTCTAATTGTTCTATGTTATGATTTGATCTCATAACTACCGATACGTCTTTTAGGTTTTACAACATCGAGCATTTCAATACAAAAAAAAAGTTATAAAAATTCTACTGGTATAGTTGTTTAAACCATAATATCGAGGAGCCTATGTGCGCTCTGGAAAACGCATTACTACTGCAAGACTGGGCACATAACCCACTCCAAAGATGCATGCGGTACAACTGTTGGAAAGCTTCAAATCAATCCACACCCACAAGAATGTGTTTCGACTTGTATGTGCTTCTAATCAGTTACTAAGGCACTCACCTAGACCTTGTGCAATTATTTTGAACACGGATCCAAAAAATAAACCAGGTCAGCATTGGACTGCTGTCTATATTGACGAGAACGGTAACGGGGAATATTTTGATTTCTTTGGATGACTTCCGCTAGGTCACCATTTACGTTTCCTTGAGAAAAAATCTAGATGGTTCCGCTACAACAAAACGACGCTGCAGGATTACCATTGGGATGTGTGTGGACTTTATACGATAATGTTTTTGTATTTTAGAATCAATAATTTACTAATGTTTGATTTTGTAAATAAGTTTTTCACTACATGTTTAGTTATAAATGATGAGATAATCAAGTTACTGTATAATGCTTGTTTTCAACCATTCTACTCTGATAAATAAAAGCGTTTTTAGTAGTTTAGTTGTTTTAATTAAAAATTCCGTAACATGAGCAGAGAGAAACGAGGAAGAGAGAGAGAGAGAGACGAACACGATCAATCCGTATTTCAGAAAACACTCGCTACTTTAAAAATGCACCACTATATGGCGTCACAAACAAACCCTAATTAGCCTTAGAAATATACCACTAGGTGGCACCACCTTTATTACAGAAAATATTCATTAGTCTATACACAATTAGATGGTTCCACAAACAAACCCTAATTAGTCCTAGAAATATACCGCTAGATAGAATCACCTTTATTAGAGAAAACATTCGTTAGTCCATCCAACACTACCTGAAGCCACAAACAAACCCTAATTAGGCTTAGAAATATACCGCTAGATGGCGTCACAAATTTCAAATTTTCAGCCAAAGGCCACGACAGGGCGAAGGCCTACTCTTGTCTTACAGGGGCCTCCTTATTATTATTCGAATACCATTTCCAACCAGGGGACCACGACAGGGGCTAAGCCCTAAGAGCTAGTTCCTACACCTACCTTATAAGGTTGAGACCCCATGTCATTTCTAATCAGGGACCGCGACAAAGGGCGAAGGCCCAAGATCTAGTTTCGAACACATATGCCAAAAGGACTATAATCAACAAAATGGCCGACAAAATGGCAGACAGGAAAACTTTGGGTATAGGGTCTAAAACGGACTGATAATCCATTATTATAGTCGATATTTCGAAGTAATTTTATTTCTTCATGAGGACTAAATCTAAAATTTTCTTAAGTCAGAATTACATAAGGTTTCTAAAAGTCTTAAACTTACAATATTAATGCATGGTGTGTACTTAATGTCAAACTGGACAAAACGGAGGACCACGACGAAAAACGAATTTGAAAGTGGCGAAATATGTTGAGATAAGGAAATTATCAATTAGAAAAAGGATAGAAGTGTCAACTTTAATCAAAGTTACGTGGCGGGAAATTTAAAAGTATCCCCAAGACTAATGAATGGAAATTTTAAATTTATGTATTAATATCTATGCTTAGTAAATAATTGTATATTGTACTCAGTTTACTGTCAACTCTATTGTTTACTGAGTGTTTATTGTTATTTATGTGGCACATTTCAAGGAACAAACGTTTCGTGAGGTTTCTTTCTTTTGCTAAAATTTTTGGATTATCAAAGTCGGAATGGTAGTTATTTTCTACAGAATGAGCGGCTAATTGGCATCCGAACCTTTTATACTTTCTATCAGATTTATGGCCAGAGATCCTACCTTTCAGAAATTGAGAAGTTTGTCCGATGTACGTACCGGAGCATTCAGTGAAACTTATCGTATATATAATGTTAGAAAATAGTGAAAGGATCATTCTATCCTTCAGAGGAGAGAACAGGGAACTAATGGTAGCAATATGTAAGACCAGTGTACATTTTATTTTCTATCTTCTGAGAGGATTTTGGTGGGTCGATAATGGTTGTAGGTGGTGTATTATTATGAAGTCGCATAGCACGATCTTGCTGTAAGAAAAGGATTTTATTGACCATGGTTTTGGTCTCGATGAACAGTCTCGTTAACTTTCTTAGATTACTGGTGATAAAAGTATTATCTATTTGGTCAATCGGAATAGTGCATATTATGTCGTCAACATATTTTTTGATGAAGGGAGGTATGAACGGAAGCCATGGTAGGATTCGATCTAAGAGGGTGTCCATAACAAATTGCCTGTAGCAGTAATCGTCAAGTGTGAAGTAAGTGAAATCAAATATGTATTTTATGATTTCTATGAACAACTCTAAATCAATGGCTGTATGTAGAGAAATAGAATCCCATCTTATCTCTATAGTCTCCTGTATCCGAGCCCAAGCAATATTATTAAAGAGACTAACGACATCTAAACTTATAAGAACAAAACCCTGTGGAAGCTGAAAATGTTTAAGCTGTTCTACTAATTTAAAGGAGGAAATGACAAAATATGGGTTATCTGTGTTATAGGACGATTACAAAATATTAGTAATGAAAGATTCCGCACGTCTGGATGGAGAACTGCGAGCATCAACTATGTGTCGTAGAGGATTATTGTCCTTGCGTATTTTCACATTGTAAAATATTGTAGGTGGAAGTGTATTTTTATAGTTTTGGCTACTTCAGGAGTGATATAATTTAAGCGTACCAGATTTTCAATCAAGAAAGTGCAACGTTTTGTGAAACGGGGTGTTGGATCTTTTGAAAGTAATTCATAATTTGAAGGGTCGGAAATAATTGTTAATTTGTCAATATATTCAGCCTTATCCATTGTAAGTGTTGTGCTGCCTTTGTTAGCTTTCAAAACCAGAATGTCTTTATGTTCCTTTAGAAATTTTTGCATTTATGAAAGATTTGGACATTGAAATGTGTTAAGGGTAAAGCCATTATGGGTGGTATGTTCCTTAAATTTAGGGATTAAAGTTAGGACTTCTATCCTTTTCGAATCGATAATGCCCTTATCTCAACACATTTGGTCACTTTCAAATTCCAAAGGAACGTTTCTAGTCGTGATCTTCCGTTTTGTCCAGTTTTACATTAATTGTAAGTTTTCTAGTTATAATTATTATCTAACTTAAATTATTTTTGCACATCTTGTTAATATTGATTCTTACATTTTACTCATATTTAACTCACATAGTCCGCATTTGTTCCATGTTTCATCTTAGCAAATACACACATTCATTAATATTGTAAGTTTAAGACTTTTAGAGGCTTTATGTAATTCTGACTTAAGAAAACCCACACCCACGCCCACACCCACACCCACACCCACACCCACACACACTCACATACTCACACACACACACAAGCGCGCGCGCAAACACGCAAACACACAAACACACAAACACACAAACACACAAACGCACAAACGCACAAACGCACAAACGCACAAACGCACAAACGCACAAACGCACAAACGCACAAACGCACAAACGCACAAACACACAAACACACAAACACACAAACACACAAACACACAAACACACAAACACACAAACACACAAACACACAAACACACAAACACACAAACACACAAACACACAAACACACAAACACACACCCACACCCACGCTTACAAACTATAAAATGAGTTAATGAGTCGATTTAGCAATAGTGAAAAGAGTCGGTTGCATAACCTTCTATACCTACATATGTATATGTAGGTTGGACGGTAAAAATAGGACAGGTTGTTATGCCCTTACAAAATATACGCGCGCGATCGTCCTCTCTAAGCTCAACTCTGAGCCCGAGTGACTGTGTTCGTCCCTCTCACTTTTCCTTTATATAGATCCAGGCATCCATATTACTAAACGTCATCAATAAGTTTCCTCAAAACTTAAATCAGTCTTTCCCAGATTCAACTTTTTATGAGAATATCACATACGCGCGACAATTGCTTGCGCACAATTCAGCATATTTCAATACCATTTGTTCTTGAGCGCATATAAAATTTTCCTTGTGAAATACTAACTCATTTATACAAGTGAAAATATACATACATGTTCTTCCTCTACACTTCAACATAATAACATCATAAATTTAGTTCCCATGCATTTACAACAATTTTAAACTCGACCAAAACATTATTTCTCATTCAAATTTAATATTTACAACTGATAAATATTTATACCAATTTTGTTGGAACCGAAATCGGATAAAAAAGTAGAACTGGCCATACTTTATTTACAGAATGTTCTAAGAACAAGCAGGTCGAAAACAGTTTACAACCCTAATAGAGCTTTTGATACGAACTGCTCAGGCACTGGTCTAATATGACCAGGAATATGGAGACGGGCTCCTTCAACACAAGAGTTCAACTACATTCCCAGGTTACCAAAAAGAAGTGCACCGAGGATATATGTACGTACAATCATTCCTCTCGTCCGATTTCTATCTTTCATGAACTCCATAACCTAGTAATCCAACCATTTGCTCATGTAGACTTTCGTATCAGATTTAACACTGTTCCTTACTTTTTTTACTTCCCGTGAAAAGTAATACATTACATTTTTTATTTTCCTTTCAATTTCTTTCTTCGCCACGCCAAAACTTACAGCAATTTCAACAAAAGCGTCAAGCGTTACGATCTTTTTATTCTTTTAATCTAGAATTCCAGAAAACTGACCGATCGCGATACAAGTCGATTAACGACATTACTTTCTCACTTTAGTACTACATTTTTTCCACATTGTGTTATAAATCGGTAAGTTCTTGCTACGTACCTATCAATTGGCATGTCCTCACCACACTGGCCACGTGGCTTCGTGTGACTAGTACCGATACTCGTCGGGTTCGGGTCGCATTGTTTTGCAAACTGGCACGAACCGATAAAAACGTGCATATCACTCTTGGCTTTGTTGACCGAGCTGGTAGTGTAGTGGTGACACGACCTGCTTAACATTCGGGAGGTAATGGGTTCGATTCCCGTTACCGTCTACCTTGTATGAGGTTTTTTCAGGGGGTTTTCCTCATACACATGTAGCGACATGGTCACTGCGTATATGCATACCATGTGCGGCTATTTAGGCGAATGCTGGGGTAGTACTTTCCCCTCAGAACCCTAACTCCGTTCCTTCCGATCCTATCCTGACCACACTATCCTTAATCCCACCATGCATATATACGTAATGTATGTATGTATGCTGGGAATCTATGATTGTGGCTGAAGGAACTCGGGAAGCTCGAGCAGCCCGCCCTCCCCCTTGTGGAGGGAAGGAAATACGTTGCCTTTTCCTTTTTTTCTTGGTTTTGCCATTTGGCCTTGGTACTTATATCGTCATAATGAGGACGCGCTATAATACATGTAAAATTTCTACAATAACTGTTTAGTTACATTTCACACAAAGCAATATACATTTGGAGAAACATTTTGAAATAAGTCAAAAATTATTATTAATTTTATTAAATACATAAATAAAAAGTTTACCTCGAGTAAGATTTGAACCTACGACCTGTACTTTGCTAGAGTACCCCGCTAACCAACTGCGCCATCAAGGTTCAAGCCCCAATCGATGTAAATTTTGTCTTTATGTATGTAGAACTGATGTAAATTATAATAATTTTGAAATAAAGTTTAATAACATTTATAATTAGAAATGTGTATATTTGAAGGAATTTAGAAGTTACATTTGAAATATACAAACTACTTATCTACATTTTCGCTTGCCTTCATGATGTTTACTTTTCTTGGACCTTTTCGTTACTTTATGTAATCTTGTTGCTCTTTTTGATCTTTTTACTTCTGTGCACCTTGGACAGCGTTTTCGTCGTCTTACCATTTTAGGGGCTACAGCAGCCTGTCGACAGTACGGTTCTTTCTCTTGTGCCGACATTCTATTCCAGGACGCACCTCCCTCGCGCGCAATAACAAGAATGGACTTTCCGGGGTTATTTTTGCGATATTCAATTAGAAAGTTAAAAACGCATTACGGGTAATTTTTCCCTTACCGGAACTAATAGAACTGCTTGAAAGGCTCTTGGGACAAGACATTTTAAATTGGAATTATAACAAGGATTTACTACAAAAATTTTCAATGTTTGACAAAATATATTGCATTTCTATGATATATTGTTTAAACAATTGTCAACATTTACACAACTTTGTAAATATCGCACTGTTTATGATATGTACGGTGTGTTGTGTATATATTGTGTTCAATTTTCCCATAATTTTCAAAAGTATAATACGTAACTGGAAAATAATTCTAATTAAAGACAAGCTATAATCATGATCGAGACATTGAGAAGCAAAGAAAACGAATTATTCTTATATAAGGACCACCCAGTTTTGATATGTTACAGAAAGGGGGATATCACCCAACATGCGCTGTCTTTGCCACGCGCTATAATAAGGCAATTATAATTTGCATGTCAATATTATCAAATACGAGGAGATTATCACAATGCAATAAATCGAATCTATAATCCCATAACTTTCATTATCACTCAAAAACCCAATCCGGCCTCTAACAGGACTGTGAAATTATTGCCCGTGACCTGGCCACTGCAATTGTAAATATCAAAGAGCACTATGCCAATCTCAACTCATACTTTTACAATTATTGTACAATTCTAATGCCAATCAACTGTTATGCACAATAGCTGTGTTTTCTATCTCGGGAGAACATTGTGTATGAATCTGAGAATCTTCTCAGGCCAGGTTCATCTACCCCTAATTACCTATCCCCAATTACTACACTATCCTCATAGGAAGTGGGCCTTCAGCAGCCTTCTAACTTCAAACCGAATTCACAAACTTTAATTGCAAATACGTAGCTAAAATGAATCAGTGGAAACCTTCTAATGTTAGGGAAGGACCCAGATTACGTAACCCTCGTGCACAAAATGATGGGTGCCCAAGGCTTTCCTGTGAACACTCACCACGTATCCTATTGTGCACCCTCCCCGAAGATAATGGTCTCCCAACGACAGACCAAGGCTACATGTCACATGTCATGGATACTAACCATGTGCACGAACGTAACCCCAATGAGATAAAGGAGGACTTCTAAAGTACGCCGAGATGCCCAATAAGCACTTAATAAGATTAGGTGTCCAGGCCAAATACCTATCCCCCATGCAATACAGAGGTCTTCGAACGACAGACCAAGACCACATGCTGCTTACTGATACATAATAACTGTTTTTCCTGTCGGGATAACGTTGCCTATGTATCTGAGGATGTTCTCACGCCAGATCCTTCCACCCCCAATTACGTATCCACCAATGACTGAACGATCTCATAGGAAGAGGAAACTCTAATGAATTAATGGGGCCTTCTAACGATGGGCAAGGACCCAGAATACGTAACCTCATGCATAACATGATGGATGTTTAAAGCCCTCCTATAAAGACCTACCGCACAGCCCCCCGTGCGACACCCCCCCCTCCTCAAACAAAAAGGGTGTACAAGGGTTTTCCACCGACAGACCAAGGGAACATGCTACATGTTGTCGATACTGACCCTGCGCCTGAACGTAACTCGAATGACATAAACGACGCTTTCTAATGTCAGTCAAGACGCCTGGCAAGCACTTAACAAGACTAGGTATTCAGACCAAATACCTATCACAGAAGATTGCCAACGACGGTCCAAGGCCACTTGCAACTTGGCATGGATACTGAACCCGTCCCTAAATTTAACCCCTACGAGATACTGGAGGTCTTCTAACGTCGGTCTGGCTCTAATCATCCCTAATAGTTACGGGACGGACAGTATTTAAACTACCTATACGAACGCACATTAATTACCATACATCGTGCACATCAATCAGTCATAAATACAAAACCATAACATTTAACATTCGCACGCTTCTTAGTAAACTTTAACATTAACATTAACATAAGGTACGAAATATCATGTAATCAATCATTTTTATTTGCCATTATGCATTCTACATTACATGTAATATTAAAATTACGTTTAACCGCGTCAATAAAAATAACAAACATACAATATCTATTAGAGACAAACAATATTAAAGATCACAGTAGAAATTTAAGATACGTAAATTAATAATTGAGTGTGTGAGTGTGTGAGTGTGTGTGAGTGTGTGAGTGTGTGAGTGTGTGAGTGTGTGAGTGTGTGTGGTGTGTGGGTGTGTGAGTGTGTGAGTGTGAGAGTGTGGAGGTGATGAGTGTGTGTGTGAGTGTGGAGTGTGTGAGTGTGAGTGTGTGTAGTGTGTGTGAGTGTGTGAGTGTGTGAGGTGTGTGGGGTGTGAGTGTGTGAGTGTGGTGAGTGTGTGGAGTGTGATGTGTGTGGTGAGTGTGAGTGTGTGAGTGTGTGAGTGTAGTGTGAGTGTGTGTGTAGTGTGTGAGTGTGTGTGTGTGAGTGTGTGAGTGTGTGTGTGTGAGTGTGTGAGTGTGAGTGTGTGAGTGTGTGAGTGTGTGAGTGTGAGTGTGTGAGTGTGTGAGTGTGTGAGTGTGTGTAGTGTGGAGGTGTGGAGTGTAGTGTGAGGTGTGAGTGTGTGAGTGTGTGAGTGTGTGAGTGTGTGAGTGTGTGAGTGTGTGAGTGTGTGTGTGATGTGTGAGTGTGAGTGTGTGAGGGTGTGAGTGTGTGAGTGTGTGTGGTGATGTGTGGTGTGTGAGTGTGTGAGTGTGTGAGTGTGAGTGTGTGTGAGTGTGTGAGTGTGTGAGTGTGTGTAGTGTGTGAGTGTGTGTGAGTGTGTGAGTGTGTGAGTGTGAGTGTGGGAGTGTGTGGTGTGTGAGTGTGTGAGTGTGTGGTGTGGAGTGTGGAGTGTGTGTGTGTGTGTGTGTGTGTGTGTGTGTGTGTGTGTGTGTGTGTGTGTGTGGTGTGAGTGTGGTGTGAGTGTGTGAGTGTGTGAGTGTGAGTGTGTGAGTGTGTGTGTGTGTGTGTGTGGTGTGCGTGTTGTCGTGTGTGTGTTGTGTGTGATGTGTGTGTGTGTGTGTGTGTGTGTGTGTGTGTGTGTGTGTGTGTGTGTGTGTGATCCATTAATTATAGAAAATATTCAATATTATAGTGAACATTTAAAGAATATGTCGACATATCTTTACAACCATAGCAAAATGAGCCGATTTCATATAATGTTAGCTTGATATTATTTTTAAATGCTTGCGACGGCAGAGATTTCTTTAGGTAATAAATTAAACAGCTTTGTTGACCAATAATTTGAACCATTGAGAGATTTAGACAAGCGAAGTTTTTTTAGTCTTAGGTCATTTTTGTGGTAGTTTCTCATTTCTTTCGCATGAATAGGCATTCAAAGATGTAAACAGGTGGTAAAGTCAGTATTTTTAAATTTTTGAAAGCACTTTTGCAGTCTTCAGGTAGTATGGTTATCGGTCTATAATTACAATGTCGTCAAAGCTGCTGTCTTTATGTGTTGGAATGACTAATGCTACTTTAAACACATCTGAATATTACTTTGGAGAAGCAGAAATTTATCTGTTTTCTAATAGGAAGAATGTAGATATTAACCTGTAGTTTTATGAATATATATATATATATATATATATATATATATATATATATATATATATATTGCCTTATTTGGGTTTAATGATAAGATAATAACCTCATTCACGGATACAAATGAGATTTCAAGTGTTACGTGTCAGTTCACACCACAGATGGAAACTGGATCAAGTTTACTTTTTGGAAACGATTTATTCTCATCAGCAATACTAACAAAATAGGAATTAAAATCGGAGACGTCGATATTTGTACACTCTCGTTTGGGGTTCGGTTTTCTAGATTTACTCTGATGGGTTATACTCCACATAGCTCTGTTTGGACAACTTGATTTATTAATAAACTTATCGTAGGCATCAATTTTGGTCTGTTTCAGAGCTAACCTGTACTTGCGTTTGAAGATATTGACAGATAGTTTAAAAGTGTTATTCACTGTGTGTATTTTACTGATTTCTATTAAAATTTTTAAATGTTTTCGCATTATATGTAAACTGGGAGTAAACCATTCTGTTTGAATCCTCAGCGGAGTTTATGTAATCCCATCTCAGTTTTCCATAATACTATGGAAATGACGACAAGAACCACGCAATATTATCGGTCTGCACTTTAATTTAGATATTATTTTTGTATTATTGGTTGTGCTAGGTGGTTCGACAAAAATGGATTATAAGGTTAGCACTTAAAGACTCCAAAGGAATATTTATGAAAACGTTATTAGTAGAAGGAGCCCCCTTGAGGACAAAATGGAGTAGGGGAAACCACGCCGATAGAACAAAATAGAGTGAGGGGTCTGGGTGGGGCTAGGGGCGGAGTCGGCTTCTTTTCGGGGGCGCTTTTCAACCCCTAGATGGGGTTTAGCCCCTAATTAAGCTCCTTTTAGCAATATTAAGAGTCTTCATGGCGATCTAACCACCCGATTACGGGTGTCGCATGCCACTAGGGTGTGGTGCCATTTTGGCAGGGTTAAGAGGGGACCAAGACTAGATAAGGCACTTGTGGCTTCATTGAGGAGGGGTAACCCTGACCACACCCATTCCTTTTACCTGATTGGTTGTGCGTGCATTAAGGCGAGGCCAAGACTAGACTACACCATCCTTTCACTTGATTGGTTATTGCGGGAAATTTGAATTTATATTCTAATAAGGGGGCCTAATGTTAACTTGTAAGGCAGATGTAGGGTTGCACAACTTGCTCTCGAGGCTTTGCTACCTTGTGGAGGCCCCATTGGAGGAAAATTTAAATTTGTATTTAAGTCTCTGCATTCTGATTGGTTATGGCGGGAAATATGAATTTGTATTCTAATAAAGGGGCCTAATTCTAACTTATAAGGCAGGTATAAGTCTTCGGAACTTGTTTTGAGGACTGCACTTTGCTGTCATGGCCCTTTTGGCATAGGTCTTCGGAGCTTGTTCGTGAGTCTTGGTTTGTATTCTAATAAGTGGTCCTAATGCTAACCTGTAAGACATGTATAGAGCTTGCAACTTGCTCTCGGGGCTTCGCCCCCTTATTGTGGCCTGTAGGTGTGAAATCTGAATTTGTACAGATTATGGAGGGGGGGTTAAATTTGTATTCTAATAAAGAGCACTAATTCTAACTTCTATGACAGATACAGGTCTTCGAAACTTGCTCTCGGACCTTCGCCCCCTTACCCCAAAATTTGAATTTGCTAGTGGACCCACCTAGCTGTACGTGGACCAATTAATGTTTTTTGTTAACTGATATTAACGCTAATAGAAAGATAAAGGATTTTTTAAAATAATAACTTATTACAAGTAATAGTATTTTAAGAATACATCTCATGAAGCAGTATCCTCCGTATTTGATAGATCTTCTGTTACCGCATCCTTCTCATTGGACTTCTCGGCGTCTGTAACAGATAAATGGTTTATTAACAATAATTTATTATAAGTAATGCTATTTTAAAATTACATCTCATGTAGCATCAGTGTCCGTCTTACCTGGTGAATCTTCTGACACAGCCACCTTTGCCCTACTAACATTAAGTAGGTCACCGCTCTCAGTCACATTTCCTTTATCCTCTCCCTTCACGACTGCATCATCTTCAGGTGTTGTTTTGCAATAGCAATTTAGCATTAAATCCTGAAAATCGCGAATATCAGCGATTGTGGGTTCATAGCAGGATGAATTCATTGCTGACGTTACTGCAACTAGAACGTTTCTAATGTAAAAAACGGTAATGTTATTTTAATTAAGTTCTAACTTGAAAAAAATAACCCTCAACTCAAAAAATTCTGACTTCTGAGAATACTAACCCTAAGCCGTGACTAAAATCACTAATCCACACTAACTCATAAGACACCGTCAATCAGGTCGATTAATCAATCAAATCATTTGTTTTTGTGTGACAACACTGTAGACAATTTAATTAAGTGTTAAATGACTGTTATTGATTATGAGAGCCTTCGTCATTACTGTCAATATACAAAAATAGAATTAGCTTGTAACACTGTTGCCGGTTTTCCAATACAGGGTTAAAAATAAATTTTACAGTTATATTAATTAAACTACCTATACAATACGAAATATATAAGCAAACGCGTCACTATATCATTTTACATACAAGGTATGACTTATCGGAAATATCTCTGACAAAAGGGCCCTAGATTTATAAACAAGGTTGAACGCACTATTTCGTTTTTGAAAATGGACGAATGTCTGCTGACTAATAAACAAGCTGACTTTCACTTCCAATTTTGATGATACACATATGACTTGAAGCTAACACTGATTTCATTTCGTAAAACAATAGTAGAACAGGGACACTTACCGCCATCTTGGATTTTTTGGGGAAAACCCACCATTTTCTTATATGCCCACGTGGGGATGTCTTTTTTACTCCTTTCTTTAAGGCTTCTATTCGGAGGCCTTTTTCAACCCCTTGATGGAATTTTCGCCATAATTAGGACCCTTTTGATAGTATTAGGAGCCTTTTTGGCAGTACAGCTCCTGGAACGTAGGCAAATTCGTACACATGCAGTGTTCTGAGTGAAAAAGATTTGATCTGTTATTAATTAGGGTTGTTTTTACCAAAGGAGATTTCATAATAATTATTACATGTCTTATAATCCCATCTACAGATTGTGACCTAATTTATTTATGCATTGGTGGTTGTATTCTAATAAGGGGTCCTAGTCTTGTAAGACTGGAATCTGTTCGTGGGCTTCTTAATCTGTGTTTATTATTATTAAACAGTTATACAACTTCATTTTATATAAATTGGAAAGTAGCAATCGGCCGTAGACATCGTGTTAATTAATGTGTTTAAAAACATTTTAAAATTTTGCTATCTTGTATTTTTGTGATCCTGGGACTCCTTGGCAGCCATTTTTTTATATGCCCACGTGGGAATCGTGTATTGGTCTATTTTTTAAACCTAATAAACAATTGGATTATTTTCGATATTAAAGAAGCTAATCAAGATAAAGATAACATATCCAATTGATTTTTCTATGTAATGATAATAAAACAATTAATGAGTATTGCGTAATCAGTTAATTAACTTGTTGTTATACAAAAGTGAATGTACGATTTCGCATTTGGATGTAAACAATAATAATAAACAACGTACATATTTACGTACATGTAGATATCGGGGCTTTTAGCTTTCACAAGATAGATTAGTTAGAGAGATGTAATGCAGTTGCGAAGCTGTTATAATTAAATTAAATTACTAACTAACTTAGAATAAAATATTCTCCTCTTCTCTTCTTCTTTCTTCTCCTTCTCCCTCTTTCTCTCCTCTCCCTCTCTCTCCCTCCTCCTCTTCTCCCTCTCCTCTCTCCCTTCTCCCTCTCTCTCTCCTCTCCTCTCCTCTCCCTTCTCCCTCTCCTCTCCTCTCCCTCTCCCTCTTCCTTTCTTTCTCTCCCTCTCCTCTCCTCTCCTCTCCTCTCCCTCTCCCTTCTTTCCTCTTTCTCCCTTCTCCTCTCCTCTTCTCCCTCTCCTCTCCTCTCCCTCTCCCTCTCCTCCTCTCTCTCCCTCTCCTCTCTCTCCCTCTCCCTCTCCCTCTCCTCTCCTCTTCTCCTCTCCCTCTCCTCTTCTTCCTCTCCTCTCCCTCTCCTCTCTCTCCTCTCCCTCTTTCCTCTCTCCTCTCTCTCCCTCTCCCTTCTCCCTCTCCTCTCCTCTCCTCTTTCTTCTCCTCTCTCTCCTCTCCTCTCCTCTCCCTCTTCTCCTCTCCTCTCCTCTTTTCCTCTCCTCCCTCTCCCTCTCCCTCTCCTCTCCCTCTCCCTCTCTCCTCTCCCTCTCCTCTCTCTCCTCTCCCTCTCCTTTCCTCTCCTCTCCTCTTCTCCTCTCTCTCCCTCTCCTCTCTCTCCTCTCCCTCTCCTCTTCTCTCTTTCCCTCTCCCTCTCCTCTCCTTTCTCCCTCTTTCCTTTTCTTTCTCTTTTCTCTCTCCTCTCTTTTTTCTTCTTTTTTTTCTCTCTCTCCTCTTCTTCTCCTCTTTCCTTTCTTTTCTTTTTTCTCTCATTCTCTCTATACCAATTTGGGAAGACAGTCAGTTTAAATATTCGAATCCAATGCCTCACCTCTAACACGACCAACGTAAGGTCTTGAAATTCCTCTAGCTGATATGGTACACCAGACTAACACCTTGTCTTCAAATTTCTTTTTTGATTCATATTTCACGTTATTTGGGCAATTCTGTACATCAGCCGTATAAACCCGTCATAACCTTTAATTTCCGAATGAGACAACGTGAAGTATTTTCCGTCATCCATAATCACAACTTTGTTAGCTGTGAAGTGGCGTCTTCTTAATGCACGACAATATATTGGGATTCTGCGTAACTGTTTATCAGTGTATTTTGAACATTTCTTCCGTTTCCGATACGTAAGCCCTCTTCTGCTCAGTTCTCGACTAACGGTCATGTGACTTACTCGAAACCTACGACCTAAATTTCGAGTGGATTTTCCCAATTGTTCCTTTGCGGCTTCCATCAACCTATTTGAGTCGGCATTAGTCAAAGCTTTCGGCCGCTCGGATTTTGGAAGGTTTACACATGGTATACCTGGTTCACACTTCGCTATGGTTTTATAAATAGTCGAAACTGCTACATTTTGACCTCTAAATATATTCACAATTTCACGTTTTGAACCTACTACTTGTACTTTGCTAGAGTACCGCGCCAACCAACTGCGCCAATCGATGTAAATTTTGTCTTTATGTATGTAGAACTGATGTAAATTCTAAATATAATGAGATTACAATCAAGTTACTTCTATTAGTGGAATGTGAACTTGCAATATCGCAAGGATTCACACATACCAAAGCAACTTGACTAATATTAAATTATTATAAGTTTTTGTTATGAACGAATAAGTTGAAAGCTTTACTTTTAATCTCTAGGGATTAAATAGTATATTGTTTTACGAGTGACGAAAGTAACATTTTTTGAAGCGAGTAGAACAGTTTACCTGCCGAGGCGCAGCCGAGGCTGGTAATGTTCACGAGCTTCAAAAAATGTTTTCGACGAGTGAAACACTATACTTTTTCTACAATCCTGTTTATATCATAATAATATACTAAAAAAGAACATTGAACAAATATTTTATTTGAAAGTAAAAATAACGGAATTTTCAAAACATTACTTATGATTTAAATATTGGTTAATTGTTACATTCGAGCAACTATTCAAAATTATAGGAGTATTACAATCAATATTTTATGTATTGAGGTAGAAGATGTCACATCTGTTATGTTGTTAACTGATGTCACTCCATATGATGATGCGCCGTCATCGGAGAGCGTTTTATTTTGTATGGATTGTAAAATTTTGGTTTGTATTTGATTTTTGCTGTTAACTGATTGATCAACATATCCTTCTGCAACGTTACTAGATTTCCAGTCTCCATGCTTTTTAATTGAAGTAAATCACCTCCTGCATCCACTAACAGCGTTGCGGAAGTTCTGCAAACAATGCCCGGTATATTTTTGGGGATCAGGCAATTTTAAATATTGAGCTACTTGCATAGGAAATTTACTAAATTTATTTATTCCCACACCTTGTCGAGTACACTTTCCGTTTTGGTAGTTTATAAAGAATCTTGTATTTTTTTGGTCCATATCTAGTGGACGAAGGTTCATTTATATTTTAGAAATTTCGTAGAAGAATCCAGAAATGTAGAAGGAACACGGTACTTTTGTTTTTGTATTACGTATCGTAACTAAGAGTATACTTCTAGTATCTTTTACATCATTTACTGTCAAATCTTTTAATTCATGGCAACGACAAGCTCCCGAAATTCCAAAAATAGTATAGTACCTACAAACGTGAATTTAATATTAATATTAAGAATTTTTCACATTAATAAAGTAATTGTTACCTTAATCATTAAGTATTTGGAATTGGTGCATTCTTTAAGAAAGTACGTATCTCATCGAAGAAAAATTTTAGATTTTGAGTTTTAAATCCATCTGATTTTCGTTTCAAAAAGAACGCAACTTGGGATATTTACTTATATCTATATTATTTTTAATCGATAAAGTGGCTTTCAGCATCGAATACATAGACCATAGCATCGATGATTAAATTTTTGATAACCATCCAAAGTACGCAAAGCACATTTTCCGAAAATGAATTAACATGATTGTTAACTCTCCAATCCATGAATTTTTCATATATTTCTTCATTCTCTTTTAGATTTTAATGGTAATAAATCCAAAGATGTCTGCTCAGCTTGATTTGTTATTTCTGGTGGTGTATTTTGAAAATCTAAATCACTTTCCTATTCAGAAATCATGATAACTTATTCAAAAAACTAACAATGCTTTGAGTGTATACAATTAAAGAGAAGTGTCAAACCGAGTGTCAAACTAATGAAACCTGGCAACTAGATATAAAATGCATTCTTATTAAAGAAATGATTCCTATCTTTGTTTATTAATACGCAAAATTCGTCAAAACATTATATACGAGGACGGCAAATAATTGAAAATATAAATTTAATTTTCGTCACTAGAGACGAAAGTTAACGTTATGACACTTTCTCTCACTGGTGACGGAAATCACGTTTTCGCTGAGTGTATTATATTACAAAATGACGACTTTTTGTATAGGGTTGTAGAAAAAAATAATTTAATCCTCCGAGGATTAAAAAATAAATAATTCACTCTACTAAATAATTTTATTAATAAAAATCATCAATTAACATTTAAGATAACATCTACTTTTGATTAACATTTACGGATATATTTAAATTTGTACAGTTATTAAAGTTAAAAAATTTTCCAAAATCGTTGTCCTTAGAATTAAGAAATTATTGAATGATGTTGAAACGATAGATGCATTGATAGTATTTATTTGGTTTTCTGAATCAATTTTTTTTTCATTTTCATACCCAAAAATTGTTTCTGTTATAATTTTTTTGTTATTTATAGAGCTTTCAACATATCCCTCAGCCACTGAAGACCACTTCCAACCTCTGTGTCTTTTGAGAACGTCGACATTTACCCCAGAATTGGCTAATAAAGACGCCGACGTGCGTCGAAAACAATGACCGGTGTATAGAGGGTTCAGGAAGTTTCAAAAAAGCTGCAATTCTTTGGGGTAGTTTTCCAAGCTATGATTTTCACGCATATGTCAAAAATTATTCATTGTGTTGCATTTAATAGACTTTCTTCATCTTTTCGTACCAAAATGATTCTTACAAAAGCAGAAGCATTTGATATGTTGGCAGTTTATTTTGAATGTATGAGAAATGCAACCATTGCTGCTAGAGTGTATGCACTGCAGTACCCAAACAGACGGCATCACAGCAGAAGAGTTTTTCTCCGACTCGCACACCGTGTGCGTACTACTGGAAATGTGAATCTTCCTGTGTACCGAAGACAACGCAGAGGTAGAACAGAGGAAAATGTTATTAATGTTTTAGCTTATGTAAATGTTAACCCTCATTCAAGCACGAGCTATAGCTAGAGACTTCGGTATATCTCGAACCACCACCGTCCAAAATATTTTAAGAGAACAATGGTGACTACTTATTTATAAATGCATGTTTTATTCTGTATTATAATGATAAAAATGTTTAAATTTTTTTTTTGTCGTTATATGTTTATGTCCAGTTTCAATAAAACAACAAATTATTTAATGAAATTATCTTATGCTATGTGAATAGATTTTAACTAACAACATGATAATTAAGTGAGGCAAAGTAAAGTTAAAAGGTACCAATAATAAAAAATAATGAGAGGCCGGACGAAAAAAATTCGTAATAACCTTAATGCATTTAAAGTCCTTTTTCGTTTACTAACAACTTCTAAGGACTAAGGACTTCCAATGTGTCTTATTGATCTGATTACTTTATAACATACACTATTTTAGATTGCACCCATATCACATGGTCCTACATCATAGTTTGAATGCTCAAGATTTCGATACCAGGTTGGATTTTTGCAACTGGCTCTCAAATATGATACATGACGATCCTGAAATACTTTCACGAATTATGTGGACAGATGAGGCTACTTTTCATAGGGATGGTAGTGTAAATCGACATAATATGCACTACTGGTCTGAAACGAATCCCCACTGGATGCAGTAGGTCCAACATAAGGGTCGTTGGTCTGTAAATGTGTGGTGCGGGATTCTAGGTGGAGAAATAATTGGGCCTTTTTTTTAATGAGACTGTTAATGGAGAAAGATATTTAGATTTTTTAAGCAACGAATTCCCACTTCTTTCAGAAGACGTACCCTTGGCCATTCGTCGTGACATGTTCTTGCAACATGATGGGTGCCCGGCACATTATCCTAGAGATGTTCGGAATTTCTTAGATCAATCATATCCTGAAAGGTGGATGGGACGTGGAAGTTTATTTATTTGTCCACCAAGGTCTCCAGACCTAACTTGTTTAGATTTTTATTTGTGGGGGCGAATAAAAGATCTCGTTTATGCCGATAGACCCACAACAAGAGCTGGCATGATTGGAAGAATACGACAGACAATACGAAGTATTTCAAGGGCAGAAATTGAAACTGCTATTCTCTCCACCCGTCAGCGATTGATTTCATGCATTGAAAATGATGGACGACATTTCGAACATCTAGGGCGACACTAATTACGTAGTTATTTATTTAAGGTTCTAATTGTTAGATTTATCGCATTATTATTTTATAATTTGTTCTCATTGTTAGTAGCGACAGCATTACATTTAGGTAATCTAGCAGCAACCATAACATTAGTATGATAACAGTTTAAATTACTGTAGACCAATGCAAGATCTTTTCATCCAGGCTAAATTTAATAATTTCCGTTAACACGAACTAGCCTACTAGACGTTGGAAGAACAATTCCCGCCATTTACCTGTTTCTTACGATATCTCAGGATAAGAAAAAGATGTTGACTTGCAGTTTTCACTGTTTTATTACTAATTTAGTCTACTTTTTAAAGACCTACTTAAATTTTTATGCTTCAATTTAAAATTGTGAAGAGAAAACACAATATTAAAAAAATATTAAACAGCGCCCTCTAGCATTTATGTTATTAATCAGATGGTTTCAAGTTTACAAATTTTCTATTGTTTAACAAAAGCTCTTTCATACAACATCAAGTTTATTAAAATCGGTCAAGCAGAATCTGAATTAAAGGCGTTTTTCGTAACAAGGTTCCACTCTCCCCACCCTTATTTGAAGAGATAGACTAAAACTTGTCAAATAAAAATATGCAGAATTTGTCGAGGAATCTGATTATAATATTTAATATGCCCCTTAATTGAATAAATTTTGAAAAAATTTGCTTTTTAAAATTTTAACTGTCAAATACGCCCTCTAGCGGTGGACCTACAATTTTGAAAATATTTTCCAGGCGTTTCTCGAGGTCACTTTCGTTATAAAAATTTTTTTCCCGAACCTGTGCTATAATCCATTCCTGAGATATGGCCGACGGCCGTTCTTAGTTGGCCATCCGGTATATAAAAAATAAATACTTTGAAAGTGCAAAAATAGCGTATATACTTCGGGACTAAAATGCCTAAATCCCCCTACTCGCGGGATTAAATGCTCCACTTTGGTCCCTCCATATATAATATACTATTTCCGAAAACTTTTGTTACATACGTTAGTCTAGGATTAATCACCAGTTCCGTTTACATAAAGTAGATACGGCTTTAATTCAAAACGGTCATATATACAGGCTGTCCCAAATCCGAGGGCAAGCATGGGGATCTCGCTTATTATAAGAGATAGGAAATAGGTTTAAATTCGGCACTTTTACTAAATTCGATGCCGAGTTATAATCTGAAAAGAAATTTGAGCTAACTCGAATGGATTTGGTTTTATGCTCAAAAACTAAAATTTCGATTTTCGTTTTTGCGTTTGACCTTATTATTAGGAATTTTCAAAATTCGATTAAACATTATTAAGCACCTTTTACGCACAATACTAATACGGTATTAAAAATATTATGTGACGTTTCGTTTATTCTGAACCATCATCAGGTTTATTTTTCTTATGTGGGTTAAGATATATTTTTGTCGTTGGATGGAGAATGTTATGCTGATTTTAGCAATATATAATACTTGGTTTGATCGACTGCGAACTAAAATAATGAGAAAATACGAAGAACAAGATTCCGCCTTCTTGGATCCAGCAAGGAATAATTACAGTAGTTCTACTTATTTAATTTGTTAAACTCGTTAGAACATCCAAAAAATATAAAAACATTTAAACAATTTAAAAAAAAACATTAACAAACAATTCAAACAAGTAGGTCTATGTAACACGGTCATAATAGCGATAACGCAAATTTATCGAAAGGTAACAACAAAATAATTACACAGACAAACAAACAAAAATTATTATAATAAATGTTCGAACAAGTTTCCTCCTTCTTGAATACAGTAACGAATTGTTCTTCTACAATTGTTTACGCTTCTTTGAATGGTTCGCCTGGGAATTTGACGAAGTTCATTAACAACCCTATTCTGGAGTTCTTCTATATTTTGCGATGGCGTCTTATAAATCATATTTTTTAAATAGCCCCAGAGGAAGTAATCTAAAGGGGTTAAATCTGGACTTCTTGCTGGCCACCTATTTCCCATCCATTTATCAGGAAATTCGCCGTTAAGATATTCACTTATTATCGCAGCATTATGAGGAGGAGCTCCGTCGATTTGCCACCAGAGACTCCATCTTTCGTTTAGCGGAACATCATCCAAAAGGTCTGATATTTCGTGTGTTAGAAATGCGAGGTAGCGTTGAGACGTTAGGATACCTTCGTAAATAATTGGCCCAAGGAGCCTATCCTTCCAAATTCCAACCCACACATTAAAGGACCGGTGGCCTTGTCCTCGCATTTGCCTGTTAATTCGTGGATTTTCAACGGACCTGTAGTGCTCGTTATTACGATTAAACATTCCATTAGTGGAAAAAGTCCACTCATCCGTCCATTTGATTGAGAAAGTTGCGATTTTCCAGGTATTAAGTTGGTTACAAAAATCCAACCGTCTCATATCGTCCCCAGGCCGAAGAGTGATTGACTAACGTGTAACTTAAATGGTTTATAACGATGTTGCTTTAACACTCGCCAAACTGTCGTTTTTGGCACTTCAATAGTTTGCTCTATTTCTCTGGTAGATGTTGAAGGATTTTCTTGAACCTAAGATGGATAACATAAAGTTATAACTCTCCAAAAAAAATGTCTGCTGAAATTAGCAGTGGAGTGAGTGGAAATTCTTATAATTAGTATAATACTAATAAATAGTACCTGATGTAATATTTCTTCTTCGGCATCTCTGTCTAGTCTGCTACCATATGCATTTCGAGGTTTCTGAAAACATCCAAATTCTCGCAAATTTTGGTCTAATTTTAAAAAATAACTCTGGTTTGGTTGCTGCCTCTCCGGATATTCCTCTAAATATCTTTGTTCTGCTCTGACACTATTTCTATTGCAGCTATAAAATATCCTTATCATGTCTCGTTTTTCTGAATTTGAAAACATTCTAAAGAAACTTGCAAATTTTAAAGCACTAACACGAAGGATCTTGCAGTTATTGCCCTTTTACAATTAGAAAATGACATGACAAAAGCCAACTCCTGAGATTTGTTTGATTCATGAGTATCGTGATAATGTAATATTTAGTTTTTAATTTAAGAGTATTTTAGTTCGCAGTCGATCAAACCATGAAGTGTTATATATTGCTAAAATCAGCATAACATTCTCCATCCAACGCCCTAAAAATATGTCTTAACCCCGATAAGAAAAAATAAACCTGATGATGGTTCAGAATAAACGAAACGTCACATAATATTTTTAATACCGTATTAGTATTGTGCGTAAAAAGGTGCCTTAATAAAGTTTAATCGAATTTTGAAAATTCCTAATAATAAGGTTGCCAAACGCGAAAAACGAAAATCGAAATTTTTAGTTTTTTGAGCATAAAACCAAATCCATTCGAGTTAGCTCAAATTTCTGTTCAGATTATTACTCGGCATCGAATTTAGCAAAAGTGCCGAATTTAAACCTATATCCTATCTCTTATAATAAGCGAGATTCCCATGCTTGCCCTCAAATTTGGGACAGCCTGTCAGGTTGTCCCATTTTGGTTGTCCTCGCGGGGTATCTCAGTTATTAGCAAAGATACAGAGATGCGGTTTTCGCGAACGTTGGCTACTTTTTGTGAAACGAAAGATGACACAAACATAATTACTCTAGCTCTTCTCATTTTTGAGATACAGGGCGTTTTGAAAAGTTGCATTTTGAGACAGCCCCGTATCTCAGCTATACGATAACTTATAGAAAAAGTGAAAAGTGTTCTTTATATAATTTTTCCGTAGAATGCAGTGCTGTTTTCAGAATGAGTATACGGGGTCAGGTCAAAAAGTTATCGGGATCAACTTCATTTTTTTTAAATGGGACACCCTGTCTATTTTCTCATAATTAAATTTCTCTTGTTCTAAGCACTTCAAATATATATAACAATTATCACTTATTTTGATAAATAGCGTGGTATTTTGTATTATTAACTGAATTTCTTAGTAGGCTTTGAATTCGTAATCTTCTATTGTTTTTTTTGTGCCTAATATAGAAAACCATCATTATGTAATTATATGTCATTGAAGAAGATACAAATTTCGGCAAAATAATTTATTTTATTTCCAGAATTGTTGATTTGAAACTCATATAAATATTGGATGTATTTATTTATAAATTTAGAGACAAACGAAAATAAGAAGAATTAAAATTTTATAAATATTGCTCAATTTGCTGACCATTATGGTCAAGACAAATCCTACATCTCCGAAGAATTTCTTGAATGGATCTTAATAAAATAGGGCTCTTAAACGTAGTTCTTCAAAGGCTTCTCTTGTAGCATTCATCAAAGCTTCTTGAGTTTCATACCGTCTTTGATGAATTTTATTTTAAGGTAGCCCCACAAAAAAAATCTAAAATTGATAGGTCTGGGGACCTTGCTGGCCAATTAACTGGTCCATTGTTACCAATCCAATGGTTTTGAAACATTGTATTGAGGTAATCTCTTACTAGTCTTGCATTGTGGCAAGGTGCCCGTCTTGCTGAAAATAAACCTCTCTTAGCTGGGCTAACGGAATATCATCAATCAATTCTGGAAGGCAAATGTCCAAAATTTCCAAATATCGTTGATGGTTCAAATTGCCTTCAAACATGTAAAATGTTAATCTGCCTCCTAAATGAAACAGGACACATTGAACCCAAACCTGCCTTGCTGCTGACGGATCACGGTAACATGCCGATTTTCGTTAGACCAGAAACGATTCGTTGCACGATTGTAAATTCCGGCGGAGCTTATATGGCTTTCATCCGACCATATAACTAAACGACCAAAATTACCATTTTCTTCACTTTTCTGAATATACCATCTACAGAAATCGATACGCAATTGAGCATCACCCGGATGCAAGTGGTGGATGACTTGAGGTATATATGGTTTATAATGGTATTTTTAAATATTTTGATACTTTCGTTTTGAAATGCCCACCGATTCTTCTATTTTTCTGCAAGACGTATAATTTTCGTTAACAGTGACCTCTGCAAGGACATTTATTTCATTATTTTCTTCGTTTTCTTTTCTATATGTTTTGGCGCGTGGCCTTTCAAACGATCCGTGATTTTCCAAATTTTGTTTTAACCTAATGAATGTTTTTTACACGGTTGCCTTCTTTCCGAAATCTATAATATTCACATTTTATTTAACTCAAATGATGACTAACATTCCAGTAAATATAAATACCTTTCAAAATATATTTCCTTCGCTTGCTCTGCATTAAAATTTGTTTGGTAATAAACCCCAATCATATCTAATTTCTCATAGTTCTCGTACCTAAATTATTCGCCATGGTTTGAAACTTTGTAAAATTCAAAATAACGAAAAGAATATTGAAAACTTTACTAACAATAAGGATCTCAACAATCAACAAATTTGCAAATATTGACAAATGTCAAAAAATGAAGTTGCCATGGTAAAACAATTGCAGTACCAAAGGCCACTAACAAATCCAGTTAATAATTTGAAATACTGCGCTATTTGTATAAAAAATGATGAATGCTATACATATTTGAAATGCTTAGAACAAGGAAAATTTAATTATGAGAAAATAGACAGGGTGTCCCATTAAAAAATGAAGTTGATCCCGATAACTTTTGACCTGACCCCGTATACTCATTCTGAAAACAGCACTGCATTCTACGGAAAAATTATATAAAGAACACTTTTCACTTTTTCTATAAGTTATCGTATAGCTGAGATACGGGGGCTGTCTCAAAATGCAACTTTTTCAAAAACGCCCTGTATCTCAAAAATGAGAAAAGCTAGAGTAATTATGTTTGTGTCATCTTTCGTTTCACAAAAAAGTAGCCAACGTTCGCGAAAACCGCATCTCTGTATCTTTGCTAATAACTGAGATACCCTGCGAGGACAACCAAAATGGGACAACCTGTACATGGGCATAAAGATATTCCATAAGTTACCTTCGCATACAATAAATTCAAATACTACAAATTTAAAAAAATAATAACTTAAAACCTGGCTTCACCAGAATAGTTTTTAATCATTGCAAGAATTTTTTTCATTTAATGCAATTTCGTCTGTTGCTCAATAGGTGAGACTATGCTGCGGATGAAACTTTCTCGGCAGCCATGAAGCTTTCTTTTTGTATGATTGTATCTTAGAAATTTACTTTTATTTCATGTTGTACAAAATGAAGGAAATAAATTATTTACTTAACTATGTACTTTTAAAAATAGAAATAAAATACAGAATTAAATAAGTTTTATTAATTTTTTTTATGCTATTACATTTTATCATAGGACGCCTAAGAGTTTACCATAAACAACCACTACATTTGCCACTTAGACTAGAGAGCATAAAAACTTATCTAATTTAAAAGAAATTTCTCTCAGGAGTATTTTGAAACCCTCAGACTCTTCGAGGTATAAAGGATCCCATACGTCTACATTAACGTACGGTCAACAATATGAAACAGGCACGTTTATTTTTACTTATTTCATTAACAAAGAATTTAATTATCTGAAATGCCTAAAGTAAATATAAATGATTCAGTAGTACAGCCATAGAATACTAATTTAAACAATGATGTAAAACTCCATAGAGAGCTGGATAATAACTACTAACTAGCCTAGTGGACGTAGTGTAACATTTCAAGTTAACATCTACGATTCCGCCATCTATATTTCGAAGTAATATCAATGAGTTACGTATTGCGTTAGTCTTTAAAGACAAAACCTAATCTGCACAAATTTCTGGGTATGAAGCTGCTTTTTCCTTTATAAAATACAGTATACAATATAAAACTTGTACTGAAAATTAAAAAAGATCAGTTAGTATAAATTTTAAGTAAACTGAATTAAAAATTCTTACTGGGTCGATTATGTTATACAGTAAAAAACGTGGGGGAGGACAAAACAATAAAATGTGTGAATGAGGTCATGGTACCTGAAATGTATTGTTAATTGAAGTATTGAAACCCGGTCCTGCTCATGCATTGATTAAGTCAATTGAAATCAAATCAATAAAATGAAGTTTATGTTTTATTTGTATGATTGAATAAGAACCGTTAATTCAATTGTAAACGAAATTGAATTTGGCGCGGTTTCTATTCACATATATATTTTGGGTCGCGTAGTAAACAACAGCTGATTGAGAATCACGTTTTCGTAGATTTAAAAAAAAAAGCGTAGCTTAGATAAAACCTTGACATGTTTTTAAGTTTATATTCTTGGAAACGTCTGTCAGGTGTCGGTAGTCATTTGAGTAGCATAATTAAACGGCGGCAGCTGCCGGCAAACTTACAAAAAGCGGGATATAGAAGGAGAAGAGTTCCGTTATATTCCTCCCGCGCCCTCACCGCACAATATTACGGTATCCGCATAAGTACGGCGTTTGCGTTTCAGTCGGTTGGTGTGTCAGTGGGACGACGTCTACAAGTTGACAACGGCGGTTTTACTACTGTTCTTAGTTATAGTACGTGCGTAACGACGGTGAAAAAGACAAACCTCGAAATGCCGGAGGTGATTGCATGCGAACCGTACCAGCGTCTTCCAACGTCGGTCTTGCCGAAACACTACAAACTTACATTGACACCCGATTTTACGACATTCACTTTCAAAGGAGAGGTCTCAGTGCAAATTCAGGTAATTCTAACATATGCTTTTCATTATTTATCGATTCAATTGTGTAAACCTGCTTTTTACCACATAAAAAAAGAATTTGTCATTATACCGCTTTATCAACATAACCTTATTTTCGTAGTAGTTGTCAATTTTTGCTTTTTCATTGTAAATTCACTATTTGTAGGCTTGCATTCATTCAGTTTAATGACTCACTTCCATAACTGATTTAATATAATGGGAAGTTGTAGTTAGTAGTCAACAAATTTGTTTATACGTGTTTAATAATAAAGCAGTTAAACAAATTTATTAAATTATTGCATAATAAAACGAGAATGTAATTGACAAATAAAACTTTCATTAAAACCAATAATCGTAATCGTAACGGGAAATTTTCTTATCTCTCTTCCGATAATGAAGCTATTAAAATGTTCGATTTACAGTCTTTAAACTTTTTTTTAAATCAAGGTTATTATATTTAATTATGGATTTTTAGCCACAGTGCGGTACTTATAAATTTAGAAAAATCCATGCACTTATGTAGGTTATGATGACTTGTACAATTAATTTGTTTTCCTACAATTTATGCTTATATTTGTATCAATTTGTTTATATGGGTGCATTACTCTTAACGTTTAATTGCGATGCGTCATATTGATAAAGCCCGATTTCCGGTGAGATTGAAAAACTTTACCCTTGTGTAAGTCAGTGTTCAGATAAGTATAAAACAGGTTAAATATTTTCCTGAAATGTATCGTTAATAATAACTATAATATTAAATTACTAGATTACTATGCTTATTGCTCAATTTTGGGGTACGGACTTCTTAATGTACGGGGTGAGTCTACGATGCAGTAAAGTAAACTGGTGCATTATGGGTATACTTTGCCAATAAAATGTAATTTATCATTATGGCGAGTAAATGTGCGTATTTTAAAATTCTTGACTATACAAAATGTTCCAAAAAAGCAGGGCAAAGTTAGTATTTTTTAATGGAACACCATGTATTCATGCATGTAAAATTTACGGTTTTTGAAATGATTCGAATTTTATCCAAAAAATCGCATTTACAGATATAACATAACATTATATTATGTGTTTTGTTAGGAAAACTTTTATATTTGGACCAAGGAAAGACCAAGCCTATATTCTGAAGAAGAAATGTTAAGATAGCTCCAGGGTGTTCATAATATATGTTCAAACCTGCGAAACTTGAAATTCAAAAATATCACTTTTCTCAATTAGAACAAACACCCCGTATATTTTTAAGCTGTGTTAAAGACAAGCGTCGTAAGTTTGTCCTATACCTATCTCTCATTGTTTTCGAGTTATTTTGATGTTTCTAATTTATACAATATTTCAATGGTTTTTTTTGTTGTGGTTATTCGCAGTGGCCATGAAATTTGAAAACAAAAGAAACAACAAGTTGGATTAAATAATAAATACTAACATCGATATAAATTAACTCCCAACAGAAAATAAATTACGTTATTATAACGAACATTGGATAATTCAACAGTTACTGATGCTTCTTAAACTATGTTTGAAAAGGTGCTCCAGGTGCTGAATGCATGCATTTAGTCGTTTTATTGTTTTCCCTCACGTTTCACAGCATCTCCAGTGTTACCGTTCCACAAACGTCTCGTATCCTATCTTACTTACATATCTTTTTTTTGTAATGTGAGGTGTGACATATGCACTTTCTTTAATATAACCCTATAAGAAGAAATCTGATGGAGTATGATCGCGCACCATTGGGCTAAACCTCCAGGCCCAATCTATTTTTGAAGATAATTATCATCTAACAATTCACATACCTCGCGGGGTATTGCGGTGGGACACAGTCCTGTTGCAGCGACATATTCTGTCGTTTATCATTACTAAGCGGATGAAATAAGACTATGCAAAAGTGTTAAAAGAATTCGATTCAGTAATTCTATTGTGGAGAATACTACACCAAACAAATAAGGGTAAATGCTACATGGTGTTCAAAATATACAGGGTGTGGCGCGAAGAGTTTTGATTAAAAGTAATGGCGGATACAGTTATGTTAAAAATCTGAAATTACGAAGCTGTACGTTTTGGATGACGCTGAGTTCAAATATAATATTGTCCTGAATGTGGCACTTGCGGTTATACCGGAAGTAGACGTCAACTTTCTTATTTTAAATAGAACCTAATATTTTTTATTGTATTTTCGAATTCTACATGAAATTCTAGATAAAATTTGTGCACAATGTCCTATACCAAAAATGAAGTAATTTCGAGATATTTCGATTTTTTTTAAATTTTGAAAAAATTCTACTCCACATTGAATAACAATATCTCCAATAATAACGAAGTTAGTGACGCGAAATTGTAATCAATAAACAACAAGCGCTTGCCCGTTAACTCCATATATCCATCTCATTGATATGTCATACAGGGTGTTTGAAACTTAGCCACCAACATGCACAATTTAAATCATTTATAAGTTGCTTACTTTAAACAGAACACCCTGTATTTTATTACATTTTCCGATGTATTTTTTAAGTCAATTCGTTTGGTATCAGTATTCCCTACAGGTACCTAAATCCAACTACTTTTGAGATATTTCAACACTTAATTATTTCAACATTAGTAAAGGGTAGGCCATGATTTCCATTATTTAAGGTGATATTTTGTTATTTTTTCATGCTATTAATTTAATTAGATAACTTACAAATAAAAATAACTAAATGTAATATTAAACAACTCAAGTTTTATAATAAGTGTTCAAAATTAGCACCATCTACTTCTAAACATTTATGAATCCTTTTCATTAAGTTATGTCTTGTAATTCTGGAAATATGGTCGGGTGTTAGAGAATTAAAAGCAAGTAAGACTCTCTGCATTATATCTTCCTCTGTCGTAATAGGTTTGGAAAATACCTGATTTTTAATGTAACCCCAAATACCAAAATCTAGAGGAGCCAAATCAGGAGAGCGAGCTGGCCAACGAAACGGACTCTGGTTGTCAATCCATCTATCATCAGACATGTCGTAAAGATGCTGAGCAACAGGCCCAAAGTTATGAGGAGGTGCTCCATCTTGCTGATACCAAGCTGAAGCTGCCTCTCCATTTCTTAAAGTATGTAACGCCGGTCGTATGGCTTCTTCTAAAATGTGGCAATATCTTGTACCATTTAAATTTTCATCATAAAATTTTATCGTCTTTTATTGCACAAAAAACATTAAACTATCTTGGGAATAACGTTTTCTACTAACATGTGGATTTTCATTAGACCAAAAATGGGAATTATGTCGATTAAATAATCGAATAATATGAAAATGGTTTCCATTTGTGTTTTTTTAAAATGCGATGAATTGTTCTCGTCAACAAAGTATGATCTCTCTCACAATCTCTAATGGAGGCATTTGGAGAGGTCGTAAAATAACCCAAAACATTAATTTCGTTTGTGTCACTGTCCACTAGTGGTTTATTTTTATTAATTTTTGTCCAAATTTTTGACCAAACTGACGGCAGTTTTTAAGCCATCTTCTTTCAATATCACCAGTTGCATTTGGTCGATTTGGATATCTTTCTGCAAAAACACGGCAAGTCTGTTCAACAATTCTATTACACTCGCCGTAAATAATAATAAGATTTAAAAAATCATCATTAGTAAATCCTACATTTGCCATTATTTACTATGAAATACAAACTGGTAAAGAAAACTGTCAAAACAACATAAACAATTAACGTTCTATCAAATCTTTGACAGCCATGGCCTACCACTTACTAATGTTGAAATAATTAAGTGTTGTTATGTTTTAACTAAGATAATGAAATATCTCAAAAGTGGCTGGATTTGGGTATAGGAAATACTGATACCAAACGAATTGGTTTAAAAAATGCAACGGAAAATGTAATAAAATACAGGGTGTTCTATTTAAAGTAAGCAACTTATAAATGATTTAAATTGTGCATGTTGGCGGCTAAGTTTAAAACACCCTGTATGAAATATCAATGAGATGGATATAGGGTGTTAACGGGCAAGCGCTTGTTGTTTATTGGTTACAATTTCACGTCACTAGCTTCGTTATTAATGGAGATATCGTTATTCAATGTGGACTAGGATTTTTTCAAAATTTTTAAAAAAATTGAAATATCTCGAAAATACTTCATTTTTGGTATAGGACATTGTGCACAAATTTTATCTAGAATTTCATGTAGAATTCGAAAATAAAATAAAAAATATTAGGTTCCATTTAAAATAACAAAGTTGACGTCTACTTCCGGTATAACCGGAAGTGCCACATTCAGGACAATATTATATTTGAACTCAGCGTCATCCAAAACCTTCTTCTTCTTCAGGTGCATATCTGTTCCAGACGTTGGCTACCATACTGGCTAGTTTAACCTTGTTTACAGCTGCTCGGAACAATTCTGTTGTTGTCATGGAGAACCATGTTCTTAAGGTTTTTCAACCAAGAAATTCTTCTTTTTCCTATTACTTTTCCCTGCAATGTACGAGATTGTGTCTGTGTTGATTCCTCATGATGTGTCCCCGTAAGATCCTTCTGTATAGCCACATCTCATATCCTTCTATCTTTTTTGTTGTAGCCTCCGTCATTGTCCACGATTCCACTCCATACAACAGTACTGATAACACGTAGCAGCGTAACATTCTTATTTTTGTATTCATGCTTTTAAAGATTGATGACATTTTGATGAACACACTTCTGCTTTTTTCGATTCTGCTCTTAATTTCTTGTGAGTTATCCCATTGATCGTTTACAGTGGATCCAAGGTTTGGTTGTCCCGCATTCTAGTCTCAGTTGTTTTGTGATGCTGTTTTTCTTACTTATAATCATATATTTGGTTTTGTCGGTGTTAAATTCAAGGCCATATCTTTTACTGCTAGTTACTATTCTGTCCATTATTTGTTTTAGGTCTTGCATGTTGTCCGTGAATATTACTGTGTCATCAGCATATCTGATGTTATTTAGTCTCTGTCCATTTACCAAAATTCCTTCTTGTGCATTATATAGGGCTTCTCTGAATATTCGTTTTGCGTAAATATTGAACACTGGTGGTGACAGAACACATCCCTGTCTCACTCACCGTAAAATCTCTATTGAGTCGGTTTGGCCGTCTTCAACTCTTACATAGGCTTTCTGGTTCCAATACAGGTTTGTTATTATTCTTATGTCTTTGTCATCTATGCCTATACTTTGTAGAATTTCTCTCATTTTTTCATGATGTACTCTTTCAAATGCTTTTTTATAATCCACAAAGCATGCATGGACATCGCAGTTCATATCCCTGCATCTTTGGAACAAAACCCGTACGCTGAACAATGCTTCTCGTGTCCCCACTGCGTCTCTGAATCCAAATTGCGTGAGTGCTATCTGTTCTTCACATTTCTTGTTTATTCTTCTATGAATAATCTTTAGAAATATTTTTAACATATGGCTCATTAGGCTGATTGTTCTGAAGTCTTGAAGTCAGTTAACCATTCCATTCCTTCATCGTCCATAAGTTTTAGGAATTCTACTTGCATTTTATCTGCGCCAGGGGCCTTGCCGTTTTTCATCTGTTTTATAATATACCTCACTTCAGAATTTAAGATGTCTGGACCTGTCTCTATTTTAAATTCTTTTAATGCTTTCTGTTCTGGTCTATCGTCTTTAAAAAGTTGTTCAATATATATTTTCCATATGTTCATGATATCGTTTTTATTGATTACTATTTTTCCGACATTGTTTATAAGTTTATTAGCTGGTCTCGATTTATATCTTCCAGTTGTTTCTTTAATTTTTCTGTGCATGTTAAAACTATCATGTTTCTCTTGAAGAAGTTCTATTTCCTCACATTTTTCTCTGATATCCTTTTCTTTTTCTTATCTTATCTTTTGTCTTATAATTTTCTGTATGTTCTTATATTGTTGTATGTCTTTATTTTTAACACTTCTTCTTTTTTCCATTAGCTCTAGGATTTCATTGGTCATCCAAGATTTTTTCTTGACTACTTTACTTTTCTTCAGTATTCCTTCTTTGATTTTTTATACTGTTTCGTTTAGCTTATAGATTTCTTCTTCTACTTTTGTAATTTCTGCTGATGCAATAAATCTATCAGCTAGCTCCTTCTCTATTTCTTCATCCACTTCAGTGATTTTTAGTTTTCTTATGTCACATCTTATATTCATGTTTCTCCTTTTTACTTTCTTCATTCTTATATTAATTTTTCCTACGACAGGGTTGTGGTCTGAATTAATATCTGCACCAGGATAGGTTTTTACTGCGGTAACACTTCCTATATCGGTGATTTACTAATAAATAATCGATTTGATTTCTCACAATCTCGCCTTCTGTATCCTTTCGTGATTTCCAGGTATACAATCTCCTTGGAGAGAGTTCAAAGAAGGTATTCATTACTGTTTGTCGCTGTTCTGCCGCAAAAATACTAAGTCGTTCACCTCTTTCATTTCTTTCTCCTAATCCGTATGGCCCAATATGTTTTCCAGTTTTTCCTTTTCCCACCTTTGCATTAAAATCACCCATTATTATATTGTCTTGTTTCTGTTATCATTGAGTAGAGTTCCACTTCGTCATCGGTTCCATCGCATGTTGGTGCGTACACTTGAATGATGTTAACTGGGATTGGGTTACTTGATATCTGAAGTAATAGCAGTCTATCCGATATAGGTAAAAAATTTACTACGACTCTTTCGATATTTCGCTCCACTATTATATCTACTCCGTTTCGATATTCTCCATTTGGTGTTCCGGAGTAGTATACTCTGTACTTCTCGATGTTTTTATCCGTCCTGAGCCTGGCCATCTCATTTCGCTTATACCCATAATGCTTATATTCATTCTTTCCATTTCTTGGCATTATTTATTTTTCCTGCCTGTGCCATTGTTTTGACATTCCACGTGGCTATTTTAATAGCTGTTTTCTTTTTGTTTGCCGCCGTCATATTGTATTTATTAGCTACTTTCAATGCATCCCCCCCCCCCCCCCCCGGAGATCCCATTGGGGAATTGAGACTCCGGAATGCTTTGTACTGAAACTAGCCATTATGATGTACTAGGGATATCCTTACGGATCTTTACTGTTGTCGTTTCCCGTTGCGTTCAACATTCTATGTCGTTGACCAACTTTGGTTCATCCGCCTTTAGGGATAGTTTCCTGTCCCTAGGACAAGAGAGTGCCCTGACCTGTGTTTTCACACAGGGTGATCGTTTATATCGACGATCATTCGGTCTGCTTGGTCGGGGACTGCTTATACGTCAGAAAAATCTGCTTATTTCGCACTACCCTCTATATCTAGGGGCCATTCACTATCCGCCACCTGTGACCCCGCTGGTAGCCTGCAGCACAGCCCCAGCATCCAAAACCTACAGCTTCGTAATTTCAGATTTTTAGCATAACTGTATCCGCCATTACTTTTAATCAAAACTCTTCGCGCCACACCCTGTATGTCCAAACCTTTTCTCAAATAGAACAGCCTGTATATTTTTAGGCAGTGTTAAACAGAATCAAAAACCACACAATTCTTCATAAGTATGTCCTATACCTATCTCTCACTGTTTTTTAGTTATTTTAATTTTTCTATATTCAATATTTCAATGATTTTTCTTCTGATTATTCGCAGTAGCCATGAAAACAATTTTCCACCTAACAAACATTTGTCTCAAACATTGTCTTCTTGCTCAAAGGTTATACAGAATGCAGTATCCTGCTCGGCGCCAACAGACATTTGAAAATTTGATGGAGAGATTTGATTCTACGGGCAGTTTGGATTATGTAAAACGCGAAGTGGTGAATGGAGATACCAGTAACCAAGAAAAGCTTGTCAGTAGTCGTCGATAGCAATATCATGTCAAACGTCACAATCAACTGTTAATCGGACAACCAGAAAATATAAGTATCATCCTTATCATATTGAATACACCAGGAATTACGCAATGATGACTTCACAAGGCGAGTAAACTTTTGGCAGTGTATTAGTGCTCAATTTGAAATTAATCCAAACTTTTTATCTTATATTATGTTTTCTGACTAGGCTACGTTTAGCAGAACTGTAAGACATGCTTTATTGATTTTGGTTGATTGATTGGTTGATTGAGATTGATCTGATTGATTTGATCGAGCATGATTTGTTTAAGATTCATCTGCTTAATTAATTAATTAATTGATTTGTTTGTGTGTGAGAAAGAGCCCAAAGAGAGAAACGGATAAACGAGAGAGAGAGAGAGAGAGAGAGAGAGAGAGAGAGAGAAAGAGAGATGTGTGCATGATCAACTTCTATTACAGAAAACACTCGCTAGTTTAAAAATACACAACTAGATGGCTCTAAAAATCAATTTTAACTCAAAGGGAGCCGGATCGCAGACCCCAGATACAAGTCCTGTCTTAAAGTTAGCATTAGGGCCACCTTTTTAGAATACAAATTTTTATGACGGGGGGCAAAGGCCTACACCTGTCTTATAAGATTAGGTTAGAACCCACATACAATTGGGTCAAGGGGACCACGATAGTAACCAAGTCCCGAGAGCTAGTGTCTGCACTTGTCTTACAAGACTAGGGCCCCTTATTAGAATGCAACCCCCAATACATAAATAAATTAGGTCACAATCTGGGATTAAAAGAAGTGTAATAATAATTATACAATGTCCTTTGATAAGAACAGATTAAATCTTTTATTCTCAGGTGAAAAAAATACGACCCCCCCGTAAGCGTGAAAAAAAATGACCTATAGAAAAATGATTAACAAAAAATACGCCTCCTACTTGGGCGTGAAAAAAATGGCCGCGCAAGTGTCCCACAGCTCGGGGACTTTTGTGACTTCGAAAAACAAAATGGCGGCGCGAGTGTCCCTCTACTACTTTTGGCCATTGGCCCCCAAGGTCATGCGACCTTGCCCCATTCTTCTTATGGGGATATATTAAAGAACGTGTATATATCACATCTCCTATTATAAAAGAAGATATAGAAGATAGGATACGAGACACTTCTGGAACGATAACACTGAAGATGCTAGGAAACGTGATGGAAGACATAATAAAACGACTAAATGTATGCATTCGGCAGGAGGAACACCTTTTCGAACTTATTTTAAGAACTCAACTGTTGAATTATCCAATGACTTGAGAATGTTCGTTTATTTTGCATCAAGTTCTTATGATAACGTAACATATTTTCTGTTCGAGTTAATTTATATCTATGTTAGTGTTTAGTATTTAATGCTACTTTGTGCCTCTTTTGTTTTAAATTTTTATGGCTACTGCGAAAATCACAAGAAAAATCATTGAAATATTGAATAATATAGAAAAATCAAATTAACTCAAAAACAATGAGAGAAAGGTAAGTATAGAACATACTTATGTATGAAGAATTGTATGGTTTTTGATTCTCAGAGTGTTCTATTTGAGAACAGTGATATTTTTGAGTTTCAAGTTTCGTGGGTTTGAACATATATTTCTTCTTCAGAACACAGGCTTCAGCTTGTTTTTTTCCTTTATCCTAATCTAGAAGTTTTACTTACAAAACACAAAATGGTACATAATAAGAGAGTTTGCGAGTTTTTCAATAAAATTCGAATTCTTTCAAAAACTGTAAATTTTACGTGCATGAAACCTGTATAAATAGTTTTAGAATTATACGTAGAATCCAAAAATCGAATGATATACAGGGCGTTCCCTTAAAAACATTAACCTGTGTTGCCCTGTTTTTGGAACACTGTATAGTCCAAAATAATTTCAAAATGCGCGCACTTACTAGCCATATAATATGATAAATACATCTTATTGGCAAAGTTGGCCCACAAATCACCAGTTTGTTTTACTATATCGGTGACTCGCCCTGTACAAAAATGTAATTCCAAAATGTACAGTGTGCCCACTTAATACCGCCTCGATCGATATTGCTTTATTATTAAAGTTAGAAAAAGTTGTAGATAACAGCAACAATTAAATTATTTATACCGGGTGTTACATAAATGCAGGAACCATTAAACTTATAATTTGTTTAAATGGTACCCTCTATATACCATTACATTTTTTATTTCTACAATAGAGCACGCATTAGTTTATATTGAGTGCTTTAGAAATTAGAATCATTTGATATAATATTTTTGATGAATAATACTCTACAGCAGATTTGGGGCATATACAGGATGTGGCAACTCTCTGTATTTGGTGGATAATGTCTCGGATATTGAAAATAAATAAAAATTGTTTATACAAAAGTTGTTGATTGTCAAGTTTTCTAATCACGTAAAAATATTTTTGAGTATACAGAGTGTTTCCTTCAACCCAGACGCAACCAAACTTTTTTACTTTAAATGGAACACCCAGTATTTTATTGCATATTCTGATTCATCGTTTCATTTTCAATCAACTTTGTGTATCACATGTAAGGTCAAAATGGACTGTTTCCGAGTAATTCGATTTTACGTATGTTTGAAAATTTTTAAATTCGCGCCCTCTATTTGGTACCCCCTCTCTCTTCGGTACCATTTGCCACAGATGGAAAAGTTTGGACAATTCATGCTTAATCTGATCGTTCAAACCGCACCTCTCTAAGTTACACAGTTCCTGAGATATTCGATTTTTTTAAAGACTGCAATAGACGTCAATTTTACAAAAAAAGTCGAATTACTCGTAAACAGTCCATTTTAGACCTTTCATGTGATACATAAAATTGGTCTAAAATGAAACGAAGAATCAGAATATGCAATAATATACAGGGTGTTCCACTTATAAATAATAAAGTTTCGTTGCGCTGGGCTGAATGAAACACCCTGTATACTCAAACATTTTTACGTGTTGGAAAACTTGAATATGAACAACTTTTATGTAAACAATTTTTATTTATTTTCAATATTCGAGCCATTATCCACCAAATACACGCTGTATATTGGCTTAGGCATCTGGTATTACCTGTTTTCAAAAATATGCCATAAGGATTAAAAATAATTTATTGATTTTTCGTAAATAATAACTTTAGTATGTGCAGTTTATTGTTTAAAAATAATATCTTTCAAATGATCTTTTGATTCTCGATACATATTTGTAATCCATGTCTAGAAATTTGGCTCTTTTTTAGAGCATAGGCTTAAGCTTGGTGTTCCTTGGTCCAAATATAAAAGTTTTCCTAACAAAACACAAGATGGTACGTATAGTAATAAAGTTAAATGCGATTTTTAGATAAAATTCGAATTATTTTAAAACCCGTAAATTTAAATGTAAATAAAGTTTTATAAGTGCACTCATTAATACATACTAACCTTGTTTCGTCCTGCTTTTTTGAAACTCTTTGTATAGTCTAGAATAATTATAAAATTCGCACATTTACTAACTATATACATGTTATTGGAAAGATTACTCATAAAGCACCACTTTGCTTTACTCTATCGTTGACTTACCCTGTACAAAAATTTGACAGTGTGCCGTTTAATACGGCATCGGTCTATATTTTTTTATTATTAAAGCTAGAAAAAGTTGTAGTTAATAGTAACAATTAAATATATGTATACAGGGTATGTTACACAAATACAGGAACCATTAAACTTGTAGTTTATTTAAATTGTACACTATACTATTGTATGTATACTATTAAATTTTTTAATTGTTTTTTTCTATCCCCGCAATATAGCACGCAACAGGTTATACTGAGTGCTTTAGGAATTAGAGCCATTTAATATAATATTTTTGATGACTTTAATACTCTGCAACCGATTTAGAGCATATACCGAGTTATTGATGGTGACAGAATTTTCTGAAAATTTGGCAACATGGGTAATTTGCTCTGCTCTATCGATCTAAAATATTTTCAACGATGCGATGTTGCCGCTTCTACTCAAAAGTTGTAACGACTTTCTTATTTTTAATGGAACACCTTGTATATTATTTTATTTATAGAATCGCAGTTTCTTTATGAACATTTTTTCTAAATAGTTTCCTATACCTATCTACACCGGTTTTCGAGATAATAATTATTTTTATTTTTTTTCTCCGAAATACGCCACTAAAATTTTAATTTAACTGTTATTTGAATCCATAGAAGGCTGAAATTTTAGACACAGTTTGCACAAGCCTTGTATTATTATAGCTACCTAAATAAATTTATTTCATGTTATGCAGGGTGGTTTAAAATTAATGATTCTGATACTCATAGAGTCAAAACTGTATTTTTTCATTTAGAACACCCTGTATATTATTTCAAATTCTGAAAGGTAATTAAATTTCCTTTAAGTTGATGTACCGTAGTGGCATACCTAACTCGTCAAGTTTCCGAAATAATCGCAATAATTCTTATAAATCACGTTATCTTCTCATAATCTGTGTCAGTTGGCTATGGTACGCCATGTTATTTACAATTGCTAATATTTATTTAAGAACAAGTTGAAATGGAGCGAAATAATTACTCATATGAAATTTTGATGAATCTATTTATTATTTATGGACAATGTGACAAAATTATAGCAAGAACGTGCAGGAAATTCCATAAAATGTATCCTGATTTGCAATCAATGAACGAAAGAAAGTTTGTGCGAATACAAGATAATTTTATCAATTATGGTTCAAAACTTAAAGCAACTCCAAATGTGCCAAGGCCTGTAACGGCGAACGTTTTGGCTTATTTCCACGCATGTACACAAGCTTCTATCCAAAGTGCAACATATGATTTAGGCCTAACTTATCATGCGGTGCAAGAAATTGTGGTCAATTACAATATGTATCCTTTTAAATTTATAACAGTTCAAGAACTGAAACCAGATCGTTACCAACGTCGAATTCAATATTGTGATACACTCCTGATGCGCATTCAAGAAGATCCAAAGTTTAAAAAAAATAATATGGGCAGACGAAGTTTTCGAGAGGAGGCATTTTCAGTAGAAAAAATCAACATTTTTGGGCTGATCAAAATCCGTTTAATGTTTTTTGCCCCTTAAAAGACAACCAAATAAGATTTTTTATTTACGATGAGCCATCAAATAACAGTCAATACCTCCACATTCTAAGAACAGTAATATCAGACTTTCTGGAAAATTTAACATTAGAAGATTTCCGTACTTCTTAGCTCCAATTGGATGGAGCACCTGCTCATTGCACAGGAGAGGTAACACGTGAGCTGTCTCAGATATTTCATGACCGCTGGTTTAGGCGTTTGGGACATTGGGATTAGCCTGCGAGGTCCCCAGATATGCGTGGAAATAAACCAAAATGTTCACAATATTTTCTTCATTTGACGTTACAGGCCTTGACACATTTGGAGTTGCCTTAAGTTTTGAACCATAATTGATAAAATTATCTTGTATTCGTACAAACTTTCGTTTGTGCATTGTTTGCAAATTAGGATACATTTCATGGAATTTCCTGCAGGTTCTTGCTATAATTTTGTTTTTAAGTAAATATTAACTGGAAAATCACAAATACAACTTTAAAACTTAGGCGTCTGTGAAACACATTAAATAATTAAGCAATTGTTAAATAACATGGCGTACCGTGGCCAACTAACACAAATTATGTGAAAATAATGTGATTTTTAAGAATTATTGCGATTATTTCGAAAACTTGACGGCTTGGATATGCCACTATGGTACATCAACTTAAAAGAAATTTAATTACCTTTCAGAATTTGAAATAATGTACAGGGTGTTCTATTTGAAAAAATAAAGTTTTGACCCTTTATGTGTCTCGTCGAAGTCATTAATTTTAAACCACCCTGTATAACATGAAATAAATTTATTTAGGTAGCTATAATAATACAAGGCTTGTGCAAACTGTGTCTAAAACTTCAGGCTTCTATGGATTCAAATCGCAGCTAAATTAAAATTTTAGTGGTGTATTTCGGAGAAAAAAAAAGTATTATCTCGAAAATCGGTGTAGATCGGTATAGGAAACGATTTAGAAAACATGTTCATAAAGAAATTTCGATTCTGTAAATAAAATAATATACAAGGTGTTCCATTAAAAATAAGAAAGTTGTTACTACTTTTGAGTAGAAGCGGCAACATCGCATCGTTGAAAATATTTTAGATCGATAGAGCAGAGCAAATTACCCATGTCTCGTTTTCCATAAACGTCTAACCTACCATCGACCATCAATGACCCTGTATACTGGCTTAAGCATCTGGTATCACCTATTTTCAAAAATAAATTTATTAATAGAAATTAATAAAAATCGGGGAATTAGCTGGCCACGTAATGTCACCGAATCTTGATATCAAGCGATCGGGAAACAGTTCTTGCAATACTGTTTGCCTTGCCGTGTGTGTTGTGGCACCGGCTTGTTGAAACCAAATTTGATTTTGTTCAAATCTGCGTAAACATGTCTCTAACATGTGAATGTAACGTTCGGAGTTTACTGTTGCAGTCTCATTATTCTCTTCGAAAAAATATAGCCATACTATTCCAAACGCCGAAACACCACACCGCCATACAGTGACTTTTTGTTCATGAAGGGATTTCTCATGAAGTTTTTGTCAGACCAGTAATGACAATTTTGTTTATTGACATACCCGGTCAAACGGAAGTGAATTTCATCTGGCATCATCATAATTGGTTTTCATCATTTTCTAAAACTTGAAATATCTGTCTACAGAAATCAACACGAACAGGTTTATCTGCTTCTTTTAACTTGTGGACGACTTGAATTTTGTATGGATGATAATGCAAATAAAATGCAGAATTCTTAGCAAACTTCTGTCGAAAATGTGCAAGTGACTGCCTTGATGCAGATCGTTTCGGACTTCTCAGTACAGCTAGTCTTGCCCGTTCTCTGTTTTCATGTGTTCTCATGTGCGTATACCTCCACTAAAATTGGATGCAACGTTCGTCCTATTCGCAAAATTTGACCCTTCTCATTACGGTTTGCTGTGTTGGAATTCTCCCGTATTTTTCCACATTATCGTGACGAAAATTTCTTTGCGCCTGCACAACTGATTCACTTCGTATAAACTCGTTTACGACAAAAATACGTTTATTAATTGGAAATGTATCCATGGCTAATTAAATTGAAAATGCTAATGCATAAACATATGTCAGCAGAACGGTCAACCATAAAATTTTCTTTCTATGGCATCCTATTAAAAATAGGTTATATCGTTATTGTGGAATTTGGTAATAGATTCTTGTAATTTGTTCAACGGACTATTTTGTGTACAGGGTAGGTCAAAACGCGATTGTTACGTTTTCTCACTTTTTCTAATGGAACTTCCTGTATACTATAACTTCATTCGATTTCTTTGATGTTTTGCCATTTCTATTTATGATTCGCAACTCTCTGTTTAAAACATCATTTTTATTTAATTCTCAGTGTTTTGAACTAGATTATAACAAGAAAAACTGAAAATATTCTTCATTAGTGTACTTTCCGGCAAGTGTTCAAAATTTTCTCAAATGTTCTATGAGGGGTTTAAAGTGTTGCCCAAGCCCACATTTTTTTCTAAATAATAAATCGTAAATGCAGAACATACTTTCAAAGTCAATTTCGAAGGCTCCAATTGACTCGGATACCCTCAAAATGGCCTTTAGAAGGATTGACGATGTTCTGTCAGGAGTCTAAAGTTTTACTCAAGACCACAATTTGTTCTACGATACCCTTAATAAACGTTAATGCCGTTCATAACAATGGCGCATCTTATTTTCTCGAACTCGCTCGTGCCCGCGATAAAAAATTTAACTTCTGACAAACAATGCTGGGCAAAACTGGGTATAACTTGGACAAAATTATGCAATATTTATTTTCTGTAAACTCGGCAGTGGACGTTTGCCTGAATTTCTCCATAAGTTTTTAAATTTTGACTCACTCATTCTGATTTGTGTGTGGAACATAAATTTTGCTTGGGCAAAACTGGGCAAAACTCGGAGTAGTCAGAACTGCTAATTTATTTGAAATTTATCGAATTTATATTTTTTCATTTTTTATTGCTTGATATGATTGTCATTTTGCGACTCATATTCGTGGGCAAAACTTTTTTCGGTTGGGCAAAACTGGGCATAACTTGGGCAAAATTATGGAATATGTTATTTCTTCGAAGTCACTCATGAGGGTGTCACACCACATAAATTCTACTATTGACTCATGGGTTAACCGGGGCTGGGCAAACTAAATGACTATTGGTCAAAACTGGGCATAACTTGGGCAAAATTGTGCAATAGTTTTCGTTTCGAAATTCCAACCTGGGGGTGCCAACTTCACGCGGCTCAGCATGTTCCATTTGAAAAATTGAGAAAATATAACCATCACGACACAAAAAAACCTCTAAAAACTAAAAAAAAAAATTCAAAAAAAATACAATCGAAATCGTTCCTCCGTTTGGGAGCTACGATGCTACGCAAATGCACAGGTTAAACTTTACACCCCTCTGTTTACATCTGAGGTTAAAAAGGTTCTTCAAGAAAATATGCTTTCTCACCTGTAAAAATATCGCAAACTATCAACTTTGCAAGAAAAAAATGTAGAGATCTTTGTAGCATAATTCCATTTTAGACAAATTTTTATAATAAAAGTTGAGAACAGTAACTTCGAAAAAATTGAGATATAATTTTGGTGTGCTCCACTTGTTCTAGAGCCAATTTTCACTAGTATCCTCAGAGTGCTAAAAAAAACTTATGGCAAAACAAACCGATCGTGCAATAGAAAAAATACTGGTCTAGCGAAAATTATTTTAAAGGGCAATAGTAGTGGTACGAACATTATCTAGCATTCCAAAAAAAAAAAATTTTTTAATTGGTACGAGTTATAGTTAGTGTTGTTAAAGTTCTTAAGAAGTCATAATAGTTTTCTTTAGAACTCTATAAATACGAGTTAAAACTCGTGCCTGAACTAGTGGAACTCTCAAAAAGCTAAAGTCAATTAAACTTTTAATGCACCATCGAATCGGTGATCACAGTTTTTTTAGAACATTAATAATACTGATTAAAACTTGTGCCGAAATTACTAGAACTCTCAAAAAATAATTTTTGACAAAACCGGTTGCGCCCTCATAGTTTTCTTTTCAACTTTCAAAATACCAGCAAAAACTCGTGGTAGAACTAGTAGAACTCGCAAAGATAATTTTCGATAAAAGCGCACTAGTTAAAAATGGCGCTTACAGTACTGAAATTTGTAAGCACTATATTTCAAGGGAATTTGGTAATTTTTTTCGGCATTTTTATTTAAAAAAAAATGAAAACTATCCATTATATCTGGGGATGTTAATCGTCAGAACTAATCTATCTCAAAATCAAAATTTATTTTGCCAGGAACTCTAGGATACACAGCAAGAACTATTAGACTTTTTCAAGCTTAAATTCATACCCGACAATTAATGGGACTCTAGACTCTACACAAGCCCTAAAACACTGAATATGTGGAAACTGTTGATTGATTAGATCAAATAGTATACAGGGCTTTTTTTAAGGATAATGCGTAAGAATGCTGACCTCATCAGATTTCCAGTAGTTGTTTGATTTTCACACAAGAAGGTATTACATGGGTAATTCGCTTGTATAAGTAGTCCTCTTTTCGTACTGATTCGATTCAATGGTGTTTATTAGGGTTCTTGCACATGTCTGCATCCGCATCAGCTCGACGCGTATTCCTACCTGAGTTTGACTAATACCGATAGCGTCTTTCGTTTCATCGCCTTGCAAATTCTAGCTGCGACTGCTTTATTTACATTTTACAGTTTGTAAATGCGTGACTTGCATATTCACTGCAACTAATATAGTTTTTAGTTTAATTTTTACCTTCGAACCTACGTAAAAGGTTATAGAATAGACATTTTTTCACTATCGTTAACTACTTATTACTTCATTTTGCGACGTTACCACAAGAACTAACACGCGTGCGTGTGAGCGTGTACGTGCGCCAACGTGCGTACGTGTGTGCATAGTGACGAGCGGGTGTGTGTGGGTGTAGCCACGATAACTGAAATTACGTAATCAATGTTAATGAAACTATATTTAATAATTAATAGTAATAAAATAATAAAAATTAAAATATATTTACAAGTCAAAGTACATTAGGTTAATAGCTCGAAAATTGCTAACTATAGAAAAAACGAAAAAGACTTATTGAAGATAATTCAACATTAAACAAGTTGCCTTAATGAAAGTTTTTTTTTGTGTAATAATGACTAATAAGTAAACCTATTTAAACTTAATTGAATAATTGATAAGTAGCACTTATAAAAGCTTTTAATACTGAAATAAATAAATCTCAAAAATTAATTTAAACATCTTATATACGTAAGTAGTCATATCAAAATGACATAAAAAATTAACTTTTAATATAACCTTGGCTTTTATATTTGACAAACGTGTTATACGTAAACTAAACAGTATATACATATATTATATAAAAGGAAAATATTGAATTATTGAATAAATTTAGCCTAATATGGTGTATATAATATTTATAATTTTTTTACAATACAATTGCATATTTTTGTATGTTTAATTGATTACATCTGTTATGTACATTTAATATAAGAGGGAATTGGAATGAATTAAAAATATCCGTATTGCGACCGAGTAACCCTTGCCCCTATGTGTATTTATATAAGCATACAAAGTTATATGTTGGCCACACCACGTTTTTTAATAAAGATAAAAATTGTAGCTTTTATCATTGGTCATGATAGGAATTAATAACACAACTGCAATTATTTCGAGACATTTATCGAGATATAACGAATGGTTCTTTTTAATTAATCTATTAAAAATGTAATTCGTTTTAGGTTTGCAATATGATAGTAGAGGAGTTATGATCGATATAAACCTAAGATTATTCAATAATTTGTGTTTATAAACTCGCCGACACATGCATGTACACAAGAACACACGCACGCTCGTTTGAACGTACCCACACCTACACACCCACCCACACACACAAACACGCGCTCCACACTCAAATACACATACACACACACGGACACTCATACTCACATGCACAGACATACACCATACACGAACGCTCGCACACACGCACGTACACACACGCACTCACGCACGCACACACGCAGACACTATAATAATATGTGGTTTATATGCGCCACGTATAAATAATTTTTAAGAGTGCCAGGTGTAAATAATTTAATAATAAACAAATAGGTTGTAAGTGTTCTCAAAACAAATCGTTAAACTAACCAGAGATCCAAAATACTCAATAAAAGATAATGCCGTTTTCTCAGTCGGTAGATTAAAGCAGGACAGGTTCATGCTTTTGGATTTGCTTAATTACCGCAAATTTCTGCTTAGTTATTTCCTCTTAACATAAATATAGTAACTGCAATGTAACAATAATAAAAATTATCTCGGACGCCAAGTTATTTTTTGATTATGCTCGGAATAACTAAACCGAGGATACAATAAAAAATTCACCACAACGTCATGTTAAAAAAAAATATAAAAACTATGAAAATGTAAACGTTCACCATTAACACTCATAATAAAATACTTATCTTTTTTGGGATTTTTTAATGGTGTACTTTAAATTATACAATCTAAACGTTTCGATAACACTTACAGTTATCTTCGTCAGTAGTAATGTTTGTTAAAAATTGTTAAAGATGTAGTAAACAATTTTGTCAAATTTGAAAAATTAAAACATAAATATAAGCCTGCTATTAGTATAACAGTTTGGGAAACATAAAGCCAACTATAAAATTTTTAGTAAAGAATAACTAGGTCAATAATTAAATATTATTAAACTGCCTCAAAGATGACAAACCAGAACACTCTCTACGACGAGATAATGGATATTCACTTACAGATATTAATAATGTTATTACACATTCTAGGCGTAACCTTAAAGAAAAACCAGTTCTTAATGTTGGTACTGCTTTTCTTCCTTTTATAGCTAATGTTACAAATAGAATTGAAAAAATCCTAATCAAATATGGCATTAGGACATGTGGAAAAGTATACATCGGGACCACAAAACGTAGCTTTGATACAAGACGCAAAGAACATATGAGATTTTGTAGATTGGGTCAACCAGAGAGGTCTGCTGTGGCTGACCATGCCCTGAATGATCTAAATCATGACATTCAATTTGACAATATGGAAATATTGTCAAGACAAACTCATTATTATGTTCGTTTGCAACGTGAAGCTATTGAAATATATAAACACCTCAATAATTTTAATAGACAAGAAGAAAATCTCCGTTTAAATAGGTTTTGGCATCTTATAATTAAAAAAGAGCATAATGATACGCCTTAATTTTAATTTGTTTTCAGCTTTTGGTATGTCTAGGTTTTTTGCTGTGTTTTCCTAGACCTTGAAGCAAATGCTTTACCAATTATATGTTAAATTAGCACAGCACTATAATTTAACATAAGCAGTTGAAATTAAATTAAAATTAAAAATTACAAAGAACGTTCTGCATTGTGCTTTTCATTGTTAATAACACTTCCAATTATCGATAAAGATATCTCTTTGTTAGATTTAACTGGGTTATTTTATTTGATGTAATGTTTGGATTTGTGAATGCTTCTATCATTTTAAAATTGAAGTTTTTCACAACTTTACACTTACATCATAACTCGATTAAATTTTGTTAAATGTGTTTTTTGGCTGGCAAATTTCATTGTTAGCTTTCGTCGTAGAGAGTGTTCTGGTTTGTCATCTTTGAGGCAGTTTAATAATATTTAATTATTGACCTAGTTATTCTTTACAAAAAATTTTATAGTTGGCTTTATGTTTCCCAAACTGTTATACTAATAGCAGGCTTATGTTTATGTTTTAATTTTTCAAATTTGACAAAATTGTTTACTACATCTTTAACAATTTTTAACAAACATTACTACTGACGAAGATAACTATAAGTGTTATCGAAACGTTTAGATTGTATAATTTAAAGTACAACATTAAAAAATCCCAAAAAAGATAAGTATTTTATTATAAAAACTATGTTTATTAAATATTTAAATTTAGAATTATATAAAATATATCTTAAAAACTAATTGTAATAGCCTTAAATTACTAAACTATGGATGTAAATACCTGGAAAATTTTTGTACACAACTTTTTGATAACATCTGGTATCTAATCAAATACGGAAATGTAAACCAAAGGTGATGTAATCTTTGCACCAATATTGCGCAATATGTCGTAATAACAATGCTGTACGTTGTAAACCATACCAAAGTTGAATTTTACTTTTTACAAATTTATCTTCATGAAATTTGAATAATCCAGTGTTTATTGCACTCTCTTAAAGGTTCAAATAAAAAGGTGTGATCTAAATTTAGATCTGAATTAAATGCAACATGTAGTCATAAAATGAAATCATCCAAAGATAGCAACGTATAAGTACAAGTGTACTTAAAGGTACCAATAAAAGTAAATAAAAGTGTAAATCAAAGTGCCTGCAAAAAGCAAATGTTTCAGATTTTAATATAATACGAGTTAAAAGTATCTTACCATTAAATCAATGGCACTTTTCATAAAATTTATGTGGAAACCCTAATATGGCTTTCTAATCAAAACAACGTTCATCAAGTAATGCTCGAAAGGACGCTTACGAATCAGGTGATATAGCGGTGCGTGAAAAAATGTGCGCAAAAAATTAATTAAAAGATATGGGAATATAAACCCATAAGAAGATATGCACTTAAGTTACACCAAAATGCAAATTAAGTTGTCTACCACATACTTCATTAATAATTAAAAACTTTTTTTATTTACAACTAAATGAACGAAGAACGTAAATTACGGTATATTTTAATACAACTCAAAATGGGTTGTTACAACACAGACACACTCACAGACTGACATACTGACAGATTGGCAGACTGACAGATTGACAGATTGACAGACAGACAGATTGACAGACAGACAGATTGGCAGACACACAGATACACGCACGCGCGCACACACGCACGTACGCATGTGCGCGCGGACGCTCACCTAGACATGCGAAGACAGAGAGAGAGAGGCACAGACACGGACACGCACGTACACGGACACTTGGACACACAAACACAGGCACAGACACACACCCACAAACACGGGCGCACACAGACACACCGTATTCGCTATATTCTATAGTATCTAAGCTTCAAACCTCATCCCTACTTTTTTTATATTTATAGTAGAGTTAAAATTAAAACTATTCGTGGTATAGTGTCACGTTGTATTTTGATGCTACCCAAAAGAGGTGAATTGGTACGGTAACGTAGGGGTAAGGTGAATAGTTCTCGGCCTGACACAGAGATGGCGCTTCAATCGAGAAAAAAATGTTTCTTGTCTGGCTGCACGTGTCATTAGTTCGTATGACAAGTTTCAACTTGTTCTCTCAAGTAGTTTGTTTACACGAATTTTTGCAGTATACGTATTCGTGTTTTTCGTAAAATTGATAAACTTAAATATCACGCCGTCATAAAATTGCTCGTTTGGGTGGATTAACCCTTAAGGAAATTCATCCGAAGTTGACAATGGTTTACAGCGAGTCTGTCCCTTCCATGTCAACCGTTAAAAAGTGGGCAGGTGAATTCAAAAACGTTGTCGCACATACCTCGAAAAATGAACCACGCCAGAAACCATTGAAAAAGTGCATGATATAGTGTTGGACGATAGGCGATTAAAGTTGAGTGATATAGCTGGGACTGTGGGGATATCGGAAGAAAGGGTGCGAAACATCTTGCACAAAGAATTAGGTATGCGAAAGGTCTGCGTAAGATGAGTGCCGCCCTTGCTGAATGCCGATTAAAAATAAATGCGCAAACGATTTTCGCAGCAATCTTTGGAACGATTCAATAGGGATCCAATCTATTTTGTGCGGCGATTTGTCACCATGGATGAGACATGGGTCCACCACTACACCCCAGAAACAGCAGTCCAAGCAGTGGGTGGAAGCCGGTGGTTCAGCGTTAAAGAAAACGAAATCCTGTTTATTAATTATCTTGCAAAAGGCAGAGCAATTACAGGCGAATATTACTCCAACGTTCTTGACCAGCTGAATGCCAAAATTCGCGAGGACAACGCTCCTGCACATAATGGTGGATTGGCGTTGGGAAAACTGCGGGATTTGAGATACGATTTGCTCGGTCATCCCCCTATTCTCCTGATTTGGCACTCTCAGACTTCCATCTGTTCTCAAACTTGAAGAAATTTGTTTCTGGGAAGCGTTTCGCATCCAATGAAGAAGTAGAATATTTTCACAACCTTCTTCCAGACTCTCACTTCCGGGAAGGAATACCGATGTTGAAGAAACTCTGGACCAAGTGTGTTGAAATTGAATTTAGGTGGAAACCCCAATATGGCTTCCTAATCAAAACAACGTTCATCAAGTAATGCTCGAAAGGACGCTTACGAATCAGGTGATATAGCGGTGCACGAAAAAATGTGGGGAAAAAATTAATTCAAAGATTTGGGAATATAAACCCCTAAGAAGATACGCACTTAAGTTACACCTAAATGCAAATTAAGTTGCCTACCACATACTTATAATTCATTAATAATTAAAAACTTTTTTATTTACAACTAAATGAACTAAGAACGTAAATTACGGTATATTTTAATACAACTCAAAATGGGTTGTTACAACACAGACACACGGACAGACTGACAGATTGACAGTCTGACAGACTGACATATTGACAGATTGACAGATCGACAGATAGACAGACACACAGACACGCACGCGTTCACGCACACACACACGCACGCGTTCGCGCACACACACACGCACTTACGCACGCGCGCGCGGACACTCGCGGATATGAGAGAGTGAGAGGGGGGCATAGACATTGACACGCACGTACACGGACACATACGGACACTTGGACACACAAACGGACACATACACGCATGCACACGTACACGCAAACACACGCACACACTCGCGCACACCTAACCACACGCGCGCGCACGCACAAAAACACACAAACACGAACACACGATCACACAGGCACAGACACACACCCACAAATACGGGCGCACATAGACACGCCGTATGCGCTATAGTCTATAGTTTCTAAGCTTCAAACTTCATCCCTACTTTTTTTATATTTAAAATTAAAACTATTCGTGGTATAGTGTCACGTTCTATTTTGATGCTAAATTTGAGGTAAATTGGTACGGTAACGTAGGGGTAAGGTGAATAGTTCTCGGCCTGACACAGAGATGGCACTTCAATCAAGAAAAAAATATGTTTCCTGTCTGCTCGTTTGGGTGGATTAACCCTTAAGGAAATTCATCCGAAGTTGACAATAACTTACGGCGAGTCTGTTCCTTCCATGTCAACCGTTAAAAAGTGGGCAGGTGAATTTAAACGTTGTCGTACATACCTCGAAAAATAATCCACGTGAAAAACGGCCAGAAATCGCAACCACGCCAGAAACCATTGAAAAAGTACATGATATCGTGTTGGACGATAGGCGAGTAAAGATGAGTGATGTAGCTGGGACTGTGGGGATATCGGAAGAAACATCTTGCACAAAGAGTTAGGTATGCGTAAGATGAGTGCCGCGTTTGCTGAATGCCGATTAAAAACAAATGCGCAAACGATTTTCGCAGCAATCTTTGGAACGATTCAATTGGGAGCCAATCGATTTTGTGCGGCGATTTGTAACCATAGATGAGACATTGGTCCACCACTACACCCCAGAAACGAAACAGCAGTCCAAACAGTGGGTGGAAGCCGGTGGTTCGGCGCTAAAGAAAACGAAATCCTGTTTATTAATTATCTTGCAAAAGGCAGAACAATTACAGGCGAATATTAGTCCAACCTTCTTGACCAGCTGGATGCCAAAATTCGTGAGAAGAAAAAAATTATCTTTCGCCAGGACAACGCTCCTGCACACAATGGTGGGTTGGCATTGGAAAACCGGGATTTGTAGTACGATTTGCTCTGTCATCTCCCTATTCTCCTGATTTGGCACTCTCAGACTTCTATCTGTTCTCAAACTTGTAGAAATTTGTTTCTGGGAAGCGTTTCGCATCCAATGAAGAAGTAAAATATTTTCACAACATTCCAGACTCTCACTTCCCGGAAGGAATACTGATGTTGAAGAAACTCTGGACCAAGTGTGTTGAAGTAAAGGGAGATTACGTAGAAAAATAAAATCATTTTTTAACTGAAAGTCAGGATGAGAGTTTTTCACCTTACCCTCGTATTTACTATATTTTATTCGTTTCATAAACGGCGTCTAAGGTGCGCAAATTTGAAACTTGATATAAAGCAACAAATGGGTGAATAATTTCGCAACTTGAGATTTCTTTATAATCGGAAAATAACCGAATCTTTTCCTAAGAAACAGCACGCGCAAAAATATTTTTTGTTAATTTTTAACTGTATAAATTTCTTTGGGAGAGTGACTCCTTCTGTTTTGCAATATTTAATCATCTTTTTGTTTACCGTCAATCCGAAGTAATCTAATCATTATAGTTTTTTAATACTTAACACCGCTATTCAAGGGCGTAGCCAGGATTTATAACAGGGGGAGCAAACCATGGTCCATGGTCGTTCAAAATGTAAAATTTTAGTATAAAAAGAAAAGGAAAATGAAAACAAAACTTTGAGATTTTAATTATACTTAAATTAAACTAATAACAGATATTCTAGATTTAATTTTTTGTTTATTAAAATTTAAAAATTATTTAATTTATTTTTGCTCTTCCAGGGGGGGGGGGGCAGTTGCCCCTCCCTGCCCTTAGCTGGCTACGCCCATGTCGCTATTTGCTTTTAAAGCACCTCTTCAGTGTATTTTATTATTCCTAATTGATTATACCATAAGATTCAAATAATTTGTTCTCAAGTAGACATTAAAAAAATTATGTTGGCAACACTGTCACATGAATCAATTAAATATTTTGAACAACGTGAATAGGAAAGTTCGGAATGACAATAACACCTGTCAAATAATGACAATTATTTTTAAATTTCAAAGCCTTACTAGACATCTCATGATGGAATTAACCTTAGCAACAAATTAATTTGCCCATTTTCTACGCAATTTTTATAAATTAATTTATTTCTTTAATCCTTAAGCATCTAAAACATTTCCTCTCGGTTTGTAATGTTTTTTGTCTTTAATTATTGTGAATTTTTTGCTACGATTTAGTATTTACAGCTGGCAGATGTTGGTACAAGGACAAAGCTTATGATGTTCTCAGTGAACGTGTATTAAATTACTTGAAACAATAGGCTGATGATTTGTTTTTTATTATCGTACTTGTTTTGTAATGAGTAATAAAGTACTTGTAATTGATTTTAAGATTATGGCACTTTCCACCTTATCAATAAAAATAATTATAATACTTGACAGGAAAGGTAAGGAATTTCCATTACTTGAAGGAATTTTATACATCTATTGCAAATGTAATTATAAACTAACCACAATGTGTGATGCAATTATTTATGCAATGTTACACTCATTAACTTATATGCGAAAGTACATTGTTCAAGTACATTCACTATAATTTATTCAAGCACCTGCACTTTTTAGGACTTTAGTCTTAAAAACGATAACTTAAAACACCAATTGCTTCTACTAAATTTAATAATAATTACTTATGTTATTATACTCCACTGGTTTCTGTTTCGTGTAATAAATCTTAAATAGATTAAATTTTGAAAATGACATTCCAGTACACCCTCCACGCTAAAGAAGGCAAACTTAAACATAGCAAATAAAAATCTAACACAACATTAAAAGTCATTAATTTGAAAACTTTCCAAAACATCTTATTTTATAATATAACAATAACATTATTATTAAAATTTAATGAATATTTCGTGTTAATTAAGTGTGCTAAACGCATGTATATATAACAAACGAGTGTGATTTTTATATCTAACGTCAATCTTTCTTATGGTCTGACCTATATGTACAGTGTTACAAATTGAACAATTTAATTTAAAAATATCAACGACCACACAAACTTTTCAATTTTGCTGCAATATTTTAAGGAGAAGCATAAGACCTTAGTGGGCCACTTTGTAATTGTATTCAATAAGTAACGTAACATTGAAAACTATAACAATAAACGCATAAAAATCGGACATTCCGTCAGAATACCTCTTAAAAATGTATTAGGGTCCCTAATCTCAATGTCATAATGTGAGTAAAACATATATATATATATATATATATATATATATATATATATATATATATATATATATATATATATATATGTACAGGGTGTCCCAACGATTTGGGGGTGGAAAATTACGCCTATACTGTTGATTTAATAAAAAAACTATTATAACTGATTATTGTAGTCAACAACGAGGAGCATCTTTTAAAAATATTTTTGTATATACAGGGTGTCCCATTTTCGAGTACTACACTAAACTTGTTTTTTTAATGGAACACCCTATATATTTTTATATATTTGAGTTCTCTGTTAAATACTGAGCAAAATGATGCAAGTTACTATGGGTCTACGACTAACGGTTCCTAAGCTATTGACATTTCTATGTAAAAAAAATTAGTCAATCAAGTAGGCTCCTGTTCCGCTCTCTTGAAAGATATCGAAGTGAAATTTTGGGATTTGTTTTTCCAGTCTGTCTAGTTTTAAGTTCTACATTCAGATTTCAGACTCTTTTTGTATATACAGGGTGGTCCATTTTGCTCGATGTTATTTTTCTAATTTTTTCTTAAATGGCACACCCTGTATTTTATTACAGATTTGAATAGCATTCCTAGGTGTTTTTGAATTATTTAGTGATAACGTTGAAAATTGTAAACATTTTTTTATTTTTGTTGAATTTGTCACAATATAAAATAAATAAAGGCAATATCATAATTCAAAGAAAAACAAAAATGAAACAATGTTAATTGGTAGAAAACCGTGAAGGTATAGGTTTATGACACAGTTCAACATTTTGCACTGTAAAAGAGCAACGCTTTTATATATATATGACTTGAGTCGTTTCTTATAATTATTTATTTCAACCGCGTTAAAGAATGAAAAATGTTTTAAATCTATATTATATTTTGCCAAAGTCGTACAATTTGGTTTTAAATTTATGTCGCTTTTGTGTTGTAAAATTCTATTTTTTAACGGTTGTAATGTAGTATCAATATATAATTTATTACAAGGGGAACATGGTATTTCATAAACGGTGTTTGTTTTATTTACTTTAGGAATTTTGGTCTTTAAATTAGTGAATAAACGATAGCTCTTATATATATATATATATATATATATATATATATATATATATATATATATATATATATAGGATGGCCGCAGGAACTACGAAGAATTCGTATACATATTTTTTGAACAATTTTAAGCAAAAATGATTATATGGAATTTTTCCCAATTCCTAACCCCTAAGGAGATATGTTTGAAGTAAAGAGAATACTCTTAACAGCTGCTTAAGTCTTAAAATTATCATAAAACAAAACTTTTAATAACAATTTTCATTAACAAATTAACAAGAACACAACATAGCACAAAAATGCACATAACATAACGAGGTGACAAACAAAAATGGTTACAGTTATTCAAAATGAGATCCACACTGTAAAAATCGTAAGAGGAATTTTGGTTGCCTAGCAAGTATTACCGCAATAAACTGAGAAAATGTGTCTTATTTCATGTCATTTGTGTCCAACATCACGTGAATGTAAATGCAATTTATCATCTACTTTGTAACAATTAGAATTAATTTAATTACAATTAAATCATGCCTCATCAATTTTCAAATGAGAAATACAGTGATATGGTATTCCTATACGGCTTGTTTAACGATAATTGTTATGCAGCAGGAGCAGAGTACAAAATTCGTTTTCCAAGTCGTTGTGCTCCTACTGATCAAACGATAGCCCGGACTTTTCACTGCCTTCGAGAGGCAGGAAGTTTTCTTACACATCGAAGTGATCGAAAGCCACCACGACGTGCGTTTGCTGAAGAGGTGCTGAGAGAAGCTGAAATCGATAGCCGAACGAACATTAAACGAATAAAAGCAGCCACTGGTAGAATTCGAATATTCTTCACGAAAATGGAACGCATCCGTATCACCTTCAACCCCTTTCAACACCTTCTTCCCGGCGATTTAGCTTCAAAAGTTCGGTTTTGTGAATGGATGATCACACATAATGATAACATTCCTGTTACACTCATTTATGATGAGGCAACTTTTTCTCGGGATGGAGTGAACAATAGTCACAATGAGCACATTTGGTCAAATGAAAATCCTCATGAAATTACTATTAGTGGGTAGGTGCGTGCGTGCGTGTGCGCGTATGTGCGTGTGTGTGGGTGGTGTGGGTGGGTGGGTGCGTGTGGGTTGGGTGTGGGGCGTGTGGGTGTGCGTGTGTATAACGCACCAGTATTGAAGAAAATACCAAATCCGTGAGAAACAAAACTGTGTAGCTCTTTTCATTGCGAAGTTAGCAGGAAATTAAGTACTAAATCACAAGTTTCTTAACAGATCTCATCATCAGCTTTACTTTAAATGTTCAAAAAGTTTGCCATGTTCATTGATGGATCGAATCAGTCTCTGCCTAGCAGACATTACTGCAGCCTCAATTTCTGTAACAAGAAGGCTATCAGTAACATTCTTAAACCTGTTTATCATACCTTCTCGAGTGGTTGTTATTTGAATGCAATATCTTTATTCTTTTTTATTCGAATGTAAAAGTGGAGGACGATCAAGTTCAAGGGATCTTGGTAGCCATGGTAATAAACTTCCTCTTCCAATCTACTTTTCCCTATAAGTTGCATCAAAAAACGTCCTAACGTTTTGAGAATAATAAGCCGGACAACCGCTGAAACCACATTCTGGCCCTTATTTCAAGGGAAACATTTTCCAATTTTAATGTCGATAAATTGAACTGCAAAGACTGTCTCCAATGACATTTCGCTCGAAAATATGCGGTCTCAAAATCTTTCCATCATCAATACCGCACCAAACACTCCACCGACCTTGCTTTGGACTTCTCGTATGCAGTACAGATTACTCATTGTCCAGTAATGCATATTGTTTGTTTTTTTTTTTGTAATCGTGGCTAAGCCTGGCCTACCGTGCTAAAGCGCTCGGGAACACTTAGGAGTACATATAGGGGGATATTGAATTGTCAGAAGATGCTTATGAACGGTTACTTTAATCCTCATAAGTGAGAGGAAAACAAGAACTAGAAAGATCATTCCGGAATTTAGATGCCCTGTAGAAGAATTGGATTGCGCCCGTTTGGTACGACAAGTAGAGATTTCTACTGCATATTGATGATATGAATTAGCGAATCGAAGCAAAGGTGACCCGAGATTGTATCAAAGAATGTAATGCAGCTGCGTAATAGCAATTGTAATACCGATAATACAAAAAAAAAAGTGAAACGATGGTTCTATGCTCAATGGACTGTATGTCAGAAGTTAAGGACGAGCGCATTGGGGAGCACCAACCCAGAGGTGAGAATTATATTCTCAGAAAGAGTTATTGGGAGGTAAAGTACTGCTTAGATCTATACAAAAAGCTTATTTTGCAATCAGATGCTTTAGTAGTTGACAGAAGATGATTAATCCATAATAGATTTGAAGATAGAGTCATACCAACATAGTAATAGAATCTGAAAACTTAAGACCTGACCCATTCATTCTTATAACAGGAAATGATCGATTTTTTTTGGCACAAGGCAACCCAGTTTTATAAGAATTAAAATTAACTAGATTATTACTTCCCCATTTAAGGATACGTTGAATGTCTTTGTTGATTGAAACTGCCATTCCAGTCTAGATTTGAGATAGAAGGTAGATTACCATTATGAGTAGACAGAGATGAGCCACAATGAAGAGTGCTGTCGTCAGCAAAGAAATGGACCGGGTTAGTCTTTGAAGAAATAAGATCGTTTATGTATAGTATAAAAGAGTGTAGGTGGTATAACTGATCCCTGTGGCACGCCCGCGTTAATGCCAACTTCTTTACAAAGATGCCATCAACTACGACACGTATTCGTCTTTTGTCAAGGAAACTAGAAACCCAATTGTTGGACGTATCGTTTAACTCAAACTAGGTGAGTTTAGCAAGTAAACACTTATGCCAAACTTGGTCAAATGCAGATATCTAAAGCCACTACAACTCTTTCACCGAATTGTTCTAATGTATTGTTCCAAACGGGGGGAAATGAAGAAGTATTACGATTTAATTGATGGCTTTAGCTAAAGACCAAAATTTAAGACTGCCTAAAGGAGATGTAGCTAGTTCATTGATTTTTATTGTTCAAACAACTTTTAGCTTTAGTGATAACACTTTTGCAGGTATTTCTAGCACCAACGTATTCCGCACGACTCGGCCGTTTTATTAGTTTCCATAAATATGAAATAGAAACTGAAAGAGCAATGTCCGAAAATGTGGACGACTTAAAATAATATTCCCGCCACGGAAATGTTGGAAAGATATCCCGTACATGACTCCATTTAGCTGACTTAAAACACCAGAAGGTTCTCACAACAGAGGAATTAGGGATTAGTGATGGAAGAACTTAAGTTTTATAAACAAGTGGATTCGGTGTGAGAAAAAGATCTAGAAGATGTGGAGTATGGTTAGGGTTATCAAGAATTCTTGTGGGTTCAGAAATCATCTGTGTGAGATCACTTCAAATAGCAAATGCTTCTGAACTATGATCCGAAGGATAAGTAGTAGATGAATATTGGAGCCAATTAGAGTAATGAACATTGATATCTCCCAAAATTGAGATATAGCAAGATGTAAACTGGAACAGAAGGTGGTCAACTTTCAAACTAAAGTAATCGAAGAAGTTTTAAATGTTACTGTCGTTAAGAGACCTATACGTGCAAGAGTAAAATTTCCCAAATTTAAACCAGGCCACGCCGAATTTTTGATTCTGCAAAGAATAGATCCTCTTGCAATCGATGTTTTCCTTGAGAGCACACACTCCTCCTTTATATCTAAATTTAGAGTGAAGATCGTATTGGGTAAATTGCAAGTCTGGTGAATCGGAACTTTCAGAGGAGACTTGTGAGATGCAAACAAAATGTCAGGTTGTAATTGTGCGAGATGTTATTAAGATTAGACCTTATGCCGCGGATGTTCCAATAATGGATCAGAAAGTGAGTACTTGCGATGATCTTTTTTTTAATTTTCGATTTTCAATCCAATAGGGATACAATGAGGGCGAGAGGAAGAATAGATTAAGGATAAGGAAAAGAGTGACCGGAAGCCAGGCCGTTTATTAAGGAGCCCATGGTAATGGTATCTCCTCAGCTGACATGGGGTGCCCACTAAAGCAGAACAGACATACTACAGCAGGGCATAATACTGTGGAAAAGCGCACGTTTCTCTACTGGCGTTTTAAGTCTAGGGATCAGGTTTCCCTTGGTCACGCTCAGGCTTTCCCTCTCGCAATCTCTTCAGCACCTAAAACGACTTTGAGATTGGGGGATTTTTTTATTTACCTTCCTCGCAGTCCAGACGATTAAGCCAAGGCCTCCGACCGCTAACTGTACGACGTTCCCTAGAGTCGCTGAAGTATAGTTCACGGTTGCGGTATTAGTACACGGCTAGCGCTCAGTCGACCCCAGTTAGAACATCCCGGGTTTTCCACATCCGTGTAGGCTTTTGACGGCGCACGTCCTGAAACGGTGGAGAGAAAAAGAATTGGTATTTCAGCTTTCTGAAGAGATGAAGGGTTGGAGCGATAGTGCTCCGACAGGAAAGAGTTAAAATAAGCGAAGCCACTCAAGACAAGATTAAAAAAGTGAACTTCCAACAAGGGGATGCGGAGTTGCCATCACTGACCTCGCTAATTGCTAACCTCCTCACATTGTGTAGATTGATTCCTCCATTGCTATTAAATGAGGCTCATCTGTTCATAGTACCGATGACATGAAATTTGGATTCTCTTAAAACATATCCGGCATCCAGTGGCAGTGGTAGGTGATATGATACTCCAAGTATTTATAATCATGTTTCTGAGCAGCTCTCGTATAATAACGTGAGTGTCAACTTCAATATCAGCCAAAACACTGACATTTGCCTTCCGAAGGCGTGCAAGTACTCGTAGTGGTTGAACGCTTCCAGGATCGCGCACACGGTTGGCAGACGATCAAAAACATTCCTAGAATAATGACGTCTTTCAGAATACCGCACAGCATATTCCCTAGCCCCAAAAACTTTATTTTCAGAACATTGAAAATACACACGCAACCTATCGAATGCTCCTGCATTTGAATATGACGTTTTTAAATAATTAAAGCACAATATTAAAACAGTAGCAAGCAGATGACATATAATTCGGACACAGCCGACTATCCGGGAGGATATAGCGTCTTCACTTTAAGGAATATTCTGACATATCTGATTTTTTTTGCGTTTATTATAACTTCAGAATGAAAAAAGGTAGAAACCTCTAGTTTTCAATGTTCGTTCCTTATTGAATACCCTTTCAAAGTGGCTCACTAAGGTCTTATGCTTCCATTTAAAATATCGGAAAAAACTTGAAAAATGTATGTGGTCGTACTACAACGCCACCTACCTTCAAAGAAATGAAACTAAAATAAAATGTGTAGTTGTCACTTTATACAGGTACGCAGACACTTTCGATGCAGATCAAATTTGTTAAAATCGGTTCAGCCAAATGAAAGTTATTTGCAGTTTTCTCTGACATTCTTCAATGTTGTCCCACCCTGTTATGATAACCACAAGAAAAAGAAGAAGAAAAGTATTCTAATGTATGCGAGGATAATGTTGGTGGTATTTTAAACCTACATCATCGTGACCATTTTAGTTGAAAATCACTTTTTCCTAATTGGTTACCTCATTGCGCCATCTTACGGCCACTTTAATCACTTGAAAATATTTTCAATAAATTCCTTAAGTATACTTTTATTGAAGCAAACAAAATTCAGAGCTCTAACACTGATGGTTCTGGGAAGACAAGCTTAACCGTACACCCGGTACAAAAGATTTACATTTTAGTACATAATCCACTAAAATTGTATTTTGATTGTGGTATTTTATATTCTTAGCTTTATACACGTAGAGGATGTTCTGGAATGGCATTTTCAGGGTGGTTCTATAACATTTAGTTAGTAAATATCACTTTTTAATCTCTTGAAAATGTTATATCGTAACCGGTCAAGTTTACAAAAATTAATAAATGTTGCCGACTTAGAGTTAATTATATCGAAAACTAATTTATTTCTTTCTTTTTCAGGTTACACAAGAAACCAACAAGATCGTACTTAACGCCCTTGATTTGGCAATTCAGAAGGCCAGTTTACACGGAGAAACAAACACAGAGAATGTGCCATCAAATATATCTGTATTACCAGAAAGTGAAACGGCTGAATTCAAATTCTCTCAGCCTATATCACCAGGAAGCTATTCACTCAATATCGAATTCACTGGTGAAGTTAATGATAAAATGAAAGGTCTGTACCGTAGTAAATACGTTAATCAAAATGGTGAAGATCGTTTCGCTGCTGTTACACAATTCGAATCGACCGATGCTCGTAGGTGTTTTCCTTGTTGGGACGAACCCGCACTTAAGGCTACATTCGATATAACTTTAATTGTACCTCCGAAACTAGAAGCTCTTTCAAATATGCCTGTTAAATTGCAAACAGACTTAGGGAATTTCATTCGATACGATTTTGAAAGAACTCCAATTATGTCGACATATTTAGTAGCTGCTGTTGTCGGGGAGTATGATTACGTCGAAGACCGTTCAGATGATGGTGTTTTAGTTAGGGTTTACACACCTCGTGGTAAAAAAGAGCAAGGACTCTTCGCCCTTAAAGTTGCAACCAAAGTTTTACCGTACTATAAAGATTATTTTAATATCGCTTATCCATTACCAAAAATAGACCTGATCGCTATAGCTGATTTTAGTGCTGGTGCTATGGAGAATTGGGGCCTTGTAACTTATCGTGAAACGTGCCTTCTAGTCGATCCCGAAAATACGTCAGCCGTACGAAAGCAATGGATTGCTTTAGTTGTCGGACACGAATTGGCCCATCAGTGGTTTGGAAATCTCGTTACCATGGAGTGGTGGACACATTTATGGCTTAACGAAGGATATGCTTCCTTTGTTGAATTTTTATGTGTCAATCATCTCTTTCCTCAGTATGATATTTGGACTCAATTCGTTAATGATGTTTATATAAGAGCACTTGAATTAGATTGTTTGAAGAATTCGCACCCTATCGAAGTTCCTGTTGGTCACCCTTCGGAAATTGACGAAATTTTTGATGACATTAGGTAGGTATGGGGTACTCTGAATTATTCTGAGCTTATCCTTCATTTTCTTCATTTCAAGTTCTCTTGTAGGCAAATATACGAAGTACGGTAGTCTCAAACTGTTAAGACGAAAAGCGAAACTAATTTATACCCAAACGCTACTACCCTCACCTTGTATTAAAATAATCTAAATGCATTTTGTGCATAGTCAAACTCCACAGAGTGCACTGTTAGCACTTTTTTACTCTGCATTACGAGATCGATCGAATCGGCTTGCTTTGCAGTGAAGCAGTTATATACAAATTAAGTTTTTCTTGCGCAATGATAAAGCTCCAATTATTATACGCCATTTAATTAAATTTTACACGGTACTGGGAATGAAGTTATTGGAAATACCCCATCCGAAGGCTTAATTCACAGAGCCGTGGGCGCCACTGTTACAATAAAATTTTGCGCTTAAATAGGGAAAGAGTGAGTGCAAATTTCCATTGATATACAGTCTTTATTTATGCTTCAAATGCTTTGAAAGAAAAATGTCAGAAGTACTAACACGCACTTTCAAGAGGGGCCTACGCTGCTTTATTTCAAATCTTATAATGTGTGGCCGTTTAGTGGTTTCCATACGTGAATTTAGTGTTACATTCATGAAAGTGCAAAACGAACAATAATACAACCCAAATTTCTAATTTATGAGCTATGTTCAATAAGTATTTTATTATATTACATTGTAAAAGGATTCAGTTTGTCAATAAAACAATGTGAAAATAAATCAGTTTCAAGTACACGCTAAGTTAAATCAATAGATTAAATTAAATTGAAATTAAAATTATTCAGTTTTGCAAAAATGACATTTGAGCTAATAGATCGAAGATTGTGGCGACAATGATTACGTCATTTACTTTACTAGAAAAACATAACATGCGTCTATTACAATTCGCTAAACTTTCAAAACCGAAGAGGTTAATTAATAGCACTTAGTGTTTTGGATAACGAGCCTCGTGTCCGGAAGTCACGGATCGAGCGTCATTGTCATGCGACACATGCCCGTCATCAATACAAAAGTACAATTACCAGCAAATATTAGCATCAACCGACCAATTGCGTAGTTTAATATGGAACCACAACACGACGCTTAGTTTGCAGCTAATCAACGTACTTCAAAAATATAAAATAATACTTCATAACAAAAACTTATAATACTTCATAGAGTTTCCGGCTTTATGAAGTTATCCATGTGGATGAAATATTGCCAATCACTTACTTCTTGGATGCACATAATTAGTACCGTTGGATGCAAAATTAAATTTTAATCTAGCGCTTAATAGACGCCTAATTGTCACCCAGCTGGTCAATTGTAGCACGATCGATTTAGCATTCGGGAGATAATGAGTTCAATTTCCGTACCGCCTGGCCAGGTTTTTTAGAGGGATTTCCTCATGCACATATAGCGGCATGATCATTGCATACACGCTCATTATATGCGGCACAACGCTCCAGTAACTACCCTTTTAGAATGTTAATTCCTGACCACATCGATACTTAATCCTATTATGCATACATACTTAATGTATACGTCTTAGGAATCCATCATTGTGATTCAACGAGCTTGGTAAACTCAAGAAACCCGCTTTTCCTCAGGGAGTAAATTTTCCTTTTCCTAATTGTCGCTTTCAATAGAGGCGCAACATTTCCCTTCAACGTTACGTAACCGGCGCCTAATTAGTACATAAGGGGTATCGGTATGACGTTGCAATAACTTCTCTCCTGTAAAGCTGCAAAATTTAATTTCAGCATGACATAGCTGTCGCCTAGTTATCGCACCAACAAAGTTCATGCCATCGAAGGATGCAAAAATTAATTTTAACGAAGTGGCGTATAATGGGCGTTTTATTATCTCTTATAAAAGGATTCTACTTTATAAGATTACGACTCTGACAATGCAATTTCTACTAAAGACGAAAAATTTAATTTAAGCCGCGCATAATTTGCGCCTAATTATGTGAGAAAAGAGTTTTATTGCATCAGACGGCTGTGAAAGTAGTTTTTGCTGATGTAATTTTTGTTACTTACTTCCGCGCCGCACAATTTAATTTTCAACTCTGAGTAATCGGCGCCTGGTTACTGTATAAGAAAGAATGCAGAACTTTGCAGCTGCTTGAACTTATCCATGTCTAAGTAATCATTACAATAATTGATTTCCTATAGGAGCCCAAAATTTTGTTGTGAAGTTATTGTGCGTTAATTTACGCGTAAGTTCATGACATCCATGGATGCAAAATTTAATTTAATTTTAAGTGCCGTATTAAAAATTATTATTAATTAAAGATTAATAATAATTTTTAATTATATATTTACCGTTGAACTTATTCGTTCATAACAAAACTTATAATAAATTAAGTGCCGTATAATTGCATAAGATTCCGGCGGTGAAGGTAGTCATTTTTGCAATAAGTTCTTATACGGCCGCAAAGTTTTATTTTAAAGAACGTATAATCGACACCCAAGAACTGCATAAGAAAGAGTTTATTTAATAAAACTTAGTTCTGTGAATTTAGCGATGTCCATGTAATTATTATATAAACTTCTCGCATAGAGGCGCAAAAGTTAATTTCAATGGCGCCTAGTTATCGCACAAGTAAAAGTTAATGTACACGTAAGTTGGTAGCATAATTTCAACAAGATTTCGGCTGTGAAAATAGTCGTTTCGATGTAATTTCTGTAGTAACTTGCTTCCTATAGAAACGCTTTAGATGGCGCATAATCTTCACCTAATTATCGCCTAAAAAAACATTGTACTGCATTAGATTACGGGTGTAAAAATAGCCGTGTTGATATAATTACAGCAATAACTTCTAAGGTTTTATTATTTGCGCCTAGTTATCGCGCAAGAAAACTTAATTTACATGTAAGTTTATGGTATCCATGGATATCATCAAATATAATAATAAGTAGTCACCGAGCTTATAGTGTGTTATAACATAATGAACATGCATTCGGGATGTAATGGGTTTAATTTACTATAAACGGTGCATAATCGGTGCCTAATTATTATTAAGTTCATAGCATCGATGGAATCAAAAATGAATTTCAACAAAGTATCGTATAATGTATAAGGTTACACTGTGGAGGTAGTTGTGCCAATGAAATTTTTGTAGTAACTTCTAATAAAAATGCAAAATTTACTGTAAACGGCGCATAATCTGCGCCTAATTATATAAAAAAAAATTCTATTACATCAAATTACCGCCTTGATGTTACTCTTTCCGATGTCATTTTTGTAACTTCCAATAACGACGCAAAATGTTATTTCAATACGGCATAATCAGCGCCTAATTACTGTATAAGAAAGAATTGATTTATACACAAGTTCACAGCTCTGTGAACTTAGCCGTGTCTATGTAATCATTGCAATATTTTTTCTCTTATAAGGATCAAAAGTAGTTATTTGCACATCTGCCCATAATTTCATGAAACCCATAGTAAGTATAATTTAAAAGGTGCGGCTGTGAAGGTAGTCGTGACAATATATTTTTAATATGACTTGCTTCCCATAGAGACGCTTTAAACAGCGACTAAGTGGCGTAAGAAAAGAATTTTAATGCATAAGACTACGGTTGTGAAGATAATCGTGTGGATATTATTTTTGTAATAACTCGCTTCAACAGAGACGCCAAATTTAATTTAAACGACGCTGTAGTTCGCGGTTAATTTCAATGGAGCATAATTTGCGCCTAGTTATCGCGCAAGAAAAGGTTAATTTACACGTAAGCTGATGACGTCGATGGATGCAAAATTTAATTTCAACAAAGTGACGCATAATGGGCGCTTTTTCGCGTAAAAAATGTATAAGATTTCGATGTAATTTTTGTAATATACTGCTTCAAAAACAAACGCTTTAATCGACGCATAATCTGTACCTAATTATCGCGTAAGACAAGAATTGCATTGCATTAGATTACGGGTGTGAATCAGCGCCTAATTATAACATAAGGAAAGAATTTTTTTGCCTCAGGTTACGGTTGTGAAGGTAGTCGTGTCGATGTATTTTTTGCAATAACTTCTCTCCTATATCGGTGCAAAATTTAATTTCAAAGGAACATAGTTTGCGCCCAGTTATCGCCCAAGGAAAAGCCAATTTACACATAAGTTTATGGCATCGATGGATGTAAACATTATTTTCCACACAGTGGCGTGTATGATGATGATAGGTAGGTGGATTTTTTACGATAGTTTGTGTCCTATCTAGGTACAAATTTTAATTTAAAAACGGCGCATAGTTACGGCATACGAAAGGGCTGATTTATGGCTCCGTGAACTTAGCCGCATCTTTGTAGTTTTTCTTATGGGAGTAAAGTTGAATTTCATCAATGCGCTGCATATTTGGCGCCAAATTATGACGTCGAAAAAGATTAATTTATTTCATAAAGCTGCGGCTGTGAAGATAGTCTATATCAGTTTTGGTATAGCTTGTTTGTTATAGAGGCACAAAATTTAATTTAAACAGCCGTAATCGGCGACTAATTAATGCATACGAAATAATTTATGAACAAGTGTACGGTTCCCTGAACTTAGCTGCATCGATGTAATTGGGTAATACTTCGTTTCATGTAAAGACAGAAGATTTAATTCCAACGACGCCTAATTAATTCGTAACAAAAATTGTTTGTCATCAAACCGGTTCATACTTGAGGCCTAATTATGACGTTGGAAAAGATTTTTATTTCACAAAATTTCGGCTCTGAAGATTGTCTTTGGTATAGCGTGTTTTTATTGTTTAATTTAAACAGCGCATAATCGGCGCCTAATTAATGTATACGAAAGAATTTAAGTTTGCGGCTCAGCGAACCTAGCCGTATCGATGTAATTTTCATAACTCGTTTCCTATAAGGACAGAAGACTTGATTTCAACTACGCTTAATTAATGCATAAAAAAATTGATTTATGCGGAAGTTGGCTGTTGCTGGAAGTTAGCTGAATCAATGGGCCATTCCATATAATTTATTTCTTATTAGAGCGCAAAATTTAATTTTAGCTGCACAAGACGGCGCATAACAGTCTGTAATTATGCATATGTTTAAATTACGTTAGAAAATGTGTCCGCTATTTTTAGACACCTAAAAGAATATTGACAATGTCTGAAAATCTAAAACTTTTTCATTGCGTTGGCCATGGATGTCTATCAAATGGTAGAAGTTTTGGTAAAGTAACTTTGGCCAAAACGTCTCAGCAGTCTGAAGTAAGGCTAGGCGATTATAAGATTGAACAACCGATTACTGAAAATAATCAATTTTTTGATTAACCGATAATTAAATAATCGATCCATCGTATAGTCCATTAATCAAGCAATCGATTAATCAAATGTTAAGTAATTAGAGAACGACAGTCTAGAGGAAAATAATATAGTGCATACATTAATAATATAATTGGGTCAAAGTTAAATTTAGTTAAGTGTTTACTGCAAATAATGCATAGACCGTAGTGAAATGTCATATATAAACTAGGGCTGTACGATGGTGGATGGTTGTAAGTTTGAACAATTGATAATCAGGTATGTACCGAAGATAATTAATTTTTTAATTAATCGACAGGCAAATAATCAATTAATCGAATAGGTGGTTGATTATTTTCAAAAACTTATCAAAACCTGATTAATCGATTGTAATCAATTAATCGATATTTGTGCCCCGCGATGGCCAGGAGTTATTGTACTTCTCATTAATATTGGGTCATCCTAGATATAAAACAAGTATTGAGCGAATACGATCTGTCCAAACGGAGTTGAGTTTTTTGTGTATTTTGGTCTTTACATAGAGATAGATAATCGATTTATTTTCTATCAATAAGTAGAATGCACTTGCTTATTGATATATTTTAGTTGCTGATATGTTGATAACTTTGTAACACTTTTGATAACTATCGAAACTTCAATTTATATTATTAAAACAGTAATTTTTAATTTACCTATTGATATATCGAAAAAATTCTTAGCACTAGTGATGCAGGGTGTGCGGGAAAATGTGGGAAATCTATTGGATTTAGACACAGCATGAAAAAATAAGATGACAACTTTCTACAAAATTTGTTCCTAACAGAACCTCCTACGGAGATAATGTAAACCTGAAGGACGCCGCCGAAAACCGGTTTTCCTTGAATAACTTTTAAAGTATTAATAAAAATTTAATAGGGTGGACACTATCAAGGACCGCTTAAAATAGTGTCCTTGAAGCGTATTTAGCTTTTTTAGTTTACCAGGGCTGAGTAAGCTTTACACCTTAATGCTTACATTTTTAACACCCTGTATGATCAAGACTTAAAATAATAAATCTGGGGAGCTTCAACCTTGATCTAAAAAAAGGTACTCTGTTTATTGTCGATCAAATGAGCAGTTTTCGAGAAAAATAATAATACAGGAATTCATGTTTTATTTTTAATAAAAAGGGCAATGATTTCTTGATAACAAAGAGAAATACAAAATTCATTCAAACAACAGGAAAGTTTCATTTTCAGCTGTTTAATCCATCTAGTTCGTAAACTAGCAGTTTTATTTTTTAGTCCTTAACCCAGTAACCCTTGGAGCAATTTTTAATAATTAATTTTTAATTTTCATTCACATCATTTTGTTCCTATTTTCTCTAATTTATTAACAATGTTTTTTATAAAATTTCCAAAAAAAACACCGGGTTACATATTTTTTTCAATAATTTCGGGGCACGATTCGGCCAATAACCGGTCTGCTCGCTATGGTAGTACTCAAGAGATACAATTGCCTCAGATCGACCTGGCTGCAAGGGGCGGTCAAGGTCGAAACAGACAGGCCCCGTTGCTGACGACTGTGCAAGGAATGTATGGAGAGTCGGTACGTGGAATGTTAGAGGTATGTATGGTAAAGAATTTGAAATTGCGAATGTAATGTAGGAAAGACACCTTGATATTCTGTGTGTATCGGAGACAAAGCACAAAGGAAAGGATGCTGTGGAGATGGAGGATGGCAGCCTAGCACTATAGTCAGGAGTTGAGACTGAAGTGCATGGCGCAAAAGGAGTTGGGGTGATCATAAGTGAAAGAGCGAAAAGGTGTGTTTGACAGTACGAATTGGTATCTCCCCGGGTAATATGGGTTAGACTGAAAGTGGAAGAATTTTTCTTATTGCATGCTATGCACCGGTGAGTGGGGAAAGAGACCAGGAGCGTGAGAACTTCTGGAATGAAGTAGAGAACGTGTTGAACGTATGTAAGCCAAATGAAAGAATGATGATAGTGGGGAATATGAACGGGTGGGTGGGTGTACAGAGAGAACATAGTGAACGCGTTCTAGGAAAGTTGGGAGACCAAAGAGCCAATGGAATGGTGAACACCTGCTGAACATCTGTGTGGAGAGAATCGCGTTTGTATCTAATACGTGGTTTAAACATAAAAATGTGCATTTGTATACATGGCAAAGAGGTGAATCTAAAAGTATGATAGACTTGATAGTGTATGATGAACGACTTAGAAACCTGGTGAAAGACACTAAAGTAATGCGCCTATCGGAGTGTGGATCGGACCACTTTTTGGTTGTTTCGAGAGTGTGTTTAGGGCAAAAGTGGGTCTGGAGAAGGAAAGCAAACATAGACCAAACGTCCAGAATTAGGGTAATTTGGTAATAGTGCCAGAAAGAAATACGCAGATGCTGTGAATAAAGAGTTGAATGTGAATGAAACAGTGGAACGAACAAATAAAAGACACTGACGTTGAAAGTGCATAGATAAGCTTGAAAAACTTTGTTGTCTATTGTGCCGTACGAATATGTGGAAGAACGACTGTAGGTAGACAGAAAAAAATGTGCTTGGTGGAATGAGTCTGTAAAAAAGGCAGTATGTAAGAAAAAAGATGCGTACATAGCAATGATTGCTGCAAAAAATGAGACTGAGAAGAAGCGATTGTATGAGGTGTGCAGAACGCTGCAGGAGTGATGAATATTAGCAACAAAATACTATAGGACGATTGTGAAGTGAGGAAATGCTGGCAAGAATATTTCGGAAAGCTGTACAGTAGTGAGGAAAGTAAGACTGAAGGGTTAAATAAGGAGAATATAGAAGGAATGATAAATGAAACTGAGAAGGATATTGGGATAAATGAGGTAGAGAAACCGGTAGGAAGGTTGAAAAATGGCAAGGGAGCAGGCGTAGATGAAATCACTGGTGAAATGCTAAAGTATGGTCGTGCAAAGCTTATACGAAGATAGTGTGAATTATTCAATGTATGCCTTATGTGTGGAAAAGTGCCGAGGGATTGGAAGAGCGCGATCATTGTACCACTGTATTAGGGTAAGGGGAACAAGAGTGATTGTAAGAACTACAGAGAAATAAGTTTGCTCAGCGTCTCTGGTAAAGTATTCGGAAGAATACTGATTGATAGAGTACGAGAAACTACACAAACTAAGATGTGGGATGTGCAAGGTGGCTTCATGCCAGGGAGAGGATGTATCGATCAGATGGTTGCTCTCCAGCAGGTGATCAAAACTTGTTTAAGGGTAAAAAGGAAGTTGTACTGTGCGTTTGTAGATCTGGAGAAAGCTGTGGGAAATGTTAAATGAATTTGGCGTAAATAAAGGTCTAATAAATGGAATAAGGGTAGTATACAACGGTAGTCGGGCATGTGTTAGGGTGAGAGGAGGTGTGAGTGAATACTTTAATATTGAGCAAGGAGTGCGACAAGGCTGTGTGATGTCGCCGTGGTTGTTCAATGTATATATGGATAAATGTGTTAGACAAGCATGTACCGATACAAATTGTGTAATGGTTGGTGACGTAAATGTACGACTTATAGTATATGCAGATGACACAGTCTTGTTAAGTCACAGTGCGGATGAGCTGCAAACCGCTCTGTGGAAGTTTGATACAGTCTGTGAGAGTATGGACCTAAAGGTAAACGTGAACAAAACTAAGATTGTGGTGTTCAATTGGGAAGGTGGAAAGGAGAGTAGAGTATTTACTCTGCAAGATGAAATTGTGGAGCAAGTGGACGAGCTGGTATATCTCGGTAGAATGTTTACTGCTGATGGTACAATGGAGGGCGAGATTGGACGAAGGGTCAATGCTGGAAGGAAAAAGATTGGAAGTATGTGGACGATAATGAGAAATGAAAACACGAGTCTAGCTGCGAAACGAGCGATCTATAATGGCGTGTCGTCCCGTCAGTACTATATGGAAGCGAAACATGGATATGTCAAAAAGCACGAAAGAAAAATAAATGCCGTGGGTATGAGATTCCTGAGAAGCGCATGTGGTAAAACGAGAAGGGACAAGATAAAAAATGAATGCATAATGACGGAGGAAAAGACGATGATGGATAGATATAAAAGTAGTACATTACGCTGGTTTGGTCACATTGAGAGAATGATTAACGAAACAAATATATGTGGGTGAGGTTAGAGGAAAGCCGGGCCTAGTAGGCCGCGTAAAACTTGCTGAATGTAGTAGAATGTATGATAAAGGAAAGAAAGATAATGAGTTTTAAAAATAAAAAGGCATATCAGAGACAATGTATGAATATTAAGGAAGCTAGGGAAGTATGCGGAGATAGGAGAGCATGGAGAAAGATTGTGAATGAAAAATAAATAAGAGGCTGGGATTGTTTTTCCTATCCCGCAAGGAAATAGCGTGAAGGTTAAGTTAAGTATTTCGTTAACGTGCCTCCTGGGACACCACTGCATTTTCTTAAACTTTTGTATTTTGTCGTATTAAGCAACTGAAAATGAAACTTACCTATTGTTTGAATCGCGCTTTGTTATCAAGAAATCATGGTCCTTTTTATTAAAAATAAAACATGAATTCGTTTACTATTTTTCTCGAAAACGGTTCATTTTATCGACAATAAACAAGAGCTTGGGGTTGACACTACCCAGATTTTTTTTATCACACAGGGTGTTACAAATTTAAGCATTAAGTGTAAAGCTTAGTCCGCCCCTGGTAAACTAAAAAAACTAAATATGTTCCAAGGACACTATTTTAAGCAGTCCTTGGTAGTGTCCATCCTATTAAATTTTTATTAATACTTTAAAAGTTATTTAAGGAAAACCGGTTTCCGGCGGTGTCCTTTAGATTCACATATCTTCGTAGGGAGGGCCTGTAAGAACAAATTTTATAGGAACTTGTATATTATTTTTTCATGTTCTACCTGAATCCGAGAGATTTCCCACATTTTCCCGGACACCCTGTCTATTGACCCCGAACATTGGTAAACATTATCAACATTTTAAGCTGGTAATCGACCTTTTTTATAATGCGACAATAAAACAAGTATTAATTATGTTAAAGTTAAAAGAATTGAAAGTTTCACCTTTTTGCATGGTAAGTAACACATAACAGGTCGGCTGAAAAGTTCGTAGGCTGACACATAGCTAGCGTTACTAGAATTAAGTCCATATGATTGGTAGCAAACCTTCAAACGATACGTGTATAAATTTGACAGCTGTTGGATAATTGGTTGGTGAGATATTGCATTGTGAGTTAAGCAACCTTTGTTAATTTGAAAAAAATGGACAAAAAAGAGTTTCGTGTATTAATAAAGCATTGCTTTATCTTGGAAAAAATACTGTTGAAGTCAAAGCTTGGCTTGCTAAATTTAAACGAGGCGAAATAAGCACCGAAGATGATGCACGCAGTGGACGCCCGAAAGAGGCTATTACGGACGAAAATATGAAATAAGTTCACAAAATAAATATGAATAACCGTAAAGTGAAGTTGGTCGAGATAGCTGAGTCTCTGAAGATATCAAAAGAGCGTGTTGGACATATCGTGCATACGAAAGCTGTGTGCAAAGTGGGCTCACAATCGATCAAGAGCAACAACGTGTTGAGATTCCGATCAATGTTTAGCGATATTCAACCGTAATAAAAAACGAATTTTCCGTCGATATGTGACGATGGATGAATCTACACCCCAGAATCTAATCGACAGTCATGGACTGCACGCGATCAACCGAATCCAAACTGGGGAAAGACGCAAAAGTTGGCTGGCAAGGTTATGGCATCAGTATTCTGGGATGCGCATGGTATAATATATATATTGATTACCTTGAAAGGGGCCAGACCATCAATAGTGATTATTACATAGCGTTGTTGGAGCTTTTGCAAGATAAAATCACGGAAAATGGCTACATTTGAAAAAGAAAAAGTACTGTTTCATCAAGACAATGCATCATGCACAAGTCAATAAAAACGATGGCAAAATTGCATGAATTTTTTTTTTATGATTGTGGACCTGAACAGACTAAATTTGGCCTATCGTGCTAAAGCACTCAGGAACACTTAGGAGGATGCATAGAGGGATAATGAATTGCCAATAGATGCCTATGAATAGCTCCTTAAATTTTCTCATATCATAAGTGAGAGGTAAGCAGGAACTAGGGAGATCATTCCAGAGTTTAGAATCCGTGTAGAGAAATGTGGATTGCGCAAGTTTGGTACGATAAGTGGAGATTTGTACTGCATACTGATGATGTGAATGAGCGAACCGAGTGTTTCTCGCAAAGATAGCCCGAGGTGGTATCAAAGTATTTTAGGAGCAGCTGTTTTGGTAGCTGACAGAAGATGGTCAACCCATGAGAGATTTGAAGATACAGTCATACCCAACAGAGTAATAGAGTCTGAAAACTTAAGAACTGAGCCATTCATACTTACAACAGGAAATGATCGATCTTTTTTGTCGGACATAAGGCAAGACTGAGTTTTGTTAGCATTAAATTTAACTAGATTATTGCTTCCCCATTCGAGAATACGTTGAATGTCTTTGTTGATTGAATTTGCCATTTCAGCTTTAACTTGATTTGACATAGAAGCTGGATTATCACTATGAGTAGACTGAGATGAACTACAGTGAAGAGTGCTATCGTCAGCAAAGCAAAGGATTATGTTAGTTGTTGAAGAAATAAGGTTCATTTATGTACAGCAGAAAAAGTGTAGGCGCTATAACGGATTTCTGTGGTACGCCCGCGTTAATGCTAACTTCTTTTGAAAAAAGCCATCAACTACGACACGTATTCGTCTTTTATCAAGGAAACTAGAAACCCAGTTGATGAGCGTATCATTTAACCCAAACGAGGTGAGTTTATGCCAAACTTGGTCAAATGCCTTTAAGATATCTAAAGCGACTACAACTGTTTCATCGGAGTGCTCTACTGTATTGTTCCAAACTTTTGTTTTAGTGATGTCACTTTTGCAGATATTTCTAGCATCAACGTATTCTACATGACTGTCGACCGATTTATTAGATTTCCATTTAATGTAATATTTATTTTTTAAAGATATTGCATCAGCACAAGTTAAACCACTTCCTACCATCCAAAAAAAGATAGCATCATATGAAATGCTCCTAATTTAATAATTACTGTAAGATCATCAGTCAAATGTACCGCAAAAACTATATCTTGCGTTTTCATATAAAGCGGTTGGTCAAAAGTTATTACACAAGCTTTCATAGCAACAGATCTAGCTTTGTGAATGGCAAATCTAATAAGTAGTAAACAGACTATTATAGTCACTTGGATTTGAATTAATAAAATGGTAAGAACACGAGTTTTGATTGTTCATACCCGAATCCACTGGCTAGGTTTTGCATAAAAGTGTTCCATCCGGGATAATTATTAGATTCAATATGCTTCATGAACATCCAAAGTGTATTCAAATGTGTTATATAAGTAGGCTTCAATTCTACATTTCTTTCTGGTATTTCAGCTATTATTTTTCTTAGTCCTTCACCACAAGATTTTATGTATGGTTCCACTCATCTCTCGTATCTCAGCAGTATCTTCTTCCGAAGGTATAGCTTTCAATCGTGGAAAGCATTGTCGAGGTTGTATTGAGTTTGCCGGAGTTACAATACTAATTCCTCCAAGATTTTGGAAAGTTCCTGCACCTGTCAAAGTTGCTGTGTTAAAATCTGCATTGTCAAAAGCAAACTGGACAAATGTATTATTACTCAGTACAGTAGAATCTTGATAAAGTGCTGAGGCTTCGTGTAATTGTGCTTCATGATAAGATGGACAAAAACCTAAAGCATGACATAAATCTATGACCTTTCTAGAGCCAAATTTTCTGTGTAATGTTACACTCAATCCAATTTGAAGGGATGATAAAAAGAGCGTGATCTCACGGCAGACATAATTGCATGTGCGATTGATGTCGTTTTTTTCTATAATTTCACTAAGTAATAATTTTCTCTTTCGTATGATAGGAAGTAACAACAGAAGAATCAGAAGATCTTATTAACTTTAATTTAGGTGGGCTGACAGACACTTTTTCACAAAGTTCAACTTTTTTGATTTCAGCTGAAACACTTTTACGTTCAGTAAAGCGTTTCTGACAACTGGAATACACAAATACTTTTTTCCGCTATTAAGAAAATTAAGGAGTTGATTATTTTTTAAATTTATTGCTGTTGTTTTCAATGTTGGCAATCCCCGAATCACCTCAGTCAATTTTTCCTTGAGTTGAGGTACTTGGAACATCTCCATTTTCACCCATTTCACAAATACAACATACATTTTCTGTGGAATCTACAACATCTTGTTCTTCCTCCTATAACAATAAGGATTTGAACAATTAAGAATTAAAATAATTTTTACAAAAAAAAATGTAATATGGGTGACTTGTAATGACCAAAAAAAAATTAAAAAGAATACCTTCTGCATTTTGCTGGTATGCACTATTCACTGCGAAGAAAATTAATATTATAAATAATTTACACTGATAAATACACTTTAATTAAAAAACAATTATACTGAGAACTTTACGAAACATGCATTTACTCCGAAAGGCAAATGAATACTGAGTGAAGTAAACGTAAAAATATAAAACTAGTCGTACAGCGCATGCCCACAGACCTTGAATCCTTTTAACAGGTAGAGAGTACCTGAATAACAAAAGGTCCATCTCTATTGTGCGTATAGTACTAAACCTCAGCAAACTTTCTAATACTATATATATATATATATATATATATATATATATATATATATAAATGTATATATACAGGGTGAGTCAGTTTTTTAGACAAACTTTAACAGAAGATAGAACACATGTTTCTAAAAGAAAAGTTCCTATAAACATATGTCGTAGAAGGCTTCGTTTCCGAGATACAGGGTGTTGAATATAATTTTTCATTATAACTCATAAACGAATGCTTAGATTTTTTTCATGTTGGGCGGATAATGTCCAGTGGCGTGGCCTCCTAGATCCCCCGCTTTAACGCCACTTGACTTTTGTATGGGGATTCATGAAGGAAAAAGTGTGTACCACTCCGGTTAATACACTTGAAGAACTTCACAATCGCATCAGAGATGCTTGCAATGAAATAAGGGTGCATCATTTAATTAACTTAAGACGTTCTATTGTACGTCGCTGTAAAATGTGTATTGAAAAGAACTGTTTACATTTTGAACAAAGTGTCTAATTTTATTATACTAGTGTTATTGTTATTCATTTATAAATCGTTATTGCTAAGAATTCTTATTAATTTCACAATTATTAATTAAGTATCGTTACAATAATAAATAAGGATTGTTAAAATTAGTGTACTAAACAGATTTCAATTTACAAAAGTCTTGTATTTGAGTATGGCTTGATACAGTGGCGGCTCTTTAATGAGAGCAAGTGAGCAGCGGTCTATAGCTTAGAATCTCACTTAAAAACTACATACATGTTTATGGCGAAATTGATACATACATAATTATACAGAAAGTATTGACCGCATAACAATAATAATTATGCATTTCTTTTTATACGAGGAAAATAACAATGGATACTAAAAACCGATAACCTACCTATTTATAAATGAAAATGTATTTGAAATTTTAAAGAAACGATCGTTAGGTACTAAAATGGCTCTAAATGTTTTATTATATCTTTTTATTAAAAACTTTATATTCAATTATACACATAAAGCACATTACTTAACTTAGTACCACATCAAACACTAAAAATCAAAATAACTCGGAAACGCACAGGAATTTCGAAACAGAAGAAGGTACATTATTTTTGTTAAACTGTATGTAGATAATGAAAATAACAGGTTTTTTAAAATAGTCATTGGCGTAGAAGTTCTGTTTATGAAAGGGTTGAGCACCCTCCACTCCGCCACTGTGCAAGTTTGTGAACATTCTTATCGCTTGTTTTATGCCCTTAATTAACAGACATTATCCCCCAATATGAAAAAATCTAAGCATTCGTTTATGAGTTATAATGAAAATTTGAGAAAAAAATTATATTCAACACCCTGTATCTCGGAAACGAAGCCTTCTACGACATATGTTTATAGGAAATTTTCTTTTAGAAACATGTGTTCTATCTCCTGTTAAAGTTTGTCTACAAAAACTGGCTCACCCTGTATATATATATATATAAATGTATAAGCAAAAACAGATATATTGAATTATTGTTCAAAACTCTCTTTCAACAACTATTTTTTATACTAAAATTAATATATGAAGAATTTTGTAGGAAACTGAATTTTTTTATATAAATATCATAGATATTGTTTAAACAATTTAAATAACTTCGTCCCCGCTCCAAAAGGTTTCTGATTTTGTATAATATAAAAAAACAAAGTTTTTAATGCTTCATTGACGCGACTAGAGCTGCTGCAGTTGTAGGTGGAAGCGATGGTAATTTTACAGCAGTTTCCGACTTAGGAGGTCTATACGTTGCCATTATAATTTCTACACCATTCTCAAATATAAGTTGTTGAGAACAATTTTCTTGTTGAAACATTTCGGCAGCTTGATACAAATCAGGACGATTTTCGAATATTTTTAATGTATTTAGTTTTGCTCTGTTGAATAGAGCTGAAGTGGTATCACATCCGGTTATTGCATGTAGCAATAAAATATGTTGCTTACATTGAGGATATTTGTAAAAGCTTGAAAAATTATAAAGTTGTGTCTTGACCTTTCCTTTACCTGTTCTCATGAAAAATAATTGTTGCTGTAAATGACTACGTCCAATGAGAAGACTAGGCCTACTAGGGACACACTGTAAAAAAAACGCGCCTTGTATTCTACTTCAATGGTGGTGCGGAAACGGATACAGCGCTCGACGTTCACATTTGTCACTCTGTACTTCGCAAACGGTCCGTCGTAGGTGAAAAATGAATATGACCATTTTTGTAGATAATTTCATGAACTTTCTTTCTTGTAACCACCTTAATTGACCTCCGAGCCATAGAAAACGATTTTTGTGACCTTTGACCTTGAATATTTTTTTAAGTCTGGCTGCTATCGTTCTCGATTTTTAATACATTGTTTAAAACAAAAAATGCAGGGATTAAAAAAATTTTGCTGCCACTATTTGTTTTGCTCCGACGGCCTAAAATGACTGGACTATTACTTTGTTATTACGCCTGACGAAGGACAGAGTATCTGTCTGTAAGCTTGCGTATAAATATACAGGGTGGAATGAATTCTGTAACTCAAAGAAGTGAAGTCCGGGAGAAAAATCATGACAGACATAATGCAAATGCTACAAGAATTGACTGATAAAGATCCAGACCGACGAATTGAGTTTTGTGAACTAATGATGGACTTCATTGACCATGGTCACATACAGTTGGAATGGATTCTTTTTTCGGATGAATGTACTTTCACTTTGCATGGTGAAGTGAATCATCACAATTGTCGTTATTGGTCTGTCCACAACCCCGATTGGATGCGGGAAACTCACACGCAACATCCACAAAAATTAAACGTATGGGCTGAGATTATTGGAGATCGAGTGGTAGGGCAATTTTTTCTGAACGGTAATCTTGGTGGACAGTTATATCTTTCTATGCTCACGGATGACTTGCTCCTAAATTTAAGAGGCCTATTTCCAAATAACAATCCATATGACTTGGATGAGAGAATTTGGTTTCAGCAAGATGGTGCTCCACCGCACTATACATTGCCAGTACGGAACTATTTAAATCAAATTTTTCCAAATAGATGGATTGGTCGAAGAGGTGCACTTGAGTGGCCACCACGATCCCCGGATCTTAATCCCGTCGACTTTTTTTATGGGGATATTTGAAGAGCAAAGTTTATGCTACATTACCGACCGACCTTCATGATCTGAGAGACAGAATTACTGCAGAAATCAGAAATATTTTCAAAACGTGAAAATGGACACCATTTTGAACATCTTTAAAGTAATGAGTGCACCCCATAAAAATTGATATTTTTGTAGAGAAGTCGTTAAATCATAGTTTAGTTTAAGAAAGTTCTCAAATGAAACTTCCTTTGCTAAGAGAGTGCGTTTATTTGTTTATTATTTTTTTAATTGAATTTTTTTGTTCAACAAAATAAAGTTCAAAATTTTCAGAAAATAAATACTGCGTTGTATTCCTCTTAATACAAGCTTTCACACGGTGTATCACTTGACCTACCCTTAGATTTGAAAAAAAAAGTTAGGGTGCTTCACCTCGGGGGTGGATTTATGGAGAAACTGTATAAAGCATGCCTATCATGATTTTTCTCCCGGACTTCACCTCTTTGAGTTACAGAATTTATTCCACTTAGAGTATTCCACCCTGTCTATAAATAATTACTTTTATCTTTTCCCAAATAAGTGCTACTTAACATATAAAAATTATCCATGTTGAATAATTTTACTGATTCTAAGTGGGCGTTGAAAGTGAGGTATATCAAATATTTCCTTCCTCAAATCTAAAAAAGTATTCTTTTTGTTGTGAGCAGTAGTATTTTTAAGTGTCTTTGTAATTTTTATACAAATTTACAAAGAAAAAGGCAAAAAATTAGGTTGCACTGATTATTAATATCAGTTTTTAATGCATATAATCTACAATCCCCATAAATTGATAAGTTAATCAATGTGATGATTCATTATAAAAATGAAAACTTTTATTTATAATTAATAGTACTTATCTTTTGAACAATAACTATTAATAGTTTAATCTTTTCTGAAAACAATGGCTTGAAACGTATCAATGTTGTAAATATTTACTTATATACACGATTATATCCCATAAGTACCTAAGTAAATTTTTTAATTGTGACACTTGACACAATAACATTATGTTTTGTTACATAAATACATGCTCGTATGAAGTATTAAAACTGATTGTATCATTTTGAAATCCCTTACTAAGGCAATTGAGAGGATACAAAATTCAATTGCTTTAAAGATTGGTAAGGAATGCACTTACCATCACAAATAAATTATGGCATTAAACTATGAGAGGATTATACAGGGTGTGGCGCGAAGAGTTTTGATTAAAACTAATGGCGGATACTGTTATGTTAAAAATCTGAAATTACGAAGTTGTAGGTTTTGGATGACGTTGAGTTCAAATATAATATTGTCCTGAATGTGGCACTTCCAGTTATACCGGAAGTAAACGTCAACTTTGTTATTTTAAATGGAACCTAATATTTTTTATTTTATTTTCGAATTCTACATGAAATTCTAGATAAAATTTGTGCACAATGTCCTATACCAAAAATGTAGTATTTTCGAGATATTTCGATTTTTGTTTAAATTTTGAAAAAATCCTAGTCCACATTGAATAACGATATCTCCATTAATAACGAAGATAGTGACGTGAAATTGTAACCAATAAACAACAAGCGGTTGCCCGTTAACTCCATATATCCATCTCATTGATATTTCGTACAGGGTATTTTAAACTTAGCTGCCAACATGCACAATTTAAATCATTTATAAGTTGCTTACTTTAAATAGAACACCCTGTATTTTATTACATTTTCCGCTGTATTTTTTTAAGCCAATTCGTTTGGTATCAGTATTCCCCATAGGTATCTAAATCCAACCACTTTTTCAGATATTTTATTATCTTAGTTAAAACATAACACTTAATTATTTCAACATTAGTAAAGGGTAGGCCATGATTTCCATAATTTAAGGTGATATTTTGTTATTTTTTCATTCTATTAATTCTGAATAGTAACCAATATCCTGAAAGGATTATTAATTGTGGATATCATTAAAAACGTTGACTAGATATTTTGTATTATTTAATTAGATAACTTACAAACAAAAATAACTAAATGTAATATTAAACAAATAAAGTTTTATAATAAGTGTTCAAAATTAACACCATCTACTTCTAAACATTTGTGAATCCCTTTCATTAAGTTATGTCTTGTAATTCTGGAAATATGGTCGGGTGTTAGAGAATTAAAAGCAAGTAAGACTCTCTACATCATATCTTCCTTTGTCGTAACAGGTTTGGAAAATACCTGATTTTTAATGTAACCCCAAATACCAAAATCTAGATGAGCCAAATCAGGAGAGCGAACTGGCCAACGAAATGGACCCTGATTGGCAATCCATCCATCATCAAACATGTCGTAAAGATGCTGAGCAACAGGCCCAAAGTTATGAGGAGGTGCTCCATCTTGCTGATACCAAGCTGAAGCCGCCTCTCCATTTCTTAAAGTATGTAACGCCAGTCGTATGGCTTCTTCTAAAATGTGGCAATATCTTATACCATTTAAATGTTCATCATAAAATTTTAATGCTAAAATTTTATCGTCTTTTATTGCACAAAAAACATTAAAACTTCAACTATCTGGGAAATAACGTTCTCTACTAACATGTGGATTTTCATTAGACCAAAAATGGGAATTATGTCGATTAAATAATCCATTTTTGCTAAACTTTGCTTCATCACACCATATAACTTTTTTTATGAAGTTTTCATCCTCTTGGGTAGCTTCATTAAAAACCACTCACAGAATTCTACCCTTCAAGGAAGATCGCCTAATTGTAAGTGTTGCACCAAATGATATGAAAATGGTTTCCATTTGTGTTTTTTTAAAATGCGATGAACTGTTCTCGTCAACAAAGTAAGATCTTTCTCACAATCTCTAATGGAGGCATTTGGAGAGGCCGTAAAATAACCCAAAACATTAATTTCGTTTATGTCACTGTCCACTAGTGGTTTATTTTTATTAATTTTTGTCTTAAATTGACCAAACTGACGGCAGTTTTTAAGCCATCTTCTTACAATGTCACCAATTGCATTTGGTCGATTTGGATATCAAAACAACAGAAACAATTAACGTTCTAACTATCAAATCTTTGACAGCCATGGCTTACCCTTTACTAATGTTGAAATAATTAAGTGTTGTTATGTTTTAACTAAGATAATGAATATCTCAAAAGTGGTTAGATTTAGGTATAGGGAATACCGATACCAAACGAATTGGCTTAAAAAAAATGCAGCGGAAAATGTAATAAAATACAGGGTGTTCTATTTAAAGTAAGCAACTTATAAATGATTTAAATTGTGCATGTTGGCGGCTAAGTTTAAAACACCCTGTATGAAATATCAATGATATGGATATATGGAGTTAACGGGCAAGCGCTTGTTGTTTATTGGTTACAATTTCACGTCACTAGCTTCGTTATTAATGGAGATATCGTTATTCAATGTGGACTAGGATTTTTTCAAAATTTAAAAAATAATCGAAATATCTCGAAAATACTTCATTTTTGGCATAGGACATTGTGCACAAATTTCATCATTTCATGTAGAATTCGAAAATAAAATAAAAATATTAGGTTCCATTTAAAATAAGAAAGTTGACGTCTACTTCCGGGATAACCGGAAGTGCCACATTCAGGACAATATTATATTTGAACTCAGCGTCATCCAAAACTTACAGCTTCGTAATTTCAGATTTTTAACGTGATTGTATCCGCCATTACTTTTAATCAAAACTCTTCGCGCCACACCCTGTATACCGATATTAGTATCTGTTCCTTGGTTGTACGTACTGTTAAAAACATTATTTTTAAAAAAGTGATTCGACTTATATTTTTCACACCTCTAGTTGAAAAGGTCAGTGCAAAAAATGGCGATGTCATTATTTAGGAGTTTTAAGATCAACAGCGCCATATAACGTAACTTGTCCCGACTGTCGACGGTCTGTTCTGTAGGAAGAAGTAACTACCGAAAATTCCAGTATCGCGAAAATCTATGACCGGCCATTTCTATGAAAAATTCCTAAATACTAAAATGTCTTTTAGCAACGTTTTCCACTGATTACATCCATTGAGGTGGAAAATTAAAATAAAAATTGCTGGTAAACCACACCTCACAAAACGATTTTTTCTGTCAGAAATTTTTGATATCTCGTAAACGAAATCTGACAGTTAAAGTATTTGCAATTATTCGATTATGCCTGGACAATTATTTTTTAAGCTTCTGAAAAAGGCATAAGGTGTGTGTGTGCGTGTGCTTGTGCGCGTGTGTGTGTGTGTGTGCGTGCGTGCGTGCGCGTGTCTGTGTGCGTGTGCATGTGCGTGTTCCTGTTCGTGTGTGTGAGTGGTGTGTGTGTGTAGTGTTCCGTGTCGTGTCGTGTGTGCCGTAGTGGTCGTTGGTGTCGTGATGTCGTGTGTGTCCGTGTGGTCCTGTGTGTACGTGTGTGTCGTGTGTGTATCGTGTGTGTCCGTGTGTGTCCGTGTGTGTATCCGTGTGTGTCGTGTGTCCGTGTGCCCTGTCCGTGTGTGTCCGTGTGTGTCGTGTGTGTCCGTGTGTGTCGTGTGTCGTGTTTGTGTCCGTGTGTCCGTGTAGTGTCCGTTGTGTCCGTGTGTCCGTGTGTGTCCGTGTGTGTCCTGTCGTGTCCGTGTGTGTGTGTGTGTGTGTGTCGTGTGTGTGTGTGTGTGTGTGTGTGTGTGTCGTGTGTGTCGTGTGTCGTGTGTGTGTGTGTGTGTGTGTGTGTGTGTGTGTGTGTGTCGTGTGTGTGTGTGTGTGTGTGTGTGTCGTGTGTGTCGTGTGTGTGTCCGTGTGTTGTTGTGTGTCCGTGTGTGTGTGTCGTGTGTTGTGTGTGTGTCGTGTGTGTCCGTGTGTGTGTCCGTGTGTGTCGTGTGTGTCCGTGTGTCGTGTGTGTCGTGTGTGTCCGTGTGTGTCCGTGTGTCCGTGTGTCCGTGTGTCCGTGTGTCCGTGTGTGTCCGTGTGTCCGTGTGTGTCCGTGTGTCCGTGTGTGTGTGTGTGTGTCGTGTGTCGTGTGTGTGTGTGTGTGTGTGTGTGTGTGTGTGTGTGTGTGTGTGTGTGTGTGTGTGTGTGTGTGTGTGTGTGTGTGTGTGTGTGTGTGTGTGTGTGTGTGTGTGTGTGTGTGTGTGTGTGTGTGTGTGTGTGTGTGTGTGTGTGTGTGTGTGTGTGTGTGTGTGTGTGTGTGTGTGTGTGTGTGTGTGTGTGTGTGTGTGTGTGTGTGTGTGTGTGTGTGTGTGTGTGTGTGTGTGTGTGTGTGTGTGTGTGTGTGTGTGTGTGTGTGTGTGTGTGTGTGTGTGTGTGTGTGTGTGTGTGTGTGTGTGTGTGTGTGTGTGTGTGTGTGTGTGTGTGTGTGTGTGTGTGTGTGTGTGTGTGTGTGTGTGTGTGTGTGTGTGTGTGTGTGTGTGTGTGTGTGTGTGTGTGTGTGTGTGTGTGTGTGTGTGTGTGTGTGTGTGTGTGTGTGTGTGTGTGTGTGTGTGTGTGTGTGTGTGTGTGTGTGTGTGTGTGTGTGTGTGTGTGTGTGTGTGTGTGTGTGTGTGTGTGTGTGTGTGTGTGTGTGTGTGTGTGTGTGTGTGTGTGTGTGTGTGTGTGTGTGTGTGTGTGTGTGTGTGTGTGTGTGTGTGTGTGTGTGTGTGTGTGTGTGTGTGTGTGTGTGTGTGTGTGTGTGTGTGTGTGTGTGTGTGTGTGTGTGTGTGTGTGTGTGTGTGTGTGTGTGTGTGTGTGTGTGTGTGTGTGTGTGTGTGTGTGTGTGTGTGTGTGTGTGTGTGTGTGTGTGTGTGTGTGTGTGTGGTGGTGTGGGTGTGTGTGTGTGTGTGTGTGTGTGTGTGTGTGTGTGTGTGTGTGTGTGTGTGTGTGTGGTGTGTGTGTGGGAGTAACATTTAAAAAGCGGGTTGATTCAAATTTGTTACAACTGTTTAAGTCCTAAGTACTAGATTACCGGTACTAAAACAAAACAGCTTGAAAGGGGTAAATAAAGTGCTGCAAACATATATCATCCCAAAATAACATAATATATGGCGTAGCCGTTACAATACTAGAATATCACAATAAAAAATAAAATAAACAAGAACTGGGTGAGTCGTAACATTTTGCCCCAACCCCCACCCTCTGTCTAACTTATTTCTATCAGCTTTACAAAAAACAGTTTAATACAAAATTTATTCGTTCTGAACAAGATTTTTCAAATTTTGTTTTATTATTTATACAGGGTGTTCCAGAAACGGCCCACAACACCTGAGAAATGATTTGCTTATCTAATGTTTGTGCCCAAATTACCTTGTTACCAAGCTATATGTGGCATTGTCATTAAGATGGTATAATGAATGCTATTTCGCACGTAAAATATCTTGAATGAAAATTATCTGTTTTGTTTAACGTTCCAACGAAAATTTGCCCCCTCTCCCCAGGAACTAGAACCCAAGAGTTTTTCAAAATTTAAAGACGTCAAATTTTATTGAGAGGGACGAATTTTCATACAAATTCATACCAAAATGCACCCGCATCAACCACCAATTTTTAAATAGCAGTGTGGGCGAGTAACACATCATTTGAAATGTAATTTATTTCTCTACACAACACTGTAATTTTTCCTGTAATTTATGAAATAACTTTGAAGATATTTTGGATTTAACTTATTTATTTGTTGAATATCAGTAATAACACAAAACTTAATTTCACATTGCGAATTAAATGTTCGAAATGACCTCCGCTGACCTCCATACAATGATACAATCTACCTGCAAATCGTTATCACCCCACCAATGCATTAAAAATACAATGTTTTTGTAAAAATATCACTTTTGCTATGGTAATCTTTTAAATACAAACAGATAATGGATCCTAATTAGCTACAATAATAATCTGTCTGATTAATCAGTAGTTGACAATTCTCAAATCAAATGTAACTTGATATTGGCACTTAAGAAGCTAATTAGATTTCATTATCTTTTTGTATTTAAAAGATTACCATAGCAAAAAGTGATGTTTTTACAAAAACATTGTATTTTCAATGCATTGGCGTGGTGATAACGATTTGCAGGTAGATTGTATCATTGTATTGAGGTCAGCGGAGGTACTGTCGAACATTTAATTCGTTAATTTGGTGAAATTTCAAGTTTTTGTGTTATTACTGATATTCAACAAATAAATTAGTTAAATCCTAAATATCTTCAAAGTTATTTCGTAAATAAAAAAATGACAATGTTGTGTAGAGAATAAATTACCTTTCAAATGATGTATCACTCGACCACACTTGCTATTTAAAAAATTGGGGTTGATGCTGCAGTTGCATTTTGGTATGAATTTTGTATGAAATTTCGTCCTTCCCAATAAAATTTGACGTGTTTTTTTTAAATTTTGAAGAAAATCTTGATTTCTGAGTTTCGAACATTATCTAGGAAAAAGGAAAAGACCACGTATTACATTCCCTCCCCCAAGGGGGAGAGCAGGCTACTCGAGCTTTCCGAGCTCCTTCAGCCACAATCTTGGATTCCCAGCATACATACATTACGTAAATATGCATGGTGGGATTAAGGATGGATGTGGTCAGGATAGGATCGGAAGGAACGGAGTTAGGGTTCTGAGGGGAAAAATACTACCCTAGCATTCGCCTAAGTAGCCGCACATGGTGTGCATATACGCAGTGGCTATGCCGCTACATGTGTATGCGGAAAACCCCCTGAAAAAACCTCACACAAGGTAGACGGTAACGGGAATCGAACCCATTACCTCCCGAATGCTAAGCAGGTCGTGTCACCACTCCGCTATTAGCTCAGTGAACATTATATAAAGACTGTTTGAGATTTGAAAACATTGTAGAAATTCATGCACTGAATGACAATGATTTGGTAATAGTTTTTTTTTAGTTTTAATTGTTTTAAGTGTTAGTTCAATCTTTTACAATAACGATTAATTTTATAATCAAAAGTGTAGACGTATTTTTTAACCCTTTGAGGACGGAAGAGTAAATATTTAAATTAAATAGAAAATTTCTGAAAAACTAAGTTTATAAATAAACTTATACAAAAATACATTAGAAAGGATGAAATATCCTGGAATATTCTACTGGGTGTGGTTACTGGTGGTAACCACTAGGATAAAGGAACTACTCTGTATGATAATGTAAGAAACAATTTCTGTCCTTGTTCAGGCATAGACCCACGTCACATGTCGTACATTTCCATATAGTTCGATGAACATATTTTGCCGTACTGCAATTTGCGCATTTTAGAGAACCTCATCTAACAGGCATGTGTGCGCACTGATCGTACTGAACTTCAAGAGGAATAATTTTCTTGTATTTATTTGGTTCATATCTGGTGTTTCTAAGCCGCGTGCAACAAAGAAACGAAACTGTTTCCGTCACTTCTTTGTTGAAACAAAATGAAAGAATACACAACACTTGCGTCGAGAAAAAAAAATATGCGGTGCCACCATTTGTGTGACTTCCGGTGAATTTCATATAAGGATTTCAACATGTCAAATCGATCTACATATCCCATATGGTGGTTATAGTGTTTCACCATAACAGGACATAGTATTTTCTCGGGGTTGTACCATTTCTGGACTTTCTTGAGGCCGATGTCATTATGGATTGGTTATGGCAGTTGCCCAAAAATAATACACTTCTTCGATCCATCCACTTCAGCGCTGCTACTCTATCCGTAGAAACTCTCCAATCTATATCACCTCTTTTCATACACATCACTTCTCAACTAGAGATAATTCTTCCTATTTTTGCGGATTGTTCCGCAGTCATATATTCCATCAGCTAAACTATGGAGTTGAAATAATTATCGAAATATACTTTGTGGTGATTGCAAACTAATGTTCTGCTCAGATCTTTTACAACACAACCTAAATTCTTCTCAGTGATATTAGGATCGACCTTGCCTGTGTAAATTTGAAATTCAGAAATATATCCTATAGAATCAGCCCTAACCCACACCTTGTAGCCTCTTTTCGTAGGTTTCATTGGCATATATTGGCGAAGGCTACTTCTGCCTTTAAATTTTATCACTGACTCACCAATGGACTCGTTAGGATTTAGAGAAGTACTTGGTGGGGTAGGTGTCGTATACTATTCCGGTTTAGGTCGTCCTGGCCTGGGGCTTAGTTACGTACATTTTGAAATGTAAGGTGTTATGTATAATTGAACTTCGGGAAGGTTCAGATTGCGGAAATGTTCAAGGCGACGTCTAGGCTCTTTAAGGCGCTGTCGATCTGTGGACCATTGAGTGACCTAAAGACGTTTTCCAGGTCGATAGAAAAAGTTGCTTGTAGAATCGGTGGCATGTGATTTTAAATTGCCTTTATTTTGATCTGCTTGTTAAATTGTTTCCAGAATTTCGTTAAAGCATCTTTTTCCGTTCAAAAATGAACAGGGAGTTTACTGTAAGGAAGTAGGTTACAATTAATAATTGACTATACTAATTTGTAATATACCGGGGGGTTTTGTAACCTAGAAATTTGAAATATACGTAGAAAGAAACATTCTAACTTAATGGGTATGTTCAAGGTAGGTTTTAGCTGATAACCCGAAAACGGCTTACTTGTGTGAATATATTTAACGTAGGCAATATATTCACTGGAGAAGCTTACTAGTTCAAAAATTAGTTCCCTTCCCTGTGACAGAGGATACGTTAAAAGGTACCAGTTTTTTATTATAAACACTTGAAAGTGTTGTTCAACAAAATTGATTCATTTTACAAATTTGGAGTTTCTGGACGTTTCACATAAGTGGTTTCCAAAGTAAGGTACGCTACCATATGTGAGTCGATACATGGGAGTACGCCATTATTAATTCAAGAATAGCAATTATTGTAGCTAACCATTTATTCTGATCTTGTACACACATGTAATGGTCCAGAGTTGGCATTTTCGGTCTACATTGCGTTAACAGATTTTTTGAAGACTAGTTTGAGATTTTACAGCCCTTCCGGCTCTCCCAAAGTTCACTTTCATTTTTTTCTGGTAATAACCTAGCCATATCAAAAAAGTTTGGAGACCACTAGATGGAACACGTCCCGCTATTCTTATTTGTAAGAACATAAGAAAAAGAAAATATGTTACTTTATATCGTATAAAAAACCTAAAAGATAATCATAAAAATCGTCATCATTTACATAAAATATCTGATAAATTCAATAAAAAGAAATGCGCCATTCATAGAGTCAGAACATAACACAATTAAAAAGTAACCACGCGCCATTGTGTGGGGTCGTTTATGTGGGAACATAATTTTAGCTGTAAGCTTTATCTATCGGGGCTTGTCGAAGTTCTAAGTAATTATGCAAGGAATATATTATTCATAATACCAAACATTGAAAACGTTCTGTGAATGATTTTTATATCATTAAATTAGTTTCTGAAATTGGTCGTTCGACAAAAGCCCGAATACACTTTATGTATCAATAACCTTCCTTGGTGATGCAGGGACTAGCAAACTCAACCGAAATTGAGAGTTGTCATGTTGGATTCCTCAATCAAGGAAAACATTGTTCTGTATATTTTCTTTAATTTTCAGCCTTATTATCAGAAAGAAAACTGACGAGATAAGATTTAGTGATCTAAGATGTCAATTCATCGCACCAGCCTAATCGATTATTGAAGTCACGATTAAGTTCTACTGTCGAATAGTGCACTGGACAACCGTCTAATTGAAACCAGTTGTCCTGTCGCACTTCCAAATAAAGATTTTTGAGTAATATTGTAAAGCCTCGACTCGCAATGATTTGGTCGATTTACAGCGTCATCTATCATGAATCGAAAATATAACTCGAATAAAAATCACATATTTTTTGACTTACTATCCGAATCTGCAATGCGACTTATTTTGAACACTTTGTCCAGATATAAAAAAATTCCAGATTATGAAGATCGCCCGGTGCACTACATAAGAAACACCTACATTTTTGACGTGGGTATTCTTCATATATAAGGATTCATAGCAGACCAAGGTACCTCAATGGTTTATGATGCACGCTTCACTTTTCGTAAAATTATGGGCGTGGGCGGGGTCCTTAAAAAATTTAGTCCATCGATATCAAAAAGAAAGATTGTGCTATGGTACCGGCTATGCGTAAAAATACATTTTTTTATGAAACTGTATCAATGGCGTTTCTGCCAACATACCCAATAAAATTTTTAATCAATAAAGTGATACGATATTGCTTTTTTTTCTTTATTTCGTTCGATGAACTGTTTTAGATTAAAAATTAGAATGCGTTTATTTACCGCTTTTTATAAGTATTTAACTAATATTCCAAGAATGCATAAAACACGTTTTTACAAAAATAATTTCATCTAAATTGGAAATTGATTAAATATTTAGAAAAATAAACAGGTTTTTTTAATGAATTCAATATATCAATAAGCGTACATATTTCTGAAAATTTTATGCATAGAAAAGTAACTATTTTGATAGGACTCGTTTTTTTGGGTTTAATATACGTAAATTAATTGTAAAGAAACCTGTTTTTTGTTAATATTGTTTGCATTCTTCGAATATTAGCATAAGAAACAGCGAATTCATGCATCTTAATTTTTTTACTTAAAAACCATTCTAGAAACAAAAAATCAGCACACAGGCGGACTGCTTTTTCATGTATTGACCTGATCCAAATGAGTTAAAAGTAGTATTAACGAATGAATACAGAAAATGAATTTGGAAATAAATGGGGTTGACTTATACCACTGCTTCATTCGGTGTGAGAGCGCCTCCAAAACTGGTTTGATAATTTATTGTCCAAAAGTAGTAGGTTGGGCCAAGTTACTTCACTCGTTTGAAAATGAGTGTAAAAAACCAAAAGTTGGTGAGATTGAAAGGACGATCGGGGCACCTCCGAAATTGTTTGTTTCAAATTACTAACCCTGAGCAAATTTCAACTCTGTTCAATTGTTTCAATTTGAACTCAAATTTATGCAGTTGTTCGAAAAGAAATTAAAAAACCAGCCCATTAAGGAGGGTTGGAGCATCACCCAAATTACTGGTATGTTTTCCTGTCTCAAAATATTAATCCCGGCCATATTTCTACTCAAGTAGCCCAATTCTTTTGAAATTCTAACCAACGAAGCTAGGAAATAAGGGTTTGATTATCTTATAGCCCCTTTAAGGGGATTTCTTGTTTTAACATACTAATACTGAACAATTTTTAACTCAATTAGCGTTAGAAAAAAAAATTAAAAACCAAATGGGAGTTGTTTTATACAAACCGTCTTAAAAGATGTCCGAAACATGTCCAAAATTTGTGAGACTAGCCCTGATCAAATTTTAACTAATTGTTCGCAAACACATATAAGAAAACTAGGGATAACATTAAGGCGATACCTGGAGCACCTCCAAAATTAATGTGATGAATCCTTGTTTCAAAATGCGAATCATGATCAATTTTCAATTCAATAGGGCCATTTGTTCGAAAATAAATTAAAAAAATAGAAGCGTTAAGGGGTGACCGACACCCTTCTTAATTTGGGCCAATTATTTTGTTTCAAAACGCTAATCCAGATCAAATTTCAATTCAATTGGATCAATTGTTCGAAAATACGTGCAAGAAAACTGGCCAATGCCGATGCCTCATTAAGGCGTACTTTGAGCACCCCCGAAATTAATAAGAGAATTTCTTGTTTTATAATACTAATACTGAACAATTTTCAACTCAATGGGATCACGTGTTCAAAAATAAATTTAAAAAAAAAGAAGAAAATGGTTGCTTAATATGGGAGCTTTCTTAAGGGATAACCTGAATACTCAAAAAATTGTGAGACTAATCCTTTTAACAATAGGACGCCCAGCCTTTCCCTAACCCCTCTAACGCCCAAAGGGGTCAATTTGACCCTTTGTGTATAAATGTTACATGTTTTTTCTCATTAATCACATGTTAATTAAGTTTACTTGAATGTAAATTTACACTGAAGAAGGTACAAATAACACAATCACAGTTCTGAATAGTTCATTCTTCTACACAATTGACCCATTTGTATTTGATTTTCATTGTGCATTTTCCACAAACAATTTTCTTACTAACAGTGCATTTAGAGGTAGTTTTATTACAATTGCAGAATTTAAGAATTTGACATTTTCTCCGTTTGGTGCCATTTCCTCTTCAGTTTCATCACCACTGTCTTCATTATCTCTTGTTGTCCTACGAAGTGGGCGACTCTTCAAGTACTCAGAGCGTAATTCCTCTGCAAGATGCTGAAGATACTGACGTCTTTTAATTTTTTTCCCAGTAATGGACCTGAATAATACATATGCATTTATTCCAGCAAGGTCAAGGATATTGTAGAACGAGTGCACAGGCCATCTTCTAGAGGAAGCCTTGACGGAATACTGCCTGGCCATTTGATCCACTATGTCAACCCCAAATTTTGCCTTGTTGTAATAACTTATAGTTGCAGGAGTTTTTTTCTCATTTGTATCTACAGCAACAGTAGGATGGAGAGAACTCATTACCAGAACATTTTTTGCTTTTTTCCCTTGATAAACCGTTAGGGAAATATCATGTTTCAAGATTTTTGTTGAATAGAGAGGGGCCTTCAAAGTCTTCACTGCAGATGGTATTTCCCTTCTCGCTCTGTTCACAGTTCCCACGATGGAGGTTGACTTCCCTTTCAATTTCTCGGCAAGTTTGATGGAAGTGAAATAATTATCTGTAGTGACATTTCTGCCTTTAGAAAGAAATGGTTGCATAAGACGCATCTCTACATAATCAGAAACTCTTTCATCTTGGCACCTTGCAGTATCCTTTCCAAGATAACGGAAACCATTTAGAAGGTACTTGGTATCAACATCTACTGCTAAGCAGTACTTTTGACCATACTTGTCAGGTTTTGAAGCCATGAATTGTGTGAACGGGCACCTAGTTTTACTTGGGAAAAGTTGCTCATCAATCGTTATGTTAGGTCCGGGTTTGTAACATATAGTGCAGTTTTCAATGAACTTGGTCCAAACAGCAGACACTAATGCAAATTTTGCCGTCTGCAAACGTACAGAGCGTGTAGTTTTCTCGTCGAACCTCAGGAATCTCATAATTTCACAGAACCTATTTCTACTCATGGCTCCAGGAGCCTGACCATAAGCTGTGAAGGTCTGTAGTTCTGCAACCACTAACACCACGATCATAAATTATTGCAATAAATGCTTCTAATTCTTTAGTGGACATCGACCAGTTGCTATTTCCTAATACTCTGTGAGCCTCGGTTATTGTGCATTTCTGTATATGTGTGAGGATACAGTGGTCTATGAACAAATGCCATGCACTTGATACACTTCGTCACTTACATGTCTTTTTGCGTGTGGTGTAGGTCCAGGAGATTCTCTCAAAATGTTATGAATAGGAAGGCGTTGTGAATTAGGCACTGCTTCAATCCATATTGTGCCATCAGGAGCAACTTCTTGGTGTACGACATCTGTAGATGAAGACGCAGGAACAGGTTCTTCTCCTCGTCTATTACATGAATCTCATTGATCTATAAATAGGAATTTTTATATTACATAAATAAATAACGCCAAAATAATAGAAAAGTATTTATGATAAGGTCATTATATACCATTTATAAGAAATTATACATTTTTAATTATGTAAGGTCATAATAAAAATTAATACAATAAATTATAATTATGATAATTATTATTATAATAAGTTGGCAGTAATAGGCTAATAATAATAATAATACTCACTAGATTGTGAATTTTCATTTTCAACATCTGAGGAATCCGTATCACTACTATTCGATGTTTCATCTACTATTTCTCCAGTTGTTTGCGGTAAAAAATCATTCATCCGAGTCATTAGTAAGAAGTTCACCTCCATCAGAATTATCATCGAGAACTTTCCGTAGCTCTGACAGCAGCTCATCTTCACGTAAATAACGTTTCCGATACATTTCCACCTTCACCTCACAATCGCATGTATAAAACTGAGTTTTGGAAGTGAATGACAAAATAACTCTTACTATGCTCGTTGTTGTTGATTATGATGTCAATAATCTAAATAAAACTTCATTGTTGCATAATAAACTAAATACAGAAAAAAAGAAAATAGCTTTGGAAATGAATAAAAATAACTCTTATTATGTCCATTGTTGTTGATATGACGTCAATAATCCAAGTAAAACTTCATTGTTGTATCATAAACTAAAATATCTTCAATATAAGATGTATATAAAATAAATTGCAAGCATACAAAAAAATAAAATAGCAAAATTACTTTAAAGGGGCCAATTTGACCACTCTGGGCGTTTAAGGTAAAACCTTACATAATTCACAATGGATTGTGGTAAACGTGCAGATATTTCAAATAATGAAAATACCTTGAAAATGAATAAAAGTCATAACAGGAAATCTTCCTTGAACCGTTCTGTGAAGTGTTGATAGGACTTAAAAATGAAAAAGGGTCATTTTGACCCCTCTGGGCGTTCTAGTGTTAACTCAATTGGTCCAATCGTTCGGAAATACATGCAAGAAAACTAGAAAACGATTAGAGTACAGCGAAAATTAATTAAATTAATGATTTTAAATACGAATCATGACTAATTAAAAAAGGGGGGTTGCTTAATATGCTTGACCTCCTCCCCCGCCCTCCAAATATGGCGGGAATGATTTGTTTTGTTTAAAAACACTAATCCTAACCAAATTTCAACTCAATTGGACCAATTATTCAAAATACATGCAACAAAACTGGCAAATGACGGTTAGTTAATGTCGGTGCTTGGTTGAGGAGTACTTTGAGCATCCCAAAACTATTAAGATGCTTTCTTGTTTCATTAGCACTGACCAATTTTCAGTGCATTGGTCCACTTGTTCGAAAATACATTAAAAAAAATGAGATTTGCTTAATAATATAGAAGCGGGTGACCAGAATTTGGCGGGCGTGATTTGTTGTTCCAAAATTCTGACGTAATTTTAACTAAATTTGTCCAATTCTTCCGAATACACGGAAATAAAACTAGAAACATTTGTTTTATATCGGAGTCTCATTAGTCGGAGCACCCCTAAAATTAATAAGATAATTTTTTGTTTCAAAATGGCCAATTTTAAACTTAATTGTTCGATTTGTTCGAAAATTAAAAAAAAACTAGGGTTGGTTCCAAAATACTATTCCTAACCAGATTTAACTCAAGTGGCCCAATTGTTCGAAACGGTTGGTTTATTTCGGAACCTATTTAAGGAGTATACGACCAATATGCTAATGACAAAACAAATTGGGTTAGTATATATGGGAGCTACCCCTTGGGATGGTTAAATTTTTACGAAAAACGTTAGGATTCTTCGTACAGTCGAACTATATGCTGTAAATATTTAAACGTCATTGGTTAACTCCAAAAAATTGGAAGGGAACGTCACACCTAAACAGGAACTAAATTTCTACTTAAAACTAATTATCTCCTAAAAAGGGATAAGCTGACATAAATAAAATACCTGGTGTGGAACACCACACGACTTTCCAACCTACAAAATCGAAATTAAAAGAAATGAAATAAATTTAATAACATTTTTTAGGATAACTCTGCAACATCTTTTATAAGAAGCTCATTACAAAACATTGTAAACGCAAAAACAATAATCTGTGCCAAACAGACGTTTAAACCTACATGACAGACAGAGGTTAATAGACATCTAGATGCTAACTTAAATTAAAAGAAATGAAATAATTTTAATTTCAATTTAAACACGCACACAAACGCGCACACAAACACGCACACAAACGCGCACAAAAACGCACACACAAACGCACACACTCATACACACACACACGCACGCACGCACACGCACACACACACACACACACACACACACACACACACACACACACTCACTCACTCACTCACTCACTCACTCACTCACTCACTCACACATCCAGATGATGATCTTGGCGAAACTTGGCCAAACGTTGTAAAATGAACTAATAAGTCGATTTAGCGATAGTGAAAAAAAAGTCGATTGCATAACCTTCTATACCTACATAGGTAATGTAGATTGGAAGGTAAAAATAAAAAACGTTCAAGTTGCTCTTACTTAATTTTCTTAGTAGGTAAAATTCCATGTTAGTCCAGATAATGCTGTTTCTACTGTTAACGCTTACTTACTTATAACTTTAAATTCTTTCTCTAGTACCTTTAACTAGTCACAAAAAACTGGATGACTTTATTTATCCAAATTTCCTGTAGTCTTACGACGAATATGTACGTTCTAGAGCAACTACCACTTACAAACAATCTAAATTAGGTGACTTTAACTTCATGTTCTAACACACATAAGTTTTCAAATTTTAATTTGAGCCCTTTAAACCAAATTTTCTTCCTTTCCTGTTCAATACATCATGATATCGGTGATCAAATACTTTTGAGGGACCCTCAGATCATCACGACGGCCCTTCCTTTTAGGCGGTTTCTTTACAAAACGACAAAATCAAATTGGAATCAGAAATTCACTTAAAGCTATGAGTTCCATGGCGATAATGTTCGTCAGGGTTGTAAATTTTATAAAAGCTCTAAGTATTTAGTCTAGCTTTTACTTTCTTAACGAACAAGACGATAACATATCCTCACGCTCGACCGCGTAACAGCCACCGACCCCATCGCCCTACTAAAAACGCCTCTAACTACCCTTTTTCTGTTAATTTGTTGAATACAAATTGGAAAACTACTTTTTAATGAGTTAAAAATCCTTTCATGACGAACTCGCGAAACGCACCGTCCATATTGTAACTATGCTGCCTTTATTAGAATGAGCTCCAAACAGCTGCGACTGCAGCAAACTGAATTAACTTTTACAACTAATGTATTTTATTTGTCAACACGGACACCCCATAACATTGTATACTACGATCACAAACGTGCAGAAAAATGAAAAAAAATCACAAACCTAGCAGAAAACCATTTTTCTTCTATGATTTACAAAAATGATAGATATTTATTTTACACATACTAAAATTAATTCTCTTACAATTTGTAAGAGAAAACCAGTAAATAAAATAAAATAATTGTAATAAAATTCTCTTCTTGAAAATTTTGCAAACCTGTGTGAGGAATAATACTAAACACAGAAACAAATCTACACACATTTCCATTTTAAAGAAGTACTAACACATTAATGTAAAATGCGCTTTATATCAGTTTTTGTTTAAAACTTGCATGAAACCTTAAAGTAAATAACAAACAAAATACACCCACGTACCACACAAAAACCGCACGCGTTTCAATAGTTAAGCTATCATCATCAGCGGTCGACTGGTACGAACTAAAGAAAATTCTAATATATATGTATTTTATATATATATATATATATATATATATATATATATATATATATATATATATTAAAATTTAAAATACATACAGAAAAGAATTCTTCGAGTGATTCGAACCCACGATCTGTTCTTTGTAGTGTTGAGAACTTCAGAAACTTTAAATTCTAAATTTACCTTAGAGGTAGAGGCAAATGACCCGTCCCTTGATACTCTGGTAACAAGAAACGGTAATAAAAAATATAGTTATCGTAAGGAAACAAGCATTGAAAGGTTCATAACCAATGACTTCAATCACTGTAGACAGCGACTTAATTTTTTGGTTCTTAAACTGCTTCATTATCCCCTTTCAGTTCAAAATTATAATAAAGAATTAAGCGCTGCATACAATCGGTTCTCAGATGAAGTGGTTATGAATATGGTTAGGAAAGAAACACATAGGATGAGGGAGGGTTACGATTGTAACTACATCACGTAACGCTAGAGAACAAAGTATATAAAATTACCAAACTATCCTGCTAATATAAAAGGTCTACCTAAAATCTTTTCCAACTACGCCAGATAATAGTTTACAAATAAAAGACCAAGTGGATAAACAGGATATGTCTGGAATGTATAAAATTAATTGTAAAAATTGTGAACAAATGTATGTAGGGTAAACTAAACGACCTACTAAAATTTGAATTAAAGAACATTTAGCTCATATAAAATACAAACGTTGGGACAAGTCTACCGTGGCCCTACATATGTTTGATAAAAATCATGTAGTAGATAAGGTATCCTTAATCAAACACGTTAGTAATAAGCACGAACTTAATTGTTATGAAAGTTTAGACATCTTCAAAAACGAACAAATTCTTTTGAATAATGACGATCAACGACCTTTAGACTACTCAGAACTCATTAACCTTTCATAACTTTTATTTTCACGATATACCAGGTGTCAACGAGACCATGTATCAGGCCCTCATTTTTTTATGTTTAATAATATTTTATTGAAATTTCAAGCATGCATGTAAGAAAGACCTGTGGAATTTTTGACTAAATCAAAGTTTTAATATCACTTCCGCGTCGACCGGAGTGTCCTTGATTTTCATATTTCAGGTAACACCCTGTATATTTTTTTCCCTATTATGATTTGTCTTGACGTTCTGAGTACAACGATGTATGATATGTTCATATTTGATTTCAAATGGGCTATTTTAGCATTTTCGAAAAGTTGGCCGTGAAAAATCAACCAATTTACAAAAAAAATATTTTAATCATGAAAACGTAAGAATGAATTGTTATTGTTATTGACTTGAAAATGAACATACCAACCATTTGTTTTTAAAGTTATTTTATATGTCAATAATCTTTTTTCGTTTTTTTCTTAATAAAACAAGCTCTATTTCCTACGTTTAACTAGGGATCCATATTTTTTCTTAAGTAATTTAGAAGATTACTACTTATTCTTCAATGTTATGAAAAAATCAAGACAAATCATAATATGGAAAAATATATACGGGGTGTTTTACCTGAAATAAGAAAATCAAGGACACTTCCGGTCGAACCGGAAATGGTATTAAAACTTTGATTTAGTCAAAAATTCCACAGGCCTTTCTTACATACATGCTTCAAATTGCAATAAAATATTATTAAACATAAAAAAATGAGGGCCTGATACATGGTCTCGTTGACACCCGGTATATTAGAAATTGCATTAGTTCGTCCCAGTCGACCGCTGATTATGCTAGCGTTCGGTGTTTTTAATTTTTGTGTGGTACGTGGGTGTATTTTGTTTGTTACAGGTTCTGCCACAGTTGCAGTGTTCTAAATTTTTCAAGAACTTTTTTTTACATTCCGAGATTAAATATATTGTTTCGGTCCCTGTTTCTATGGGCTGAAATATCACTTTTAGTGTCTAGGAATTAAAAGTAACTTTTAATCCTTTGGACCGAATGTGAAGCTAAACCTCTTGATTCCTAATGACGACTCGCGCGCCATTTTGCATCTGGGCTTTTAAAACTTCGGGATGAATTTTAGTACATTTAATCTTGGAATAACAAAAAATAACACACCGTGCCCGTCTAAAGTCCGTTCCCCCTCTACTAATTTTTGAACCACCAGATATATCGCAACGAAATTTGGAGGGCTGAAATAGGAGATTAAAACCTACATTTTTATGAAAAAAATACAGCTAAAAGTTTTAAAATGGCGGCTAAGTGCCATCTTCAATTAGTTTTTTTAATACAATACCTGCTCATAATTCTTAACATTTTTCTCTAATACATTTTACTCCTAAATTTGATTGTTTTCGAGATTCGAACGTTTGAAAAGTGACATTCCGGTTTAAAATGAAGTATGCATTTTAGTCACTTCCGGTAAAACATTTTCCTAACTAAATTTTGTTATTAATTTGTAGTTAAATCTCTTAATGAATCCGACTAATGAAAGGCATAAAGAGAGAAGAATAAACAGTACCGCTTACCGGAAAATCTCGAAGCTTACGAAAGTGTTTATATTATTTGGCATTCAATGGCGTAGATTTTAACTTGAGATACCCCCAAAGGAAAAAATCTAGAGGTGCAAGATCCAGACATCTTGGTGGCCATTCCATACTTCCCCTGCGACCTAGCCATGCGATAAAAATGGGGAGGTGCCCGTCTTGCTGAAATATGATTTCCGATTATCAAACTCTTCCTGATTGTTTAACTCAATTTCTTTTATTCGAGGTTCAATTTCTAAAAGATTTCTGTAAAGGTCTCTTGTAAGATTGCCTCTAATGAAAATCGATCCAATAATGTGATTGCCCAAACATTCACTTTTTCAGGATACTAAAAATATGCGGATTAGTATCGCTCCAGTATCGTACGCTCTGTATGTTGACTTTTCCATTAATCACTCTATCTCTTCTGAAAGAGACGGTCTTCCTGATCTTACAGCATCTTTCAGCGTATCATTTGCTTGAAGTTTGTTTAGAAGTTTGCCCAAATATGACCTCAAAATAGGGTTTTCGGGAAATCTATCATTAAACATACGGGCTGCTTCTCTCTACTTTTCATCGCTTAGTGAACTGAACTATTTGATAGTTAACAGTTGTTTAACAGTAAACAAATGTTACCGTGACGACTTTTTTTTCCAACTTGATTGAAAGCAATATTCGTGATTTTGGTTGGGTTTGAAATGACCGAAATGTCACTTTTCAAACATTAATATTTCGAAAATAATCAAATTTAGGAGTAAGGTGTGTTAGAGAAAATGTTAGGAATTATGAGCAGATTTCGAAAAGGGAATGGATTCTATTTAAATAAGTAATTGCAGATGACGCACAGCCGTTATTTTAAAACTTTTAGCTGTCATTTTCATTGAAAAATGTATAATACTATATATATATATATATATATATATATATATATATATATATATATATCGATTTTGCTAGTCCTTCTGATTCTATAGACCATGATCTACTACGGTGCCTCGCCGAAACTAACAAATCTTCTTCGTTCTTCTCTGGATTATGTCTTTTATAATGGTTTTTCATCAGATCAATTTACACTTCTCTCAGGTGTTCTTCAGGGATCCACATTGGGCCATCTACTTTTCCTACTGTTTATTGATGAGATTCTTCACACATTGAGATGCCCAGTACTTGCCTATACTGACGATATGAAACTCTATATGGAAATTACGTCAAGGCAGGATGCTCAGGTACTGCAATACAATATTGACACTCTTGTGAGCTGGTGTTTCCTATACACGTCAAGCCGCACCGATACTGCAATCTTATAAAATCAATAGTTCTGATCTTCCCATAATAAGAAAAATTAAGTATCTCGGTGTTGTGTTTAACTCTAATTTAAATTTTTACGAGCATATCTATACTCTCTGCTTATCTGCCAGCAGATTTTTGGGATTTATTATAACATGTAAAGACTTCTTCGGCGTTACTGTATTTTTTGCACGATTGAGCTTTTTCGTTTATTTACCATATCTGTTTCCATGACAGTAGGATATGTTTACCGGTCGCGTGGCCCAACTCGTCGGTAAGATTTTACTTACCAACGTATTTTACTTACCAAATAAAATTATAAATAGGTACTATATTTCACAACAAGAAAAAAAAATTTTGACATTTCTATTTAAACGTCACTTTTGACTTTTCGGTTACTTAGTAGAAATTAAATAATTGCAATTGTGATAAATTTAATACAATCTTGCAAAAAACAGTATGAGCATCACGAACATTAAGGGTTGTACCGGTCTCCGGCCAAATTGGAGGCTGAGCGATAGCGACCGATAAACGTCCCTTATTGTTCTTGATACTCAATATACTATAAAAACATTTATTATCCTTATGTTATTAGTAAACTGGAATATATGCTAATTAAATTTGGTACCCCAGTAATGTATCGCATTGCTTACCTTTAGAAAGAATCCATAAAAAATTCCTTAAATTTCTGTCCTTCAAAGTGGACCATGAGTATCCTGAGCGAAATGTCAGTTACAATAGCCTTCTTCTTCGCCACTCCATGTTGTCATTGTCTCACCGGAGAGAGCTACAAACAGCGAAGCTTCTCATTTTTGCTAAGTCGGGTCGAAACCATAAATCTACTCACAACCTGCTCGTACCGAATTAATACGCAGATCCCAATTCACCGTATGTGTAGAAATGGGGACAATATCTCCTAGAATTGGGTTTCCTGTTGGGCAAATAAATAATATAATAAATATATCACGTATTAATGTAGGTATTGTTCATCAATAACGACATTTTGGTCAAGTTGAATTTTTGTTGCCCCCTCCCTCCCCCCTCCTTTACGAGGTACACTTAATATTTTAAATACTGGGTTTAATTAATTTAATGCAATTTATTTTAAACATTGTTGGTGAATTTTATGCATACGCGAGCTTCTTTCCATATTTAACCTGAAGCTGCAAATCAACGCGTGGGTGCAACCATTGATATAACATATCGAGTGGGTGAAACTGGGCTCAATCAAGATTCCGTTACTCTCAACCATTGAAGATGATTCGTTTATTTTGGGCGCTTACACCAAACAAATTTTATTAGTCAACTTTCGATTGCGCCGCAGTATTTACAAATGTTCAGGGTTTATTTAATGATTTTTACATATAGCGAATATATGTTAACGGCTTTAGCTTTGTACAAATACGGGTAAGTATGTCTAGCACTGGATGGGAGAGTAACGTTACTTACATGTTTCTAGTCATCGTGTTGTGATGTCACCAAATTTGTTTGATTTTTTTAAAAATAGACATCGCTTGCTGGATAAGTCATTTTTAAACAACCAATTTACTAATCAAAATTGACAAAAATTTTACATGTCTGAAATTTTCTGTCAAACTAAGTTTAGGTTTCACCATACATATTAGATAGATTCACACTGGATAATAGTCACTATTATAATGGAATGAAATAATACAACCTTGCAGTCGGAATATTGTTAATTCAACTGATCAAATAGTGATAAAAGGACTCGGTAAGCCACATTAAAGTTCAAACGTCAGATTTTCAATAAACATTACAGGTAAATGATCCTTACATGAATCCACCTCCAAGTGGGTAACACATGCTTTTGTTTATAACAGTCATTATGGAAATACATGGTTATATCTTAAACAGCGAAAGCTAATTTATTAAGGGTATATTTGTCAGTTGTCATAACTTTAAACTGACGCATACGGCATATATTACACTAAATTATTGTACTACACGACACGGTATTTGCGAAGGTACAGGGTGGCCAACTAAGAATGCGAGGTACTTGTATCTGGGAAACTATCCATCGTAGAGGCTTGCGCAAAAAAAAGTTATACTAAAACGGCCAATACAAAAACCTGGAAAATATTTTCAAGCTTCTGAAATGGCCGCTAGGGGACGTAACTGGAATCTAAAAAAAGTGATGTTTCTGTGAATTCTGCTATATTAACCTAATAAAAAAATTAACTGATGTGTAAAGTCGAGGATAATCTGTTCAGCAATGCATAGAGCGTGATGGTCAGCATTTCGAGCATTTACGGGGGCATTAAAAACCTTCCTCCTTTAAATCGGTTCTTTTTGGGGCCACAACTTACATAATAGAAATAATTCCAAAAAATATAGTTAAAAAAATAAAAATTTAAGGGATTTTCGAATAAAGTTATCTTTGGCCGATATTTTAGGTTAGGAACAAGATATCGAGATGCGGTTTTCGCGACCTTGTTTAGGCATCGTTTAGCTACTTGTTCATGAAAAAAAGTCATACCAATGCATTTAATTTTTTTGCGAAAATTAACCGTTTATGTCGGAATGTTGAACAAAGCCCTCTAGCGACGACATTGAAACTTTCAAACCTTCAAATATTATAACATTTGTAGCCCAAGAATATCTCATTTCAATGCGCCCAAGTTTGTTAAAATCGGCTTAGCCGTTTCGAAGATACAGGGGGTGATTTAAGGAAACCTTTGAATACCCCCCACCACTTGAGTTTTAGACATACGTCAAAAAGTGCCAAACAAAAAAAGTTCAGATTATCCTTGAGTTTAACCCATTAACGCCCATTGTACTTATTTGAGTACAGCAGTTAAATTGGCTTAGTAATGCCATCTTTTATATAATAGTTGCACTTTTTCATAATTTTCAAGAAATCTAATACCCCTATACATCAAATCATCTGATAGAAGTTTAACTTTTGTTTGTTTTCGTTAGTTGTTTCATGTCTGAACACGTACCATATTTTAAAGGTGTGCAATCATTTTATTAATTTATGGTAAGTTTTAATTATTAAGTTATTTTGGCAATCAAATAACATTTATTGAAACAAAAGGAGTTAAATAAAAGGTGTAAGTATGTAAATATCTAAATTTAAAAATAAAGAATGCGGGGTTAAGTGTACTCAAATGAGTACAACGGGCACCTATAGGTGTTTTTCATATTTTGTAATTTTATTTCAGATATGAATTCCAACAATGATTTCGAAGCTATCGATGTTCGTTCTTTCTATGACAAGAGATATAAGTGCCTACCATCAGCTTTAGGAGATATTCGTACTTCTACCTCTCAGTCTGGAGTGGATATTGTTATTATACCTCCAGACCCAGATATTTTAACTGATAAAGAAGACATTCAAGAAGACGATATCTTAGATAAGAATTTTGAATTACCTGACGATGTTGTGGGAGAAATTGAAGTTCGGTACTCATCAGATGAAGAAAGCGACGTGGATGATAATGTGCCTTTGTCACTTAGATTGGAAAGTGGGCCAAATAAAAAAAAATTACATACTCCCACATGGACAACAACTACTACAAACATTAGTATGGTAGGAACGACAGGATGCAAAGATCGATTAGAACTTCTAAAACGAACTTGAAAACTTACATGAAGTTGAAATATTTGAAAAGCTGTTCACTGATGAAATATTTGAACATATACTCATTCAGACCAATTTGTACTCTTCCCAAAAAAACAACCATGGTTTCTTTGTATCTAAAGCGGATATAAAAATATTTTTTGGAATCCTATTACTTACAGGATATCATCAACTCCCAAGTGAAAGGGTGTATTGGAGCCTTGACGAAGATTTAACAGTTCCGTTTGTATGTTCGGCTATGTCTAGGAATCGATTTTTAGAAATAAAACGTTACATTCACCTTGTCGATAATACGATAGCATCACAAGACAAAATGGCGAAACTACGGCCTTTGCTAACGCATCTAAACCAAAACTTCCAACAGTGGGGCATTTTTCATGAAGACTTATGTGTTGATGAATCCATGGTTAAATTTTTTGGCCGACACTTCAGCAAACAATTCACAAAAAGCAAACCAATTAAATTTGGTTACAAGAACTGGTTATTATGTAGTGGCAGTGATTATTGTTATGCTGCTGACATCTACAGTTGGGCCAAACATGCAGACAAGAAAAAAACTAAATTGCCATTGGGATCACAAGTAATCCTTGATATGACAGCAAAACTTGCTTGCCCATCAGACCACAAATTATATTTTGATAACTTTTTTACAAGTTACGATCTGCTTGTACAATTGAAAGAAAAAGGAATTCGAGCTACTGGAACCGTCAGAGACAATAGAACAACAAAAAAGCCCTATAACAAGTCCCAAACAATTTCAAAATGGAGGAACATCAATATGACAAAGAGAAAGGTATCTTATTTACACGATGGAAGGACAACAATGGGCACAAACTATGATTCAATGGAGCTGTTGGCGCAGGTAAAACGTTGATCTACTACAGCAAAAGCAAAAGTTTATTTAAAAGTTATAATAAGTCCATGGGTGGTGTGGACTTGCATGACCAGGCACTTAACAATTACCGAATCGGCGTTAGAGGAAAGAAATGGTGGTGGGTGCTTTTCGCGTGGAGACTATATCAACTGGCAAAAGAAGATCCACATAGTAGTCTTCTTGATTATCAAAGGGTGCTTACACGACATTATTTACGTTGTTATACTAAATCCTTTTCTACAAAATCACGGCCGAGCGGTAGTATTTTGCCCTGTGTAAAGAAAGATGAAGGAGGGTATTTTCCCAAAAAAATTATTAAACAATTAAGATGTGTCCAGTGTCACCAACGAGCTTGATGGAGTTGTGAAAAATGTAAAGTAACCCTTTGTATTGAGCGAGAGTGTTTTAAACAATTTCAAAGTATCACAGTAGAATAAAGAAAACTCTGTAGATCCCATTGTACTCATTTGAGTACATAAGTTCTGTTTTTGACATATATACTTGCATTTCATTTTTTGTTTATAACATTTTCAATAAATTTCTGAAAAAAAAATTATATTTTTTGAAATCGAATACCGTGGGCGTTAATGGGTTAAAAAGATCAGTTATTTTTTTATTAGGTTAATATAGCAGAATTCACAGAAACATCACTTTTTTTAGATTCAAGATTGCAGTTACGCCACCTAGCGGCCATTTCAGAAACTTCAAAACATTTTCCAGGTTTTTGTATTGGCCGTTTTAGTAATAACTATTTTTTGCACAAGCCTCTACGATGGACAGTTTCCCAAATACAGTACCTCGCATTCTTAGTTGGCCACCCTGTACAAACCCAACTGCCAAAATTAAGAGTAAAATATTTGGTTGGGGTGGATACCTCTATTTATGACAATACAATACAGGCGAAACTAATAAGAGCTGGATGAAATGTAAAAAAATTCTATGCACAAATATGCTCGGAGATGCCATTTTATGTAAAATACATCTGAACCTAAATTAAATTGAAAATACAATATTACTTTCTATATCATTCTGTAAAATAAGGCAATGTTAATGCATCTACAAAGCATTCACCGTAAAAAAATCACTAAATTTTGTATGTTAATTATAACAGTTACGGATTTTGAGAAACAGGAGCGTGCCTATTTTCTTTGTCTACAAAACTAAGATGCGGGGTACCACAAGGTTGATCTTGGGGTACAATGTTTTTTAGTGTGGGTTTTTGCAAAATATGACTCATTTTTCATTTTTGTCTTTATAAATATAGATAAATTATACAAAATTGGTGTACTGGATCGTTTCACATAAACTATGTAATAAAAAAGTAATTTACCATGACAACGGTTCTAAATTTTTACCGTTAGGTACATATTATTTAAATTTAAAGTGATTTTTTATACTTTAAACTTTACCTTGACAATAATCTTTATAATCGCCATAAACATAAAACTGTAGAATACCAAGCAGTTACACTAATTAAAAATAACTACGTTAATTGTTACTTTTAACTAGTTCATTTATAACAAATGATATGAATAAACCATTAGATAAACAAGTAAAGATATGTTATTAATGATTACAGACTAAGGTCGTGCATGATGTTAAAATAATTTAAATTAATAGAATGTTGAAAAGGTCATAAAATTATTAATTTGTTAATTATAAATAAATAAATGTTCATATTTATATGTCAGTTATAACTTAAATAATTTATTACAAGTTTTTACTTTGTGATAAAAAACATACAAAATAAATAATAGAAATTTATACGACATGGTTTTAAATTACCTATGTAGCACATGTGGCTGTTCAGTGTGTAGATGTTTATACCTAAAATATCGATCTAAACGTAACCTGGAATTTTCGAGTGCCCATATATAATGTAACGTCTGAAGACATGTCAATAATCTGAAAGAAGCTGTATAGCAATATTTATGGATCGTAATGTATGCTATAACGGGGCCAAATACAATAATCATGATTTTTTGTTTCTATCAAAAGTTACATTCGTAAATTGTTTTACTGAGTACAAGCAGAAAAAACTTTTCATTAATAAACTAAAGGAGAACTACGTGTGCGTGTGGGTGTGCGTGTCCGGTTGAATAATTCAAACAGTAAGATCTACATCAAATTAGTGTTATAACTTCCACTCCCCCTTGCCAGCGGGGGAGGTACCACCACCCTTACCATAGGCTCCTTAATATTGGATCTTCGATTTTCTGAGCTTTGGCTGCCGGTCACCTTTTCCTTATCCTTAATCTGTTTTCGTCCTGTCCTTCTCACCCTTACTGCCTTCCTATCGAATTGAAAATCCAAAATTAAAAAAAAGGATGACTGGTTTCTAAGGTAATAATACCGGAGTAAAATCCTGCCCCGTTCTAATACTCGGGAGGGCAGGGCCCAAGCGACCTTGGTCATCGAAAGTACTCACTTTCTCACCCATTATTGCAACATCCGCGTTATCAGATCTAATCTTAATATGCTGTTCACCAACATCTTGAACAATTACAACCTAACGTTTCTATCTGAAACACAAATTCCTCTCAAAGCTGTAATTCGCCCTGCTTGCAATTCAATCTTCACCCTTACTTTCGATATAAAGACGGAGTGTGCCTATCTCAAGGACAACATCTCTTGCAAGAGGGTCTCTTCTTTGTGGAATAAGAAATTCTACGTGATCTGGTTTAAATATTCTTGTCCTAAATGTGTGTAATTCTACTGTTGCATTTATAGGTCTCCTAATGGCCGTATGTCCTAATGACAGTAACTTTCTAGACTTCGTCGATTACCTTAATTTTGGGAGATTTCAATGTTCATAACTCTAATTGGCTTGAATTTTCATCTACTACTAATCCTGCTGGTCATAGTGCATAAACATTTACTATTCCATGTGATCTCACACAAATGATTTCTGAACCCACAAGAATCCCTGATAACCCTAACCATACTCCACATCTTCTAGATCTCTTTCTTACATCAAACCCTCTTGTTTATAAAACTTCCGTTCTTTCCCCTCTAGGTCTATGTGACCATTGCCTAATAGAAATAACGTATACTGTCCCTAATTCCTCTGTTGTCCGGAACTCTGATAGAACCTTGCGGTGTTTTAAGTTAGCTAAATGGAGTGATTTGCAACATTTCCATGGCGTGAATATTAGTTTAAGTCTTCTTCGGACATTACAGTTTCAGTATCTGAAGTCATCCTCATTAGTATGGAGTTCTACATTCCCAAAAAAAAATCTTATACTAAATGGAAGTCTATCACTATAGCTACAAACCTGTTTGAACAATGAAAATGAAATGAACTAGCTACACCTCTTTTGGGCAGTCGTAAATTTCGGTCTTTAGCTAAAGGCATCAGTAAAAACTCTGGCATATCTTCATTTCCCCCCATGACATCTTTTGACGGATCTGCAGTTGCTGATTCTGTAGACAAATCCAATGTTCTTGTGGATTTATTTGCATAAAACGCGTGTCTTAATAATTCTGGAAAAGATGTGTCCCTAGTCACCTCTTCTTCATACACTATGAAACCAAACTTCTAGAATCGATCATCAGCAGGCTTGAAGTCAGCACGGTGACTGGCCCAGACGATATCCCGGCTATTATCTTAAAGAAATAACTAGTACCAATCCTACCCTATTCGATCTTTATGTCTTCTGGGGCAGCTAGCAAATGTCAACCTATTCCCGAAAAAGACAATGACCGATCCCACCAACTACCGACCAATTGCCATTACTTCCAGTTTGTTTAAAATCACGGAAAAAGTCACTAATCAGCAATTGGTCTGTTTCCTTAAAAGCAACAAACTTTTTAGTGACCATCAATATGGTTTTAGGCAGAATCGTTCATCAGGTGATCTTCTTTCATATGCCACGCAAGTTTGAAACAATACATTAGAACAATCCGGTGAAACAGTTGGAGTCACTTTAGATATATCAAAAGCATTTAACCAAGTTTGGCATAAGTGTTTACTTGTCAAACTCTTCTCGTTTGGGTTAATTGATACACTCATCAATTGGGTTTCTAGTGTCCTTGACAAAAGACGAATACGTGCCGTAGTTAATGTCTTTATCAAAAGAAGTTGGCATTAACGCGGACGTCCCACAGGGATCAGCTATAGTGCCAACACTTTCTGGTATACATAAATGATCTTGTTTCTTTGACTAACCCGGTTCATTGCTTTGCTGAGGACAGCAGTGTTCATTGTAGTTTATCTCAGTCCACTCGTAATGGTAATCTATCTCAAATCAAGACCGTGAAGCTGAAATGACAATTTCAATCAACATAGACATTCAACGTATCCTTAAATGGCGAAGTAATAATCTAGTTAAATTTCATGCTAATAAATCTCAGTATTACCTTGTGTGCGAAATAAAATCGATCATTTTCCGTTGTAAGTATGAATGGCTCAGATTTTAAGTTTCAGACTGTATCACTTTGTTGGGAATGACTGTATCTTCAAATCTATCATGGGTTGACCATCTTCTGTCAGCTACCAAAACAGCTGCTCGTAAAATATGCTTTTTGTACAGATCTAAGCAATACTTTACCTCCCGATAACTATTTTTGCTGTATAAGGCTCAAATTCGACCTCGTCCAGAATATAATTCTCAACTCTAGGGTGGTGCTCCCCAATACGCTCTCGATATCGTTGATCGTATTCATAAGAGAGCAATTAGGCGTATAAATGACCCGTCCTTAATTTCTGACATGCAGCCCCTTGAGCATAGAAAAATCGTTTCAGTTCTTTCTTTGTATTATCGGTATTACAATGGCTATTGCGCTGCTGAATTATATTCTTTGATACCATCTCGGGATACCTTTGCTAGGAATACTCGGTTCGCTCATTCACATCATCAGTATGCAGTACAAATCTTAGGCGAGGCGTACGGGTAGACAAGGTAGACATTGTCTACCAAAAATGTTCATTCATTTCTTTTAACTTTATGTATGTTCAAATCCATCATGAGTTGACCATCTTCTATCAGCTACTAAAGCAGATCCTCGTAAAGTAGGCTTTTTGTACACATCTAAGCAGTACTTTATCTCCCGACAACTCCAAAACCGACAAAACCCAAAGTCCCCTCATCTAGAATATAGCTCTCACCTCTGGGTTAATGCTCTCCAATATGCTCTCGATATCGTTGATCGTATTAAAAAAAGCGATTAAGCTTATAAATGACCCGTCCTTAACTTCTGACATTCACTGAGTCCTTCAGCACGGTAGGCCAAACTTAACCTCTTCAGGTCCACTAAACGACTTTCGGTATCCTTTTTCCATTTAATATTTTTTTTTCTATCTTTACAAAAAAAGGTGTTTTTTCGTAAAATAAAATATAGGGGCGTGTTCCCACAGTCTTTTCAGGTAGTCAGGCCATTAGCTTTTTTCTTTCTCGTGGTTCCGATTGTAGCTTGAACCGGTTACCGTCAGGTGATCGGCAGTGGAAATATGATTTCTATTTTGCCCAATCGGGAGTTTCATTCAAGAGCTAAGGAGTAGCGCTTACATCACCACACATTTATTACAGTATCCTTATTTTATGTTGAAATTCTATTGGTCCATTTTATAACGTTTGCACCAATCATAATTAAAGTTATTCATTTTTAGCGCTTCTATCCACGTATAGTCATACTAATATTGATTATTTTCTTAAAACTACTCAACACGTTATCTAAAAAGCCATTTAGGTAACAATGTTAATTTATCATTCTTAAAATATTTACACTTATACACAATGGCAATAACAAAGAATATTGGCTATACAAGAGACAAAAACAGGAAAACCTGACAACTACACAATGATTACAAACACGAAAGCATTGTATGCGATTCAAGCATGCGGTAAATACAGATACTAAGTTAACACGCAATACAGGTGATCAAAAAGAGAGTTTTAATTAAGTTTCAGTAATATTTGAGGTAACACGTAGCAAAATTTATTTGCACAACATATAGTTAGATATATGTTAAAATATGAGCTCAACACGATCCTCACTGCGCTATACACAGGAAGAGCACCGCAAAATCAACTAGTAAAAAAATCTCGGCAATCAGGTGGAAAATCTAATAGATACTCCGATCTTTAATATACATATGGAATAATTACGTAAACTTGCAGTGGTAATTCAGCCCTGGTGTATTCTCATATACCTTCAACTCTTATGGAAAATCGTTTAGCTTCCAATACGAATCAGGTGATGCTGGTAGTTAACAGCGGCGACAATCGCACCCTTATAGGAGCGGAGTCACGCGAGTTAATCAAACTTAGAAAACTTCCACTATGAAGGAGACAAATTGATTTTCAGAATTTTATAAACACGATTCTTACACATGAAGAGTACCGCAAGATCAACTGGTAAAAATATTTCGACAATCAGATATAAAATCTAATAGATACTAACCTTTAATTTGAAAATGGAGTAATTACGTAGACTCGTAGCGGTATACATTCAGCAGCTTCCAACACGTATCAAGAGATAATCGTAGTTAAAATCAGTTACAATCGCAGTAACCCTTATAGAAGCAGAGTCATACGAGTCAAATAGACGTAGAAAAGCTCCACTTTGAAGGAAAAAATTGATTATCAGAGTTTTATATCCCAACATAACTGAGTACGTTTCTTTAATATAAAACATATGGTTCTAAACACAATTTGTTGGGAAACGTGTTTGTACCGGTTTTTTTTTTTTTGTCAAAAGTGGTATCAGAAGTAGAAAATGGTGAATATTACTTTTTCTTTGTGTCACTAGTTGACTTTTTATACAAATTAAGGTGCAATAAGTGAATAATTTTTAAATTGTTACGGGCCAAACACTTAGTAGAACATCAACCCATAAAGGTAATGTGCGGGCAACGGCATAGCTCAGTGGTGTGGGAGGGGGGGTTCTTACTTAACACTGCAAATGGGGACTCGCCACAACTCCACAACGTCGAAATCGGGATAAACGGTCACAAAGGCGCCACCTGTTAGATACATATATAACGTCATACTCAAAATAAAACACTCTCCTGTACCAAAATTCTTCTACGTAAGGTTCACCTAAATTTCAATAAAATCCTAAGTTTCATCTGAAACCTGCCAAATAGCGATTATAAAACTCATTATACCTTTCACTAAACTTCAACGTAAAATTATTGGCACAAATAACCAAAAATACCTTATCGATACGGTAATTAATTCTTCATTTTAAAACGAAAACAAAACTAAACACGATCGAAAATTTATAGTCTTAAAATTTACTAAACGTCAATATCGGAGTTGTAATTCCTAAATTCGAAAAATACATAGCTATGCTACTACAAATAAAACAAATTTGCTTACCTTATGGCAAATCCAGGTACAATGGTGACTACAATCGGTAAGTTGATTCCTATAAAAAAAAACTTCAAAAATAATTTGCGAATGTTCGCAAAACAATCACTGGCATGCAAATAAGCCAGATGTTCGATCAAGGACCTATTTGCCTTATAATTGAGTTACGATATTTCTATTAAAACTTATCTTCAAATGTAATGATATTAACATCAAAATGACTAATTATCTCTCATTACGTCAAGGCTTTTATGAAATAGCAAAACAAATAGAAGGTTGCCACTGTAAAGTTGTGTAAACCATCAATTTCGCCAAAACAAATTGATCACTATAATTTGAATGTAACCCAAAATAACTAAACTTTTAAATTTTGAACAAACGTAAAAAAATATTAACGTTGTGAGTAAAGATTAAGATTACAAAACATGTACACTTAAATAAATGACACTATGCACATATTGAAATGTAGTGAGCATTAAAATAAACAATTAGCATTTTGTCCGAAAGACGTTGAACATAATTTTGTATCGTAAAATTTCTAATAAAACTGATTTAGATTGAGTCTTGCAAGCTCAGATAACCCAAGTTTTCTTACTTTATATTTCTTCGATCTTTAAATTACCCCAAAAATAAAACAGCACAATATTAACTTCGTTGAACACATAAATTTACAAACGGTATTACGTAATTTTAGTTAGCGCCATCAAAATAAAATGCAAATAAACACCATAAGAAATAATCAATTTACGAATGAATAGCTTTCTGGCACAAATTTGATATCTAGATGTTACTTAAATAAACGCATATTCATCCGTCTAAATATTCACTAACAAAAATTTTATTAACGTCACCCATAAATTTAAATTCAGAAAGTATATTTAGTTACCTTCACAAAGCACCAAAATAACCAATCGATCTTTCTTTTATTTCTCACAACGGTACTGCAATGGACCTTTTGATATTTAATCGACGTAAACCAATGACTCCTTTACACAAACTTCATTAACAGCAAATCTTTAAACCAAAAACCATACGCTACAATTACTTCTTCATCTGGTTGACGTCAATATCTATGACTGTTTATTGCTACTTTACTTTTATTCACTTAAAACTTATTAAAGCGTCATTATATACAGCAAATTTGTTCTTTATTACAGGTCAGCTGTGTACTTGAAACTAACATATAAGCGAATCCATTTACAAATATTCCGCCAGAAAGGTGATATTCATAAAAAAATAAGGTTGGCACTCGCAATATAACACCTAATCCGCCTTCTTAAAAACACCAAAATGTCACTTGACAACGATATCCCATACTATATGAGATGAGTGAGTCTAATCCATATCCTCCCTTTAAGGGTTACTAGGGAATCTTCCCCAACGAAAGCTTTTTTGCGCGGTACAGACGTAAGAAGCGTGAGCCCTCACCTACATCTCTATCAAGACTGACTTCAACCTCCTTCAGTTTCAGCTATCTTCCATATCATCTCCCTTACATCTTAATTAACCAATTACACAACTTCGTTACATTAAATTATCATACGCGCTAAAACGAAAGCCTTTCGCCACCGAAAGCACATTATTAGGAGAAGGATTACAACGTCACAAACATCGAATTATACCCATAAGACTGCTGGGAAGGTTTTTGGTTGACCTTGACCCTTTCCAAGGTTGTGCGGTTTGACTTTAACAGTACGGGTCATGAGGTTATTGGCTTATACAAAGTTAACGTTGGTTCAATAGCAAACACGGATGTAAGCAGCTCAAAATCTCATTGACATATGCAATCAATGGTCAAATTTCATACCTTGAGAACCTCAACCAATACATAGGTCAAGAACCTATGTGTTGGTCGACAACCTCAAATTAATTTTGATACCTTTTCCAGGTACAGGACCATAGGGTGAGAGGTTGATGACTTATTTCATATATAAATAGTTCACAAGAACATCAGAGGTTAATGACCGTTAGGTGGGTTAAAAAATCAGTGTTGCCCACTAATGATCAATCGAAATACGAACATATAAATTCTTACATTATTTAGTTGGATTTTTGTAACTTAACCGCCAATCGCTCGCTGTTAACCAAATGTTATATATTATGATATGTGCTACAACAAGACATTCATTTTGCTTTCAAATTTATTCAAGGTTTTGCAAACCACTGTTGTTCGAACTTAGAGATTCTCATTTTACACGATAGTACTATAATTGATAAATCAATAAAGCTTTGCAAACCCAACTATATTAGTGTTGTCATAAAATGTATCTTACATTTTTTTTCAGTTACAACAAAGGTGCTTCAGTAATAAGAATGCTACATCATTACATCGGGGATGAAGATTTCCGAAAAGGCATGAATCTATATTTAACGAAACACCAATACAAAAACACATTCACTGAAGATCTTTGGGAAGCCTTAGAAGAAGCGAGCAAAAAACCAGTCGGTGCTGTTATGTCAACATGGACAAAACAGATGGGTTTTCCAATTGTTAAGGTGACATGTAAAGAATCTGGTGAAAAAAATGTTCTTCTGTCTTTCACTCAACAAAAATTCTGCGCTGATGGTGTACAACCCACAAAAGATTACACATGGATGATCCCTATTTCGATTTCAACATCATCAAATCCCAGTAAAGAAGTCGCAAGTACTGTCTTAGAAACGAAAGAATTGGAATTATTAATAACAGATGTTGAACCGAAAGGATGGATTAAAGTTAATCCGGGCACAATTGGATTCTATCGTACACAGTATCCACCTGAAATGTTAGAACGTTTAATTCCTGCTGTTCAGGATAAATCATTACCACCATTAGATAGATTAGGATTGTTAGATGATTTGTTTGCAATAGTACAGGCGGGACATTCTAGTACTGTTGAGGTACTAAAATTGTTACAAGCGTATGTAGATGAGACTGATTATACAGTGTGGTCCTCCGTTAGCAATATTTTAACCAAATTAGGTGTACTGCTGTCCCATACTGACTGTGAGGAACCCTTTAAAAAAGTACTTATATCCATCAATTGATCTATGAATTAACCAACTGTTTTTTAGTTTGAGAAAAATTTATTAAGTAAAGTTTCTGAACGTCTAGGATGGGATTCTCTTTCAGGAGAACAGCATCTAGATACCTTATTACGTGGATTAGTGTTAGGTCGTTTGGCATGGCTTGATGACCATAAAACAGTTAATGAAGCGAAGAACAGGTTCGAACAACACGTATGCAATGGACCGTATCTTCCTGCTGATTTACGTAGTGCATGTTATAAAGCTGTCTTGCGTGCTGGAAACAAAGACACTTACGATACAATGTTAAAACTTTACCGTTGTGCTGATCTACATGAAGAGAAGGATCGTATAAGTAGAGCACTTGGAGCAACCAAAGATGAAAGTTTACTTGCCAAAGTTCTTGAGTTTGCAATGTCTGTAAGTATTTGTTTTTACTATGATATATAACAGGGTAATATATTTAATTCTTTTAGGATGAAGTTCGTTCACAGGATTCAGTGTTTGTAATAATGTCCGTAGCAATGACTCGGCCAGGTAGGACATTGGCGTGGAACTTTTTAAAAAACCAATGGAAAGAGTTAACAGACAGATATCAGGGTGGTTTTCTATTAACAAGGCTTGTTAAATTTACAACTGAAAATTTTGCAAGTGAGAGTATGGCTGTAGAAGTTGAAAATTTCTTTAATGATAATAAAGCACCTGGTGCTGAAAGGACCGTTCAGCAAGGTGTCGAAACAATTAGACTAAATGCAGCGTGGCTTGCTAGAGATACAGATGCTATTCGGACCTATTTGGAAACTTATGATAAATAAAAAAGAATCTGTTTACTTAATTTTTTTTTTATTGGTTGTATAAGTGTACCTCAGTAACTTATGCCAGTGATTGTACCTTTAATTTTTATGTATTATAATTTTTTTGTTGCAGGAACCATGTTAAAATAATTTATTGAGTAATAATAATTTAATTGGTAATAAATGTTTTGTACTTTGGGGTGTCATTGAGAATATTTTTTTCTCGTCTATACTTAGTTACATATTGGTATATACAATATAAGTATGTTGACGTTGACCATACTACAGTATAAATCCTTGCAATCTGATTATATTTAGAATTTACATCAGTTCTACATACATAAAGACAAAATTTACATCGAGTGGGGCTTGCATCTCGATAGCGCAATTGATTAGCTTGGTATTCTAGCAAAGTACAGGTCGTAGGTTCAAATCCTACTCGAGGTAAACTTTTTATTTATGTATTTAATAAAATTAATAATAATTTTTAATTATGATATATACAATTTGAGGGTGCTGGCTAATAATCAGTGTGTGCTGTACGAAAATACCACCTCTTAACACCAAATTTATGTCCATAATTTTGCTTCAAAATTAAGTGTCTACGATATATAGTAGTCATCAAGGGCATAATGGTCAGTGAGGGTTTGTTAGACAACGAAGATTTTTCCTTGTATTTAAAACACTTTTGAACATGTAGATATCATGTGGCATCACACCATCCCCACTTATGAGTTTTGCTCTGGAAATCTCCAAACAGAACGCGACACAGAAAACATCTCGGCAAGAAAAGCTTAAAAAGGAACCCTAACAGGTAGTCAAAAATTGAATAAAAATCTATTTTATGTCAAAAACAAACCAAGTGTGACTAGTGTATCATGTCTAGAACACTGTAGCGAAGTGCCAAAGAAAAACACTCCAGCAAGTAAGTGAAAGAAACCCCATTCCTCGTCAGCAAATGGAGAACTAGAGCCTTAAATTTAAAATGAAGCAAATATCAACCTCAATTCAGTCAAGTTAGCAATCTGACAAATTTACAATTGCATACTTTTATAAAGGATTGTGAAAGTGATAAGTAAAAAAAAATAAAACAAGCGTCTTAAGTTGTATTAATACTTATGCCCCAAGATAACGCTCATTCCACAAATACTTCACAATTTTATTCTGAGCATTCTCAAAAATTATTTGACAACTTATGATATGGGTGAAAATGGCAGTACGATTGGTTCAACGGATAAATGAAGGGTGAGGATAGCTCAGTCAGTGAAGAAAAGTCATAAATCAAACGAACATCAGTTTGTTTCAAATTAAAAATAGAGGGTTCATTAGCACAGAAATAAACACTAGCAACAAAAGTATACAAAAACTTTCTTACCTTTCGTAGCATTAACCAGGTAAATCAGCAAAAGGGCTTCTGGAATGGTGTTACCGAAAAAGCTTCAAAATATTTGCACACAATCAAACAAAATAACATGCTGTAAGACCAACTATAAAGGTAGTCAATCTTTATCGTTAGAATTCTCTATTCAAAAATACTTAATTTTAATAAAAAAACTAAAATCTCTCATTAATTAATCAATCTTAAAAGCTTCCATCAAAATTATAAACAATAAAGAAATTGTCGTCACTGCCCTATAATTGAAAAATTACTATTGAACCATTAGCAGTACGAATATAATCAGAGCTACTGTTGCGTACTACTTAAATGTAAACTGTAAATAATGATAGTTCTGTGAGAATTCAAACATAAACCTGCTTTGATAAAAGTATAAAGCCAACTATGGAACTCAATTTTAGTGAAAAATAACTAGATCCTTAATAAATTAAATATTAAAATACCTTGAAGATGTCAAATCAGATGGCCCTCTAACGTGCGATAATCTTGTATGTCTGTTCAGGCGTCGGAAGTGAAGTCAAGGTCCTGAATCCATTTCTTCCAGCCTTTTCTATCTCTTGCTAGTGTTTGCAATTCCTCAGTAGGTTTTCCCATTTGCCTTGTTATTTCTTTGATTTGGTTCAGCCACTTTCTTTCTTTTGGCCCCCTTCTTCGGTTCCTCTGCTTTATTTTTTTTTATAAGTATTTCTGGTGGCCTTCTTATATGTCCATACCAGTTAAGCTGTTTCTTCTTTATTTTTTCGATCATATTGATTCTTGTTTTGTTATTACTCTTATGTTTTCATTTCTTACTCTGTCTCATTTGGTTATTTTTGCAATTTTTCATATTTCATTTCCATGGCTATTACTTTTGGCTCATCTTTTTTTTGTTAAGGTCCAGTTCTCGCATGTATATGTAATTGTTGGGACGGTTACCACATTGTGGATTTTTATTTTTACTTGTCTATATCTTTGTGTCGTAGTATTGTTTTATGTAGTGATTTATTAGCTCTATTTGTCAATTCGGCATCCATTTTCCCATTCTCGGTTATTATGTTGCGTAGATATTCAAAAGTTGACACTCTTTCTAATATAAACAATTTGGTTTTCGAAAGGGACATAGTACATCTAACGCAGTAATTCAATTTACACAAAACGTTCATATTGTATGCGGATGATGCAACTTTAATTTCTACAAATTGTGATTTCAATATGTTTCGTAAAAACTTATTTATCTTCTAATATTGTTAAAATTGCATACTATGCCCTTACCCAGTCCACGTTGAACTATGCAATTTTAGTATGGCGACATTGTTCTTTCTATCCGCAAATATTCAAATTACAACAGAAGGCAGTACAAGTAATATCTGGCTTAGGCTAACGTGATGATTGTCGACAAGCATTCATGAGATTAAGTTTGTTAACTTTTCCATCTCTGTTTATTTCTGAAGCGGTTTGTTACACTCATGTGTATGAGACTAGTAAAAAATTAAACATTTGAGTTAAATATTGCAGGTTAACGACCTCTCAAAATGGTGCAATTTATCAAGCACAAACTCTTTTCAACTGCGTACTGGTAAACGTAAGAAATTTACCCTACAATCAATTTAGAAGGAATCTTCCTACAGAAAAATGCCTTCTATACCATCAAAGAATTTATAGACACAAGTGGTACAATCATATCCATCTAAAATTGCATAACAAAGTTTATATTACTTATGCTGTGATACAATCATGTTTTTTAATGTAGTATTATGTTTTCTTGTTTGTTTTTTTTTTTTTTGTTTGGTTAGTCTAAATTTTCAACTGTTGTCTCTTATACCCACTGATTAATGTAAGTGCACTTGCACGTTAATAGGTTAAATATATTATTATTATGGTCTTTTTACATAATAAAACTAAAACAGTAATGTACAAGTCAAAATAAAAATTAGAACACTGTAAGAAGTACGGCTCACAATTCATTTTTAAAGAGCGAGGAAAATCAAGTTCGTAGGCTTAGTTTATGTATGTATGTACTACAATTTGCAGTTAATAAAATATTGAGTATCAAAACTAACTTACAAGTTTCAATCAACATTCTCATTAATGGTGTTACAAACCAAGATTATAACATTGCATTTCTATTTACTATCACAGCTTGACTGATAAGTTAATACCAATTAATTCTTTTGACGGATCTGCAGTTGTTGATTCTGTAGATAAACCCAATGTTTTTGTGGATTTATTTGCATCAAACTTGTGTCTCAATGATCCTGGAAAAGATGTGCCCCTAGTCAACTCTTCTTCATACGCTATGAAACCAATTAATTTTCGGTACAAGCTCTTAGAATCGATTATCAGTAGGCTTGGTCTCAATAAGGCGACTGCCCCAGATGGTATCACAGCTATTGCCATAAAGAAATGTTGCCCCGAACTAGTACCAGTTCTATCTAAGCTCTATTGGATATCTATGTCTGTGGAATTTCCTTCATCATGGAAGTTAGCAAATGTTCAACCTATTCCTAAAAAAGATGATAAGACTGATCCTCTAACTACCGACTTCCATTTTGTCTAAAATCATCAAAAAAGTCATCAATCAGCAACTTCTCTCATTCCTGGAAACTAACCAACTCCTTATTGACCACCAATATGGGTTTAGACAGAGTCATTCAACAGGTGACCTTTCATATGTGACCCAAGTTTGGAATAATACATTAGAACAATCCGGTGAAACAGTTGTAGTCGTTTTAGATACCTCAAAGGCATTTGAGCAAGTTTGGCATAAGTATTTACTTGCCAAACTAATCTCGTTTGGTTTAAATGACATTTCTTCAACAACTAATCCGGTTCATTGCTTTGCTGACGACAGCATTATTCATTGTAGTTCATCTCAGTCTACTCATAATGGTAATCTACCTTCTATGTCTCAAGACATTAAAGCTGAAATGGCAAATGCAATCAATAAAGACATTCAATGTATTCTCAAATGGGGAAGCAATAATCTAGTTAAATTTAATGCTAACAAAACTCAGTGTTGCCTTGTGTCCGCCAAAAAAGATCGATCATTTCCTCTTGTAGGTATGAATGGCTCAGATCTTAAGTTTTCAGACTCTATCACTCTGTTGGGAATGACTGTATCTTCAAATCTATCATGGGTTGACCATTTTCTGTCAGTTACCAAAACAGCTAAATAAGGTTCAAATTTGACCTCGCCTAGAATGTAATTCTCACCTCTGGGGTGGTGCTCCCCAATACGCTCTCGATATCGTTGATCGTATTCAAAAGAAAGCGATTATAGACTTATAAATGACATGCAGTCCCTTGAGCATAGAAGAATTGTTTCAGTTCTTTCTTTGTATTATCGGCTATCTTTGCTAGGAGTACTCTGTTCGCTCATTCACATAATCAGTATGCAGTACAAATCTCAGTGGATGGCGAGGCATACGGGTAAACAAGGTAGATATTGTCTACCCAAAATTTTCATTCATGTCTTTTAACTTTTTTTAATTTCTCCTTAAATTAAAATATCAAATAATTATTTCTCATACAAATGTTCCGGAGAAAACCACGTAACTCCACATTTTTCAAGAAATGGTATTTTAGTGTCATCTGTTGAGTAACATAGTAATTAATATGTTTGCGAAGTTCAGAACTTCTAAAAATGATCAGTTTTATTTAAATTACAAAAAAGAAATCTAGGTATCTCCTACAGCGTTTTGGAAAAAATGCGTAATTCGCATACTAAATCGATAATATCAACACGTTATGATCAGTTGGTTAGTTGTTTTTCAGTTCACGTGCAAAATATTTGTTTTTAAAGTGACTTTTTTTGGTAATAACTCACAGGTATGTATGAAAGATTGTTTTTTTCAATAGTGTTTTGACACACGCTTCCTCTTAGTTTGAACAACAGGACTATGTTGCTTCACTGTTTCTAATAAAAGAACCGTAGTTGCTGTAGCTGAATCTTCGTTAGTTGAGTTTGGCTGATTTTGACTTAAAAATCTTCTATAGGCTGCCAGGGTCATAAACATTTTCTTTAATCACTTCTGGTTTATAGGGCACTATCCCGCCTTTTCTAAGTCCGTTTATGATTATTTCAGACTTGATATCTAGCCAGATTTGACCAAACATAGTGCTGAATTGCTTTTTAGGTAATTTTTGACCAATAAGTTTTCTTGGCCACTTGACAAGCATTTCGTCCCACGAACTCTTTAAAGCCTTAAAAACTGTTAGATCAAAGGGTTGTAAGATATGGCTAGAGTGTGGCGGAAATTTTAAAATTATTATGTTTTCCTTAACCGTAGCTTTAATAAGCCTCTCGACTATATATGAGAGCTATGCCCACCAAAAATTAAAAGCACAGGTCTCTCTGGACAAATATTTTGTACAAAAGTTGTCAAATAATTTAAGAAGGGATCTGCTGCCATCCAACCATTTGATGTTGCTCCGTATACTGTATTCGAAAAACCTGTACCCTCAGGTGCCATCCACTCGTTCCACAAATTCTTGCTCTTGAACACAATGAGTGGTGGCAGTTTAACTCCAGTGGCGTTGGCTGCTAGGTTCTCTGCCCGGCCCAGATGTAGTCCTTGAGGATGGTACTCCTTTGAGCCCAACTTTTGTTTTTGAAGGGTCTAAACAAAAACTAGGCTCGTCCAAACTAAATATTCTGTACGGGTATTCGTGTAAATTTTGTTAATCAAGCACTTTTTTTAGCATTTTAAAATAATTATTCATCAAGAAGGGATCCATACATTTTTTACGAGCATACTCCACACTTTGATGTTTTTTTATAGAGAGATGGTGTCGTTTTATAAATGCTAAGAACCAGTCATCTCCAGGAATATTATCCTTAAATTGTTCTGTGTCACAAAACTGACTGTGATTTGTAACAGCTCTTTCCTACTAAGCCCCCATCCCCATTTCTCCATTACCTTCAAGCAGTCGGCAAGTTCCTTTTCTTTATCCAGGGGTATTACTATAGGCCTTCCCGTTGTCTGGCTTTTTATTCCTCTTCTACCACTTACTCTAGCCTTTAAGGTGTTTAGTGGAATGTTGTACGTTTTACTAGCCGCGTATGTGGTTATTATACCCCGTCTTATATCGGACAATGCCCTTTCTAGCTGATCTTTTGTGTATTTTGTAGCACGATCGGATTTCCTAATGTAATTCCGTACCAGTTTCAATCTGAAATAAAAAAGGGGCAAGTGAACACATTGATGGGGTAAGAGCGACCTAATAGGTTGCACTTTCCCAGGAGTGTGTTTTACAAGGGGCAAGTGTAACCTATGACCAAATTTAACAATATAATTATGATTATTCAAAAAATATCAGGCTAAACTATTTGTTAAGAGCATATACTTATTGCCAAAGTACTCAAAATACACGTACCTTTTTATATGGCTTCGATTTTTGTAGATAAAAGAAATTCACAAATGTATGACAATGTGCACATCTCTATTCAGATACAAATACCGGAGAACTGCTTGAAAGTTAGTAACTGCAATACCTATCAGGGTCTGGCTAAGAAGGTTTCCGACGCGTACCACTAGATGGCGCTGTCATATAACATACAATCTGGCAATATTTACTTGGAGTTGCACTTACCCCGAAGCTACTCTTGCCCCACCTTACCCTACATGATTTTTTTTTGGCGGTAATATTAAATCAAGGAGATACGCAGTTTGGGTCATAATCAACAATATACTCGTTTTTACAATAATTATTATTAACAATAAAAAGAACGTTTATCAATTTTTCTTTTTTACGGAGAAATGTTGCACCGCCGTTGTAGCGCTGCAATCTAGACGCAACCCTCGTATAAGTTTACCTACACTTTTTTTAACAGGGCCTTTTGCCGTTTTGTGATATTGTGACATGTGTTAACCTTTAAGTAATTACTGTCAAACTCCTCACCAAGTAGTAATTAGCTTTTTTTTGCAGTTATTCTCTATTTTGACGGCTTCCAGAGGGAAAACAATAGTAGCAATGGCAACTATTAACAGTATTGAATCAGAAAATTCAGAGGATGATGCCTTGCTGAAAACAGTTGTAATACTTCTACATGGAAGAAAAATACAAATAAAATAAAACGAGAAAAGAGATGAAGGGTAAAAAAAAATCAGATGGAAAATGGAACTATAACATACCTAAATCTAAAAAGATGCAGGCCAGTCCATGCCGGTGTAAAATTAAAAATAGTTCAAAGCAAATTGAATGTGATAAAGTCATTCAAGAAAATCGGGAAAGTATTTTTAACATATTTTGGAGTAATATGACTTGGTCAGAAAGAAAAATCTATATTCAATGTTTGGTTAAAATACAAAACTTGCAGAGAAGACGCGGAGCAGGAGAATCAAGAAGAAATGTTTCTCTTAAATATCATTTAAAAGTTAACAACACAGAAATTCGAGTCTGCAAACAGATGTTCTTAAAAACATTAGGAATGAAGGAGTCTACAATTCTGAATTGGGTGAAACTGGACAAATCGCAGGAAGCAGAAAGAAAATCAAAGGACAAAAGAAAAGAAGTTAGAGTAAAAATGTATGAAAGCAAAAATTTAGAATTAAAAACATTCTTAAACTCGCTGCTAAAAGTCGAGTCGCATTGTTGCCGGTCATCCAGCAGCAAACTTTACTTAGAACCAATGTGGAGTTCCACAACTGAATTATTTAAGTTTTACGTATGTAACTATTGCCATAAAAATAATATTACACATGTATCCAATACTGCCTTTTTCAAGGAGTTTAATAAGGAAAACCTTTCCGTTTATATTCCAAAAAAAGACTTGTGCGATACCTGCGTAGCCTACGATAGAAAAAAATATTGAACAAGAAGAGTATATTATTTAATTTAAAAACACAAGACGGCTACTGCTTCTTCTGGCACGAAGCTAAAAGTGATCTGATTGCGAATGAGTTCTCATCTATATTACACAGTTTTTTTAGAAGATACAGTAATTCCAAAGTGTACCAAATAACAATAAGGAAATTATATTATTCAGGGCAGAAACGGAACTCTACCCTTGCCAACGCTTTCGTCAATCTGTGTATGCTCCTTAAGATAACAGTTATTCAAAAGTACCTGGAAAAAGGGCATACACAGATGGAAGTAGATTCCATGCACTCTTGCATAAAAAAGAAGTTAGAAATCGGAAAATAAACATCCCAGCAGATTATGTACATTCTTGCAAAATCGCTAGAAACCATCCAAAACCGTATAATGTAAAATACCTAATGCACGATTTTTTTTTTTTTTAATTTGATAACCTTAATTATTACAAATCAATTCGATCTGGCATAGCTACAGTTACAAAGATTCGAGCTCTCAAATACGACAGCACAGGAAAAATATTTTTAAAGCTGAGGCACACTGATCCTTGGGAATTGATTAATCATGGAGCTAAAATAATATCTACACCTCTTCTAATAAGCAGCTTACCGAACCTCTATCCAGAAAGACGGAAACTCAAAAAAGAGAAATATTAACACCTTCAAATTTCAAAAAGATGCTTGTCTGATTTTCACGACTTTTATAACAATCTTCCTTTTGTATAGTTTTTGATTGCTATTCTTCAAATATTATTTTAAATCTAAAAATAATTATTTTAATATTGGTATGTAAGCTTTAAGCTTATTTGTGTGTGAATTGTTTTTTTTTCTGTTAAAAATAGTTGAATAAAAAGTGTTTAGCTTAAATATAGCTTTGCCAAAAAAACAAAGTCCCCGGAAAATATACGAACTAAATATCACCAAATTAGCGCGAATTCAATTTGCACAATCACACGTTAGAATTCTTAGATGCAGGGGAGAGTCGGCTGTGGTGGAACAGGAGGGTATGATGGAACAACTAACTAAAACTCGGGAAAATAATGTTAAAATTGATCTATTACCACGTCAATATGCATTTTAGGTTGGTAAACCTTGTCAAAAGTATAATGGCCGATTTGGATGTTTACTGAGCCAGATAATATTTATTTTATAATTTTGACGTCTAAAATTGTAAAATTTTAATATTGGATACGCTCACCTGATATTTTTGTTTCGCCAACTGCATGAAATTGAATGTAAGTATTATCTTGGTTTATTTGTTAAAAGTGCGTTTGAGATTGTAAAACGTTATTATGAGCACTTTATTTGGGACAAAATTTTAATTGTTTTCAAACATACCTACTCGGGTATTATGGAACAGCGTGTTCCATAACACCCGACCTTTATTCCACCATACACGAACCCTATACCCCGACATACCCACTTAATGTTTCTCACTATTTTTGGTATTAATTGATATTTAGCCTTCCTCATAAGCAGATCGATATTTGGTGTTTGTTTACAGAACCACTGAAAAGAAAAAAGCGCAATATGTGGAGCACTGATTCCATGGAAAGAGCTATTAAAGCCGTAAGAAGTGGAGAGATGTCATAATAAAGCGGCTAAGGCTTTTCAAGTTCCTGAAGTGACCTTACACAGGAAAGCAACTAGTACCAAACTACCAGAAAGTGCATCGCAGAAGACTTGAGGGGGTTATATGCAGACTTTTACACTGAATCAAGAAAACGAATTAAAGGAGTTTCTTTTAAAGATGGAAAGACAGTTCTTTGGATTGACAATGCTAGATTTCAGGCAGTTAGCGTTTAAATGTGCTGAACGAAATAACATAGACCATAGATTTAACAAGACAAGTGTGCCGGAAAAGATTGGTATTACAGTTTTCTCGCCAGACACAAAGATCTTTCTTTGCGTCAGCCTGGGAATACGTCTTTTGCTCGAGCATCTGCTTTTAATAAACCAAATGTCGAAAAGTTTTTTGACTTATATGAAGAACTTTTGAACACGCATAACTTTCCTCCGCACCGCCAGTTTAATTGTGACGAAAAAGATATCAGCCGTGTGCCAAATAAACAACGTAAAGTCTTATCTCTTACGGGTAAAAAACAAGTAGGAGCGCTATGTTCAGTCGAACGTGGAATATTAGTGACAGTTGGAATAGCTGTAAGTGCTTCTGGGCAATACATCCCGCCTCTGTCAGTTTTTCGACGCGTTCGCCATAATCCCATGTTCGAAATAGATTTGCCAGCTGGTAGCGTTGTTGTTACACACCCCTCGGGATGGATGCAAACTCATGTCTTCTCCCTTTGGATAGATCATTTCATCAAATTCACCAAACCGACTAAGGAAGACCCGGTGCTGCTCATTTTAGATGGACCTGCGACACATACCAAGTCTTTCGAAATACTTGAAAAAGCTAAAAGCAATCATATCCACATGCTTATTATACCGCCACACACCAGTCACCGGTTGCAGCCCTTAGATGTGGCTTTTATGTATTCATTAAGCACATTCTATGCCCAAGAAGTCAAAATATGGTTAAGAAACAACCCCGGACGCGAGTCACACGCCAGGACATGAGCCCAATTTTTGGACGTGCCCATATCAGGGCAGCGACGACGGAAAACACTGTCTCCGCTTTTAGGACCACGGGCCTACATCCATTTAACAGGCACATATTTCCTGACTCGATGTTTTGCGCCTCAGAAACTACAGACCGACCAACAGCCGAGACTCTTTGTTTACCTTCAACTTCGTCTTTTGATCAAGGAAGCGACCTTAACGTGATTCTACCTATTCCAAAAGCGCCACCTCGAGCGAATACAAGCAAAAGGGGAAGAACAGGCAAAACTGTTGTGACTACTTCGTCTCCATATATTAAGGAGTTAAAGTCCTTTCAAGTGCAACCAAAAAAGGTTCCTAGAAGGGCGTTATTTCAACCAAATAAACCGAATGAACACATCGTTTCATCATCAGACTCAGATGTAGAAGATATGGTTCTCTATAACGAAAGCGATGGCAGCGACTGGGGGCTTGTAGCTTCCAGCGACGAAGAAGGTACGAAGGAGTTCCAGCTAACTAAATTGTCTTCCTATGAAGAAGGCGATTATGTGTTAGTGGAACTCGCATCCATAAAGAGTGTTCAGAGGTTTACTGCCAAAGTCATCAAGAACGGGAAAGAAGAAGTGGGGTCAATTTTATGCGGAACTATCGTAACCACTTCAACATTTTCGTAGAACCAGACGTAAAAGAAGAACGTTCCGTTCTCTTATCCGAAATTTTAGGAACATTAACTAATTTTCGAACTCTTCGACGTGGCCAAATTAGGTTTCAATAGTAATAACTAATTTACTTACTTAATTTTTTAATTAATTTAATAATAAACGGTTAATTTAATACTGGCCTACTCATTTCCTGCCTTTGAAAAGTAAGAACTTTTGCATCCGAATAAGTTTTAATATATTCAAAAGTAGCAGCAGCATGCGTTCCATCATACCCGACAGGTCGGGTATGATGGAATGCCGCAGAATGTTTTTAAAAATTCATAGTTTAATTGAAGTGTGCGAATAGTCGGATGATATGGTTATGCCAGGATATGGAAATAAAAAAGCTAATGTTGAAGTTCATCGAGTTAAAAATGTTTCAACACTAACTGTTCCATAACACCCGACTCTCTCCTAGAATCGTATACAAAATCACTAAATTGACATTGCCAAGATCCTACTAAACACATGGCTACGATTTCGAGAAAATCGATTCATTCCGAAGCCAGAAATATTATTAAAAACGTTATCGATTTCTTCGATAGACAAAAAGCCGCAGGTGTGTGGTCATTTCCTTTGAAAAAGGCAACTGAATACAAAGGGTGTGGATATTTCTTGTACTTTTACAAATCAACTGCACATCTCGCCTTTAATTGCCGGGGTAGTTTTATTTTACTTAGTTTAGTTTATCTCAAGTTAGTTTCGCTTAACTTCCATTCGCTTCACTCTCAGTGGCCCCTCAGTTTTGGGCTCGGCCAAACCGAGCGCTAGCTATGTACGGTACGTTCGCTGCTTATGTTATGCTCACTATCTGTACTACACCATGTGGCCACACCGATAGCTATATTATGCAAACATTTGTAGACGAATTTCAACATTTGACACAATAATTAAGAAAAATAAATAAAAATTTAAAGAATATTTTCTATTGAGTGCAATCAATCTTAGACTAACAATTATTCATTATTAAAGGTCATAACACAACAGTTGTGATAAAAAATTTTAGTCAATATAGCGAACATAGCGCTCTTTTTGAGTCTACCTCATAACAAATAAAAAAAATTAGTACTTAGTGTGTATTGTTATATTACAAAGGTAAATTGCACCACGGTCTAGCTCAGTGAGATACAAACTTATAAAACTTACTGAAATTGAGAACTCATTCATCAGTTGTGAGGAAAGCAGAGATTTTTTCATAGATGTAATTAGTATTAGCATTTGTTTTATTGGCCACCACTCAATTTCTAGGTTTAATAATTAAAATACAACAAAAATTGAGAAAGGTTGTATCTCAAAACATAATAGGTAATCTGAATAAGCACTAAACAACTGTATCTATATGTATATTTAATAAAGCAAAATGTCTGATTAATATCAGAATAAAATAACTAAAACGATACTTCTTGTACGGCCTTACAATCTTAAAATTACTAAATTAAACACTGTAGATAAGCTTACAATCTATGTTTACTTAGAATTCAAAATGCAATCTATTCAACCAATTACAGTTGTGATAGGTTATGAACACAAATGTTTTTATTTCAGGAGCAGGACTCAGCTGTTCCTTTTTTTTTAACCGTATCAAAATAACACCAACTGATTTGTTACTTACTAAACTGCACTAAAAGGATAAGTACTTACTTGTACAAAATAAATATTTTAATCTCGTCTTAAACGAACTGTAGCGTGAGAACTTTCATTTCCAATTCCAAGACAAATATACGATAATGTAAAGGTAACTTCCATTTGTAATTAACGTACAAATAAACGAAACAGAGACGTATAGGTAACCACTATAAGTTTCATCTGTCTTCAACATAAAAATTAGACGAACGGTAGCATATGGTAACATTCGATAATTGGCACAAAATGTTGACCCTACAATAATGGAAAGATATAACGACGAACGCAGATTATCTTAAGATAAGCAGCTTTCTTGTTCCATATTCTTATTCCGTATTCTTATTCCCTTATAAAAGGGACACAAAACTTAAAAAAAGATAACGTCTGAACTGCACGGCATAATAAACGGAAATGCATAAGCGTGTTCAATTCACGTTGCGCATAGAACTAAAGTTGGATGTCTAAAATATACACAGGGACGTTCGTAATTATGTAGACTGAAGAGAAAATATTACGATATAAAAATTTAATTATTGAACGAAAAAAGAAATGCTTAAAGATACTAATGTAATGTAAATATACTTATCAATAATAATGCAAATTTCGAAACTTAAATTAAGGTAACGACAGACAAAAATTGGTACGTTACAACCTTTAAACAATTACTTTAAACTCTCGCAATAAAAATTAATCAATCATTTTATATTTTCAAAAAAAAAACATGTTTTTAACAATTTTTTTAACTGTTATAGGTGGTCGCGAAACGCTTCGCAACTATCTCCATCAGATCGGCTTTAAATTTAAGAAATGTCATAATAAGAAAAAATTCTTAATGGAAAGAAATGACATTGTTGCATGGCGCTCTCGTTACCTGCGGAAATTACGGGGGAATAATTCTTTAGGCGATAACAAGAAACCAGTTACTTATTTAGATGAAACTTTCATTCATCCATCCTATGGAGTCAGCAAATGCTGGCAATCAGAAGAAGAAGCAGGAGTTTATCAAACTAATCAAGCAGGTCAAAGGCACATTATAGTTCATGCTGATGGATCGTATGGATTTATAAATAATGGATTGTTGATCTTTATGTCAAATAGCAAGTGAGGAGACTACCATCACGACATGAACCATACGAACTTCATGACTTGGTTACAGAAACAAATAATTCCAAATCTACCACCGAATGGTATTGTCGTCATGGACGACGCTGCTTACGACAGCGTTCAAATTAATAAACCACCAACGCAATCTGCCCAGAAGGCAACTATTCGTGAGTGGCTGGAAAATAATGGGGTTTCCACAACATGCGAAATGCCAAAAGCAGAATTGGTAGAATTATTGAAGAAATTTAATTAGGGCAAATCCGGCAGAGTTGGTAGGAATGCGCAACGCGAGCGCTGGAATCTTGCTCAGAGTAATGTGTCTCAATGTAATGAACGCGCTGCCCAAGTTTCGTTGTGTTTATTGCACTCGCTTTGAAGAAAAAAAAAACATTTTGTGTTTTGGTAAGTAGAAACATTTTTAGTTGTAGACACACATATTTCGCTTAAGACTTAGTTTTAGTGGAATCGTGCTAGTGTTTTTACTGTAAGCTCTATAGTTATGTAGGTATGAAACTAACCTGTAATGGCCGCCGTGTTCAATAAGCGTAGACCACCGGTGTGATGGTCCATCTCACCCAGTTGATCGGGTGAGATGGGCCAGTATTTTTTGGGAGAGATGAACCACTGTTTTCATAAGGGAGAGACGGACTAGTAATTAATTTACTAACCATTTTAATTTCTGTCAGTTATAGTTGGTATTTTTCTGTTCCAGAAAAATGCCAACTGTCTACAAGAGGACTGGTACAAGTGGTCGAGAGGAGTGGGATGACAAAAGCCGTGAATACGGTAAAAGACAATCTAATGGGAGTTAATGCGGCCGCTAAAGCTTTTAATATACCTAAAACGGAGGATTAAATTTCAAAACTATTCTAAGGGTAGTTTGGGACCTCAACCACTTCTAGGATTTGAAAATAAAAAAAAGATTGTTACACATATTAAAAAATTACAAGATCGGGGTTTTGCACCTTTTAGAGACTCGGTAAGGTATACAGCCTTTGAATTAGCAGAAAAGCTAAACATTCCACACACCTTTAACAAAGAATCAAAGCAAGCTGGTTATGACTGGCTGCATTCCTTTCACGCTCGCCACCCTAATGTAGTGATAAGGAAGGCACAAGGAGTATCTGTTGCTCGAGCTAAGGGTATGAACAGGACAACTGTTGAAGACTATTTTGCACTTCTAAAGAATGTAATGGAAGACATGTATACAACATGGACGAAACAGGGTTGCAACTCAACAACAAACCGAGCAGTGTATTAGCTATTAAAGGCTCAAAAAATTTCACCTCAATTACTTCAGGTGAGAAAGGGGAAACGATCTCCGTGCTGACATGTGTGAATGGCGAGGGTACATTTCTTCCCCCTTACACTATAATGAAAGGAAAAAACCTGAAGCAAGAATTTATGGATGGAATGCCACCAGGGTCAGTTGTGAGAATGTCACAGCAGTCTGCATATGTAAATAGCGAGATTTTTCTCGACTGGCTGCAAACACATTTCACGCCTAGGAAACCAGCTGGTAAAGTGTTGAGTATACTGGATGGCCACACGTCACACAGTAGCTGTTTGAAAACATTAGAGTTCGCAGAAGAACATGACATTATTTTATTGAGCCTGCCACCACATACTTCCCATTGGTTGCAGCCTCTTGACCGCTCATTTTTCAAGTCGTTGAAGAGTAGCTTTTTTAATGCTTGTAAAACATGCATGGTTAATAATCCCAGTAGGAAGATTAGCCGTCTTCAGTTCGGAAAACTTCTAAACACAGCATAGGCCAAATCAGCTAGTGTCGAAAACGGTATAAGTGGATTCAAGGCTTGTGGAATAATTCCATTAAACATGGCTGCAATTCCAGATTATGCGTATTTGAATGAAGATAGGTCTGAACCTATACCTACTTGTAGTACAGCAGAACAGCCAGCAGTAAACCAACTCACTCAAAGCCCCAATCCATCAATCCCAAGCACGTCTTCAAATCAGCAAAACCAACCAATTCAAAGATCTGACCTTGCCATCCCAAGCACATCAAAAAATCCCTCAAGTGAAGCAACTATAACCCCACAAAAGACACCTACTAAACTCCGGCCCAACAACCTCATAACACAAAATTCGACTCCTAAGCTAACACCTACAAAACTTTTGGAAGAAATATCCCCTGTTCCGTCTATGGAGAAAAGTAGTAATTCTAAGAGGAAGGCTGCATCATCAAAAGTGTTAAACTCTCTTCAAAATATTGAAGCTGTAAAACAGAAAGAGGAGGAGAAAAAGATGAAAGAGAAGGGAAAGCGGAAAAGATTGACATCAGATGGACAAAAGAAAAAACGTAAAATAGAACAGAAATATAAAGATAAAAAACAGAAAAAAAAATTGTTGACCCTTTCTCCTCATCAGACGAAGAAATTGTCGACTTAATAGACATCGTTGACGATGACGAAATTACTACGGAAGAATGGGATGAAGATGAATGTGTTGGTTGTGGTGAACTGTATAACGAAACTAATAAACAAGAAGATTGGATAAAATGTGTTCAGTGTTCCCGATCGTCCCATGAGGGCTGTTCAAGATATGAGAATAAGTACGACTTCTGTGGTGAAAGGGAGAAGATGTAGGCCTATGAAAGAAAGAAAATAAACATTAAGAAGGAGAAATTTTAGAAGTGATTGAATTCAATCTATACTTAAATGTATTAATAAATTTGTCTTATAATGTTATAATAGATTGGTTTTCAAATTTACTGTTCTTTTTTATACCTACCTATGTTTTGTCCGTCTCTCCCGAGCTACCGGTCCATCTCACCCAAGTAGGTAAGGGTGAGATGGACCACTGTTGTGTTATTTTTATTAATGCGTAATTTTTTTATTTATAATCACAGTAATGCTAAAGTATGTCTTATTAAAGTTTATATGGTACACTATGTAGCCAACATATCAAAAGTGAAATAAAACTATAATCATAAAAGTTATACGAATGAGAAAAAAAGTGGTCCAACTCTCCCCGATTTACCCCTACAACAAAACTTTCTATGTTGACGAGTTATTAAAACAGCACGGCCACACTGTACTTCGCTTGCCACCGTCCCATTGTGAGCTTAATTCGATAGAATTAATGTGGAGTTTAGCAAAACACAATTGTTCAATCACCAAAAGACAAGACCTAGTGCCGATTTCGATTTTACGTAATCAAGTTACCTGGGGATCACCGTCGTGTTATTTTAGTGCTTCTGTGACCTCGTTGGTTTATGTCGCTGTTGCGGACTTATTAAATTAACGTTCTTGGAGTGCCACTTAATTGCCGTGCAGGGCGTGTTGAAGTACAAAGAAACTTTCGCAGAATATTAAAACTAGATTTATATAAATAAAGTTAATAACCTTTTGGATTGGTAGTATAAAGAAAACTATTTAAAAGATAAAAGTTATCGAGCAAGTTGAGCGCACAATTCATTATTTTAAAAGTTTTTTTTTTAATTAATGCAGTAACACTTTACCGAGATTCAATCAAGGAACCGTTTGAAAAAAAAAGAAATAGTCAACATTATCACACATCATCTTGTGTCAGACTAGGGAGATTCCGTATCCGTAATAGCAGTAATTGGTCACCGGGTTCATTTTCGATTGTGGTAACACAGAAGAGGTGCTAACTTAGACATTAAGGTAGTATAACATTGTGTTTTATTGAGTATTTTCAAGAGCTTTGGCGTGTGTACTTTAAATGATTTTATTTGTTAACGAAGGTTTGAAAGCGGAGTCGGTTACCTTTTAAATTAAGTTGTTGCTTTGGTTTAATTATTGTAAGTAATCATTATTCTGACGCTCCGCCTTCACACTCTTCATCTTTGTATTAAAGGGCAATTGACCCTGAAGTAATGTGGTTTAATAATCCACGAAATATTTAGGTTAAGTAATTTAGAACGGCGTTACGCAGAATTCTGGCCAGACCTCCCGTCGCCAATTAAGCATTTGTTTTTTTTTATACGCATTATCGTATGTTTACATTTATATTATTTTTTTAATTTATTATAGCTTTGTTTAGGTATCATAAATTTGTTTTAATTCTGTGAAAACCCCTTTTGTGTTACATAAAAGTTTTTTTTAAATTGCAAATTTACCGGTAATTTAGGCACTTAAGTTTTAACGTAACGAAGTTAAAGTTTCTTTATTGAGTGATAGCGTTAATGATATTCAGTGTTTTATTCGACTTCTAGTTGACTATGAATCCATTAAGAGTGATTTTTTTTTGTTAAGATTATTATATTATAATTATTTACACGGAGGTGTAGTAACGTAACGTAACATTATTGAGTGATTAACACGCTTTTATTTGTCAGGCGTGTAGTGCTATTTTGAAGCCCTATTTCAGGTGGTTTGCTGAGTTGCTGTCGGGGACACCTGGGATTGATTGCGGGTAGGTAGGCGTATGTTTTTTGTATGTTTAGACACGCTATGTATTCGTAATTTTGGCACGACGTCCCTTATTTTGACTACCAAACATTCTGGCGCCCTTAACCGATCTGATTACGTCTTCATCCCCTACTTTGACTTACGTATTCTGGATGTGCAAAATTTATCAACATCTTACCCACTCCCATACGCTGACTGGTCGGTGCAAAAAGGCCAATTGTATCTGTAATCCCGTTCTACCACCCGTTTATACCGTTACATACTGAGTATTCAACTGACCTTACTATTCGAATTATTTAATAAAATCCTAGTTCATGAAATACAAGAAACTCAAGTCTCCCCAAAAAGTAAATTTTCTTAAATTCACGCTACAATTATTTCAATCTAAGCGTGACCTTAAGAAAAATTGTTTTTTGAGGAGACTTGAGTTTTGTATTTCATGTAATTACCCCAAATGTGAGAAAATCAACCAATATAGTCAATTAAATCCTAGTTAATGCAAATATCAACAGCACGTCACAATTAAATTTACCATCTTGAAGGGTTACAGTGACTTTATACAGAGACAGTGGCGACAATAGAGCGTTAAGCCCCGTCCCCGCGCCATGTTGCGACTAAATTCACATAATATTAGCAAAGGGTTAAATAGATAATTTTCTTTATTAAACATCAACTACAAGTCTATAACATTTAAACATTATTTATATACATACAGTTCCTAATTTTAAGTTAAATAAATAAAATGGAGTAGATATTAACCCTACATTACGCATTGTATCATATCTGCTACAACTGATTAAAACACTTATTTATTTTACTGCACTATGCATATGTTTCTTAAAATCGCAATGTATCATATCTGATACGTCGCTATTTCCAAATTCAATAAGGTCGAAAATCGTATAATGTTACATTTCCGCTAAAACAGAAAACATTTGAGGTTAACTTATATCTCGGCATAAGCCCTTAGACATTACTAGTGTAAATCTAAGATTTTTCGAAGTTTTCGTTGTTTAGAGTTGTGATATAATAGCGAAATTGTAAGTATAAGATTTTTTACTTTTCTTAATAATATTAGTACAGTGTATCATTCTTATTTTTAGTAAATAATTAGCTGCAACTCGGATGTATCAGATCTGATACAAAGTGGATTATAGATACCATTTACAATAAACATTTTTCTATCATCATGGACAAAAAAAACTAACAGAAGACGAAATTGAGTGGCATGTGGAACATATTTGGGATACTTGGAGTAGTGACGATGATATGGATGATGACGCCTCAAATTTGGATAACGAGAAAGAGGATGTAAATAGGATAGATATTGAAAATGCAGCTATAGAATTTGAGGATGGTGTTGTACTTGGTGAACAAATGCAGGAACAAGAAATCGATAGTGAAGATGAAAATTAAACAGACAAAGACGATTTTAGGTAACATTAAAGCAGCACATAAAAGGAATTCAAGTACACCAGTTACATGGAAAAAGAAAAATCTAGTACTAAATGATGAAGCAAATTTTTCCATGGTAGTGAACAATTACCGAGTCAAATTTGTATGCCATACAAGCTGATCCAAATAAGCCTGTTAATTTGACAGGACAGGATATCCGTAAATATTTAGGAATATGTATATATATATATATATATATATATATATATATATATATATATATATATATATATATATATATGTGTGTCTATTATACATATGCCAAGAATCAGATCTTACTGGAGTTCAAAATTAGGCTTTGCTCATATAAAGGAAACGATGAGCGAAAAGAGATTTGGAAAAATCCGTCAGTTTCTACATTGTAATGACAATAGTAAAATGTTACCAAATGAAGATCCCAATTATGACAAGTTGTATAAAATTAGACCAATAATTGATAATTTTTATTGAAATACCAATCTGTAAGTTTAGAAAAATCTTTGTCAGTAGATGAACAGATGTGTGCCAGTATATGTGTGAAATAGTATATGCCAGCTAAACCTCATAAGTGGGGCATTAAATTATTTATTTTAGCTGGTGTATCTGGATTCGCATACAACTTTGAAATTTACACTGGTAAAAATAATACTCCTATCATTCTAAGTAATGGTGAAGAAGATCTGGGAATTACTGGAAATCTGGTTCAAAGGTTATGCAGGATTGTTCCTAGGAACAAAAATTATGTTATCTATTTTGACAATTATTATACCAGTCTCCCCCTAGTATCGTGCCTAGCAAAAAATGGAATATTTTCTTTGGGTACAGTTAGGCGACCAAGAATTCCAAATTGCAAACTTCCCAATGAGAAAGATTAAAAAAAGATGCCAAGAGGTTCATCTTGTGAATATGTGTGCACCTATGATGGTGTTGATGTCTTGTGTGTTTGCTGGAAAGATAATAAAACTGTAAACCTCTTGTCTACTTTCACCGGAGAACTTCCAAAGACAACAGTCAAGAGATTCGATAGAAAACAAAACAAGCATGTTGATATAGAATGTCCAAATATAATCACCGAGTATAATCGTCATATGGGAGGCGTTGACTTAATGGATAGCCTTATTGGTAGATATAAAATAAAAATACGTTCCAAAAAATGGTATATAAGATTATTCTACCACTTACTAGATCAGTTGCTGGTAAATGCATGGTTACTGTACAGAAGAGCAGCACAACAGAGAGGTGAAAACAATTTTATGAAACTTCTTGCAGATGTAGCTTATTGCTTATACAAAATAGATATGCAAAATCCTAATAAAAGTAGACCTTCTGACGTTGAAAAGAAAATACAATTTAAAAAACAACGTTCTGCCACAACATCACACATTCCACCCAAAGATGTGAGACTCGATGTGAGACTCGATGGTTCATGTCACTGGCCTTTGCATGAAAATAGCCGCCAAAGATGCAAATTACCTGGATGTAAATCATTTTCGTTTATAAAATGTCAAAAATGTGGATTACACTTTTGTTTAAACAAAAATAATAATTGTTTTGTAAACTTCCATACTTCTTGAATAAAGATATCCAAATACACTATGTATCATTTTTGCTACAACTAAAAAATTTTAAAAATTCAAAAATTTTTTGATTTCTGATTTTTTTAAATAATTTTTCCTTATATTTAATACCTTTTTACATTTAAAAATAATTTTTCTATGGCAAATGAGAAAATAGCGTAATGTAGGGTTGTGTGGGAAATAAAAACCGTAGATATTTAATTTTTAAAATACCTTTTAAAACGTATACATTCAAAACGTTACAACTTTATATCTACTGTCCTCGCCAAGAGTGTTTACCGCTGCATCATCACTAGAGACGGGCAAATGCATATTTTTTGTTATTGGGCATACGATACTTTTTCTTAAGAATATGTACGTTTTTTAACATTTAGGCCCCAAAATCACAAATTTTATTTTGCATATACTGCATACATAAGTCGTTTTACGTTATTAGAGCATATACGAGGTGGTAAGAGCATGAAAGTGCATGTTTGCTTCTTTTTCCGTTCTTTCTTATGTTAGAAAATAAATTTACCAATATTTGTACCGAGATTTTTAAAACTTTAAGCTTGTAATTTCGTCAACTTTCTGGAAGTTATTTTTAACAGACACAAAGATTTGTTTACTCAAATCTTATACCTGCTTTTATACTTTAAGCCGCTTTCAAACTTCTTAGAAACTTAGGTATTTGGGAATTACATTAACTAGTACTTTAGTAATATGCACAATAACTACATTGCAGTTATTGACGAAGGTACGTCGGTATTTTTAATGTCGAAAATCTTGGAATTTTCGTTTTTTTTTTGTTTAAGACTGGTGGGGTTGTAGTTGTTTGCAAAAATTTCATTCACTTGTAGCCGTTTGAAGTCAACATGCCAAAAGTGGGCAGCTCTAGGAACGATCTAATTAGAAGGTGGTTGAAATCGTATTCGTGCTTTAAATACGATGGAAGTGTAGTATTTTATATTATTTGCGAGGAGGTATGTATGACATGCACGCTTTGTTGTAATGATATTGTACTAATATTAAAATAGACCTAAATCTTGCTAAATAGTTTTAAGCTGTTTTTGTGTTCTTTATGGTAATTCTCATTTATTATTCTAGACAAAATTTTGTAAAGGTTTTATTTAATTGAAAAATTAGTTGCAAATACATTAATTAAACATGTGTTTGTTAAAATATGTTCTTCGCTGCCCTGCAATAATTTAATTAATTAATTAAGTACTCTTACCAATAGTCGTCTTTTGATAATTTTTTCGTTTTGTACATATAATTTTGGATTTACAATTGTGAAATAAAATTCACATATTTATTTTGTTGTATCAATTAATAAAATAACTGGAGATTTTGGATAATGCTTTAAATAAACAACAAAACATTAATTTAATGTTTACAGCAGTGTTTAGTCTAAAGATAAATTAAAATTTATAGATAGTTTTGAAATATTAGCTCAGAAATAATAAATTGAAATTATTAATGTGTCTTTTCTAACATTCAACTTCAAGTTCAGAAGGCAAACACATTTTTTTTTGACTTAGTATAAAACTACTAAATAACTAATATTAGAAATATTTTAAAATTAATATTTTTGTAGGTAAAGGCAACAAAAAGTTTCAATTAGATCAATACGGGTCCACATCAGAAAACAAAAATCAAAATCGCCCAGCACAACTATTTTTCTGTTCAAAATGCTCGCTTATTTAAATATTGTCCTATTACATCTTGTGATGTAGAAAGAAGCTTTTCACATTACAAGCACATATTAGAAGATAAGCACCATAATTTACTTATAGAAACAATTGAGAAAAATATGATTATTTATTGCAACAATCTCTAAAGGACCCTGCACACCTCTTATGGGTTTTGAGACCATAGTCAAATTTAATGAAATTTTAATATGTTCAGTGGGTTTTAACATTGATATACGCAAGTGTTACCATTACATATACTTTTTTGTAATTTTTATTATTCTGTACTTTCTAACATTTTATACAGGGTGTTTCAACAAAAATTAGTATTAAATATGATTATTTACATGATAAAAAGTGGAACTTATACATAAAATAAACAACCTAATGTTTACATGATTTATATACAAGAAACGGAACATTTAGACGGCAGCATGTCTGTTTAAAACATCTTGAGTAGCGGCTAGCACTTTGGTTTGCGGTAGCCTAATAACTTCTTCGTGCCTTGCATAGCCCAAAAACCAAATAACTGCTGCTATATGTGCACACATTCCTATAGTTCGCGCTCCTGTTTTGCATTGGCAATAGTAGCCAAATATAGGACCATCTTCTTGTTCAGCATCATTATCAGGAACAGGGTTATAGCTAATTATTATTTGATATTTAATTTGATTTCTATGTCTAGATCTAATTCTAAGCCGAACGAGATTTAATTCGTTGAACGCCGTATCAATTTCAAAAAGTGGTTGCCCAGTTGGTGATTGTTATCCTGTATGTAAGAAGGTACTAGTTTAAGTTGGAAAGTTCCGTAAGTTATGCGTCTTAATTGAGCTATATTTAGAACTGGAAAATTTTCTAATTGGTTTTGTTCTAAAGGTGCCCATCTGCCGTGCCGCCTCAACAAGCCTTCATTTTCCGCTCTAGCTTGTACATGATTAGGTTCGTTTACCATTTGAAGCATTTCTTGTGCTAGTTCTTCATTTGCTTCTTCCATATGTAATGGTGGATGGTAACGGTTTATTAGGGCACAGGCAACACGGAAAAATGTCCGCAAATTGGGTATTTGGGCAATTGAAAAGCAGTTACGAAAAATTTTAAATATTGATTGAATGTGTCTGTTTCGAGCTTCTACTACCCACCTTTGCTTAGTAATAATTCTGCTAGCGTTGGCTTCTACAGTTGGCAATTGACGTATACCTTCTGGCGCTGGTGGAATTTGCACAGATATGCCAATATTATTTAAAAATTCCCGAGCATCTCGGTAGTCTCTATTCACAATCACAACATCGCCAGGTTGCAGCCAGTGTCTTAGTTCTTGATCCTGATTATATTGGTATCTTAATATACTCGCATCATTATTTCTTGGGTCGGAAAAGTATGGACCATGAACATCCAAAATATATCCATCTGGGGCAACAACTAGCACTGGCTTAACAAGATGGCAATGTTTGTGAACTGAATAGGACTGCCTGAGAGTCTGAAAATGTTTGCTACGCTCTATGTTAACATAAGTGGTATTGATATAAATAATGGCTTTTGGGTTTTCAGGTTCCTCATTAAATAACTCATTTGCAAATCTGGTAACGTGTTCAGCAATAAATTGGTTACGGTTTATGTGACGAGGTCCTAAATTCTGGGGCGCAAAATTATTGGATGATTCCTTAACTTTTTGAATTGCCAATGAGACACCCTGTCTGCTACCATAAGAAAACATCGCCGCTAAAAACGTGTCTGAAAGTCCTTGACGTAATTTACATAAAAAACACAGTAAATCTTTTTTTTAACTTCTCTCCTTCTTCCGTAAATATTAACATTCACACAAAGGTTGAACAATCCCCAAAATTGATCCCTGTTTAAGGATGACAGCGCATTTAACTCCTCATCTCTGAAATTATTTTCATCCGAAAAAGTTTCATTTTTTGTGTTACTTTCTCGTATTGTCAACAACTGATCCAACTCTGCCCCTTTTAAATTGTATGGCTTTTTAATGGACCTTATGCCATTTTCTAATGGAAAAAGTAATAAACCATTCGCATCAAGATGGACAGGACACACCTTACAAATACGAGGTATGTATACTCCCTTTTGCATAAAAATATCTGTCCTTGCCTGTCTTGATAAATGTTGAATAATTGCAGCATTATTGCATATTAAACAATGATTAGCACTATATTTTAGAGGAAGCTTCATAATTGTTGGATCTGGATCATTTTCATAGACCTGAATTTCATCTATGATACCTTGATTGCAATTTGTACATAGCCTGGTATTACCATTTATGTCCATTGGCGGAAGTGAAAGTTCCTGTCGTCTTCTCTGAGCAATATTTATCTTCTGGTCAGCATTTTGTTGTAAAATGGTCATTTGTCTGGGATTCCCCACTATTTCACTGTCATTGTCATTTTAAGTAACTGGTTGTTATTAACAATCGAAAGTGTAGATATGTATCAGGCTTATGGCGATATCTGTAATTTTTAATAGTATTAACTACTAATTTTTATTAAAACACCATGTATAGAATGATAGAAAGTACAGAATAATGAAAAATTACTAAATAGTATAATATGTAATTGTAACACTTGTGTATATCCATGCTAAAACTCACTGAAAAGCCATAATACTTATTAAGCACTACCACTTTAACGCCCTTTATATCAAAAACTAGCCATTAGATTAGGTTGGTCCAATGACAAATATTGTTCAGATAGTTTCAATCTATAACATACTAAAATTTCATTAAATTTGACTGTGGTCTAAAAACCCATAAGAGGTTGTAACGGTATAAACGGGTGGTAGAACGGGATTACAGATAAATTGGCCTTTTTGCCCCGACTAGCCAGCGTATGGGTGTAGGTCAGATGTTGAAAAATTTTGCACAACCAGAATAGTAAATCGTACGTAAGTCACAATAGGGGATGAAGACAAAGTCAATTCGGTTTGGGCGCCAGAATGTTTAGTAGTCAAAATAAGGGTTGTCGTGCCAAAATTACGAGTACATAGCGTGTCTAAACATACAAAAAACATACACTTACCTATCCGCAATCAATCCCAGGTGTGCTGGACAGCAACTCAGCAAACCACCTGAAATAGGGCTTCAAAAACACTACACGCTTGTCAAATAAAAGCGTGATAAACACTCAATAAAAATTACGTTAATACACCTCCGTGTAAATAATCAGACATTAAATAATAATCAAAACAAAACCAACAAAAATAAGCTATAGAATGCACTCTAAATGAATTAATACTCGACTAAAAAAATAAAATACTAAATATTAAGAACGCTATTACTCAATAAAGCAAAAAAAAAACTAACCTCGTTACGTTAAAAACTAAAACACCGGTAACTTGCAAAAAAAAAACTCTTATGTAACACAAAAGGGTTTCCACATAATTAAAACACATTTATAAAACCTAACAAACTATAACAAAATAATAAAAATAAGGATAAATATAAAATAATGCAAACATACGATAATGCGTATCAACAAAAAAATACAAATGCTTAAAAGGCGACGAAAGACTGGCCAGCGATCGATGTACCGCCGGTCTAAATCACTTATCTTAACTATTTCGTGGAAAATATGACCACACTACCTCAGGGTCAAATGCCCTTTAATACAAAACAAAGGAAGAGTATGAAGGCGAAGTGTCAATAATATAATTACTTAAAATAATTAAATCTAAAGCAAAAAAAACTTAATTCAATAGGCAAAAACAACTCCGCTTTCAAACTTTCGTATACAAAGAAAATAATTTAAGGTACATACACAAAAAAAAATATATCCACAAGTTCTATTAAATTGTTCCAGAATTATTGAAAATACTCAATCAAAAAAAAACTATATTATACTACCTTAATGGTTAACTTGATCCCCACTTCTGTGTTACAACGATGGGGATGAACTAGGTGTTCAATTACTGCTATTCGGATGTGGGTTTCCCCAGGTCTGACAAGACGATGAGTGAAAATGTTGACGTTTATTCTTTTATGCACAAACAATTCCTTGAATGAATCTCGAAATATGTTACTGTCTTAGTTAAAAAAACTTTTAAATTAATAACTTCTTTTTAAAATGATAATAAAGTGAGCGTTCAAAATTGCTTGATAACTTTTAGCTTTGGAATAGTTTTATTTCCACTAATAATCCAGCATGTTAATAACTTGATTTAAAATAACGTTAATTTTGGTATATTGCGAAAGTTTCTTTATCTTTACACACGCTTTGTACGATAAATAGGTGGCACTGCAAGAACGATGATGTTAATATCCGCAGAAGCGATATAAACCAAAGAGGTCACTGAAGCACTATACAACACGACGATGTCCTCTAGGTAACTTTACGTAAAACCGAAATCGGTACTAGGTATAATCCTTTGGTGATGAACAATTTTAATAAATCCCTTTACAGGTAATCTTCAGGAGTAGCTAAACTACCCTTACTACACCAAAAATACGTTCGTTAAACACCACAAGGTCCAAAATTTCAACGTTCTAAACCACCCCCTTAAAGCGTAACAATAAACGGCAACGTATACTACTCGAAAGCACGATCTGTTTCAGAATCCCACAAATTATTCACAAAAATCCATCTTTGATTTTTAATCCCACTACTCATAAAAAATCTTATCTAATTTAATTCCACCAATTAAAAAAACGGAAGGGGAAAATAAGGTACCCCGATACACAAATTCGTTTCCGTCCGTAAGGACTCGGTAAATTTTCAAAAACTCAAACGTCAGCAAAAGTATCCTGTACAGCCTCTCTATGTTTACCTTAAAGTACGAACAATAAGGCCCACATGTAATCTCTATGACTCAAAACCAGCATATTCACTAATACACTGAACAACTATACTTAAGCGTCTTTATGTCGCTAACAAGACAAGGTGTGCAGGGTCCTTTGATTATTTTTCTTCTTGTGCTGAATTATGTTATGGGTTTTATGTATGTAATGTATAACCAATAAAATATAATAAATAATTTGGCAGTGACTATAGGCACGTGAAAATTGACGAATTATAACCTCAATGTGTCTAAAAAAATGGGAATAAAAAGGAAAATTAAAACCTAGGATCCAAGCTACGTTTCCCTACCCACCTAGGTTACCGTAGATTTGAATTTTCCTTTTGATTTCCATTTTTTTAGACACATTGAGGTTATAATTTGTCAATTTTCACGTGCCTATAGCCATTGCCAAATAATTATTGTTAATTTCGTTATATAGTTTTTAGGAATACATAAATAGTTGTAACAATTAGTAATAATTTTAATAAACAAGAATTGAAAAAATTGAATTTTCTTTTGACATGAGTCAAAATTGTACTTTATTAGTCAAATGAGAATTAAATTCATATACATATAAAACAAATTACACTACAAATTACAACAAATATCCAGCAACAGATTTACTGGCTAGCCTTTTTGCTGTGGCCTTAATTTTTTTTGAATTAATTTTTAGTCTAAAAGTAACAAATCTTGTTATTATTTTAGCTTTAAGTCTATGACAATTAGGTAAATCTAAACTTATGTTCGACATTTCATTTATAAAGAATTCTTTTAAATTGATGTTTCGTGAGGATACAATGGGAAAATATTTTTTAAAAACACTTTCCATATCTAAAAAAAGTAAAATAATGTTTCGTCACAAAAAAAAGAGAATGTTCTCGAAACCTTTTTAGTAATGTAAATTTAGTAAATTTATTATAAAGTGGAGTTTGGAACCAGCTGCATCAATACAAGTTTGACAAGTTCTATATGTTTTGGTAATACTTTGTAGAATATACCCACACACACTATAGAAGGAATTCAATTCACCATAACAAAGGTTAAATTGGAGTTCTTCAATATTAGAGCTGTTTTACATACAGCATTTTTATCTTGATCTTTATTGTTTTATAATGATCACAATAAAGATGTTGCGTGTCAAACGACGAAGTTGGTATGATTTTGATGAAAATTTTTATAGCAATAAAGATTTAGAACTCGTTCTATATCTTTGATCATTCTGTTGAGAATCGACGCTAATCGATGCACAGTCGATTAATAATTGTTAACTAAAAATGGTGGTTATACTGGTTATTCTAAAAATTCCCTAGATTTGTTTGTTGTGTTGTTTAAACTTAAAAGTACATTCGAGTATTCATTTGATTGTTGAAAATAAAACTTCATACAATTGCGGTATATTGGTGTAAATAGTTGTTACAATAGAACAATGAATGTCGTGGTCTCAAGAGGTAGTTTCACTGTTGATTGCGGAATATCGCAAATGGCCAAATTTATATAAAACAAAGTCTCCAAATTACAAAAATAGGAATTTAAGGAAGGTAGCCTTAGATCAGATCACAACTGCCATACAAACCGTCAAAGCAAATGTTCAGGTTCAAGATATTATAAATAAATTTAATGCTCTAAAACAAAATGCAGCGAGAGAGTTGAAAAGAAACAAAGAATCTGAAAAAAGTGGAGCTGACACAGATGATGTAAGTTTAAGGTAATCTTTATAATGCTGCATAATAAGCTTACATGTTCCAGGTGTACATGCCCACATTATGGTATCTTGATATTATGTACTGCTTCGACAGTAACGAGGTACAATTATCGGTGGACACACTAGATAATGAAGAAATTGGTTGTACACAATCGGAACTATCAGAAGTAGTAACTTAATGTTTATTATTAATGTAATAAATTAGCATTATATATTTTAAGGGTAATTATGAGGAGTACATATCTGATAAGGCCTACAGCAATGGTAGTGATTTGCCTGTTATCCAAGAGTATTAAGTTGACGAAGATGGTACACTAAATGCAGTAACCGAGACACGGAACGTAGATTCGTCTGCAAAGGCTATTACACCCTCTACAAAAACAAAAAAGAGAGGGCGAACTGTAAATACCAGTGCAGAAGATGGTGTTTTAAAACAAATGTCGACAGCTTTGCTGATCACATGCAGATACCTAACAAAACAGTTACTTCAAGAACACCATTGTTAGAAGAACTGAAGTCGTTTGGAGATTGTATAACTGCAAAACTGGCCCACATCGAAAATTACGAAATTCAGCTAGAGGCTGAAATGCAGATTCACAAAATTGTGAATGATGCTTTGTTAAAATATTTAAAAGAATGTAATAAATAATACATTATAATCTTAATATGTAATCAATATAATATACCTACAGTTCATGTTAAATTTAAGGACTATTGCAATTTACAGTTGTGTTCATTTTAATACACTTTACCAATTACCACTTCTAATAGCGTCTTCTTGCCAATCAACTGCCCTTCATCTGAATTAAAGTAATCTTTAAATTTATTCCTAATAAAATGGGCTCTATTTGCAGATTTATTGCCACTCTGAGGTTGATGTAATTTTTCAAAATTATTAGCTTCTGAAGAAGTAGTTTGGTACTTGTGTGATTCCATATTTTCATATCCCTGTTCACATAAAAAGTTATGTAAAGTTATACATGCAAGTGTAATAATTTCGACTTTATCAGAAGAAAGCTTTATTTCATGGAGCAGTACACGAAATCTATTGGCAAGAATACGAAGGAACTTTCTACCATTCTTCTGCCCTTAAGACAATCTGTAATTAAATATTCTTTCGCTATGGGATAAATTACGCATTGGGTATGGTTTCATAATATTCTCCAAAAGTGGGAATGCATCATCCGCCAATATTACAAAAGGCATATTGATGGTTTGCCCTGGCAAAGGCCTGGCGTGAGGTAGATTTAGAGTACCATTTCTCAAAGAACTTGATAAAAGTGAAGCTTCAAAAACTCCACCATCGCTTACTCTTCCATTTATTCCAACATTCACATAGATAAAACGATAGTTTGCATTTACAAGTGCTAATAAAACCAAACTATGGCTACCTTTATAATTATAATAATAGGAGCCAGATGACGTAGAAGCTCGGAATTTTATATGGCGGCCATCCAATGCTCCAATAGAATTTGGAAATTGCCATTTCTGGGCAAACTCATCTACTATCTGAAGCCATTGTTCTGTAGATCGTGGCACTTTTAAATATCTGTCTTTAAGCGTTGTATAAATAGTCTTACACGCTTCAGGTACAAAGAGTGAAATTGTACTTTCATGCACTCTAGTTGCATACATTAATGACCGATACATTTCTGTGGCAAGAAATCTAAGAATAATTTCTAACTTAGTAGATGGGCCGATACAATCCCTCATTAAGGTATTGGTTTTTGATATTACACCTTCAACTGTTTTCAAAAGAAGTTTAAATGTGTTATTATCCATTCTTAGAAAATTTTTATACGATGTTGCATCTTCCACTTTTAACTCTTCGTTTAATAAATTTAGAACAGTTTTTCCCTCATTTCGTCTCCCAATCCATTCCTTTTCCTTTTCTGGGGAATTCCCTTCTTCATGGAAGTTAGCAAATGTTCAACCTACTCCCAAAAAAGGTGATAAGACGGATCCCTCAAATTACAGACCAATTGCCATCACTTCCATTTTGTCTAAAATCATGGAAAAAGCCATCAATCAGCAACTGCTCACGTTTCTTGAAACTAACAAACTCCTTAGTGACCATCAATATGGGTTTAGGCAAAGTCGTTCAACAGGCGATCTTCTTTCATATGTGACCCAAGTTTGGAACAATACAGTAGAGCAGTCCGGTGAAACAGTTGTAGTCGCTTTAGATATCTCAAAGGCATTTGACCAAGTTTGGCATAAGTGTTTACTTGCCAAACTCACCTCGTTGGGTTAAATGATGCGCTCATCAACTGGGTTTCTAGTTTCCTTGATGAAAGACGAATACGTGTCGTAGTTGATGGCTTTTTTCAAAAGAAGTTAGCATTAACGCGGGCGTACCACAGGGATCCGTTATAGCGCCTACACTTTTTCTGCTGTACATAAACGACCTTATTTCTTCAACAACTAACCCCATCCATTGCTTTGCTGACGATAGCACTCTTCACTGTAGTTCATCTCAGTCTACTCATAGTGATAATCCACCTTCTATGTCAAATCAAGAACTTAAAGCTGAAATGGCAAATTCAATCAACAAAGGCATTCAACGTATTCTCGAATGGGGAAGCAATAATCTAATTAAATTTAATGCTAACAAAACTCAGTGTTGCCTTATGTTCGCCAAAAAGATCGATCATTTCCTGTTGTAAGTATGAATGGCTCAGTTCTTAAGTTTTCAGACTCTATTACTCTGTTGGGTATGACTATATCTTCAAATCTCACATGGGTTGACCATCTTCTGTCAGCTACCAAAACAGCTGCTCGTAAAATAGGCTTTTGTACAGATCTAAGCAGTACTTTACCTCTCGACAACTCCTTTTGCTGTATAAGGCCCAAATTCGGCCTCATCTGGAATATAATTCTCACCTTTGGGTTAGTGTTCCCCAATACGCTCTCGATATCGTTGATCGTATTCAAAAGAGAGCGATTAGGCTTATAAATGACCGTCTTTAACTTCTGCATACAGTCCCTTGAGCATAGAAGGATGGTTTCAGTTCTTTCTTTGTATTATCGTTATTACAACGGCTATTGTGCTGGTGAATTACATTCTTTGATACCATCTCCGGCTATCTTTGAGAAACACTCGGTTCGCTCAATCACATCATCAGTATGCAGTACAAATCTCCACTTGTCGTACCAAACGGGCGCAATCCACATTTTTCTACACGGCTTCTAAACTCTGGAATGATCTCCCTAGTTCCTGTTTTCCTCTCACTTATGATATGAGAAAATTTAAGGTAGCTGTTCATAGGCATCTATTGGCAATTCATTATCCTCTATCCATCCTCCTAAGTGTTCCTGAGTGCTTTAGCACGATAGGCCTTATTTAGCCTGTTCAGGTCCACAATCATAAAAAAAAAAACCGATTATAATTAAAGCAGTACTACCAATTATAAGCAGTCATAATAAGAAAATAGTACTATTTTCATCCATATTTCTTTAATCAGAACAGCACAAGCACAACCTATATTTTAACAAACACAATTTATGTAACCTTACTACGCTGCTCCTTGATTTTACCGCTTTTTGAGTATACATAACCTAAGTTTACAAACTACGATTACATATACGCATGCGTATATCAATAATGATTCAGATTTTGATCGTAATGTGTAAAACAAAACATTTATTTAAGCAACAATTTTTCACTAAAATTAAGATAACAATAAAAATTTGAATTAAAATCAAGTTAAAAATGCTGTATGTAAAACGGCTCTTAGGAGGGAGCACATCATCATCATATTTATAAATTGGAACTTGAATAGAGTCCAAGAATCCAGATAAAAATTCTCTATCATCTTCTTCATAGCTACTGGATGAGGAATTCGTTAAATATTGGGAAATACAAATTAGTTTTAAATTGTTTTAACCTGTACTGCATTAGGGACTATTTATTTGCTTCTCAAGGCACTAAAACAGTCTTGAGAAAACCTACTCATCATAACGAACTTGTATTTTTTTGAAGTCAACAAATAACTGTGCAATTCTAACAATGACTGCGTCGAAATTAATGTCCCAGTCTGTGATGGTTTCCATATCTTTTTGTAACCCGCCTCCATTTTCACAATCAGATCCATAAAATCTTTAAGAAATTGTATGGATTCTTTATATATTTTAATATTAAATGTACTTAAAGCACATGACGGATGTCTTGAGGTCATCAAAAAAAAAACATTTTTCAACTTGATCCAGAAACCAAACAGTTGTCAAGTAAGTACTCAAGTTTTTCTAATTCCTCAGCAAGAAATTTCAACGCACTACTTACAGAGTGGTTTATAACATTTGTTGAGGTCGACACCTTCATTTTAGAAAAGTGTGTTGGAATCTTCTTCTGACAGTTTTGGGGTCAATTTGAACGTATAATGTTTCTGATGGGTCACAATATGACGGGATAAAACTGCATTACTAGGTAAATCATATTTTCTTACAATACTTTCAGATAATTTTAACACTTTGTTGGTCATTAACATTGATTTTATGTTTTTGAACAAATGTGGAATGTCCACAAAAATGTATATCACTTTTTTAATATTTATAGGATACGCTATCTTACAATTAACTGGCGAGTGTCTTCCAGCTGACACATCCCAAGTTCGCCATAGAACCTGATTGTAAGCACTGATATCAGAAGTTACACTTAATATATTTAAACCCAAAGCTTCTGATTTTTCAAAAATCGCATGAATAATGTTCTTGAAAACAGAACCATTTGTGGAATTACCTGTGATTTAGTAGGCTACAACTTGTTTCCATCGTGTTGAATTGCCTCCTAACACAAAAACAACGACATGTGTCGCCATTCCCGTGTGCTTTGGTAGCGTTACTTCACCAAAATATTTGTTTAAAGAACAATTGAATATTTTACCTGGGGAAATGGTCATTTCATCCAAAACCAGAACGTAATCTTTCTCATATAGTCCAAATTTTTGAACCTTTATTTCCATAAATTGAAAAAATTCATACATAACTCCAGAATCAAATTATAAATCTTGAAGTCTTCTTTGTAGCATTCTTAGGGAAGGTAATGGAAAACCTTGTTTCACTAATTCTTTATAACCATTATTCCCACAACTAAGTTTCAATTTTAATAAATTTGTTACTGTTTCATTACACCATTGCATTAACTTGTAGATTTTTTGTTTTGTCTTTTTTTCAGCGGTCATTATTAAACAAACTTATTAAAGCTTTACTGGGTTCAGTCTTAGACTGTTGTTCATGCTTTTTAAGTATTTGTCTCATTTTACGTAACAAGGTTTTATATTTTTTTACTCTCGGCACTTCTTTACAGAATAACTTCCCATAGGTCTTTAATTTGGTTACAAAATTGTCTGTAGTTGATGTAGAAGGCTGTATTGAGACAATGTCAGGAATGTTGATTCCCAGACATGTTATTATTTCTACTGGCTACACTTCTTCACCTACAAAAGATAATTTATTTTAAAAACAAATTAGAAGACATGTTACAATAAGTTTTTATGTGAAATAAAAAGGCACTAGATACTCAAATGATTGTTTTACACAATGACACCTATTATTATAAAAATTATTAATTTAATTCAAAGTTCACAAAGCATTATACTAATAATGACATTATGAAAGTATACTTACTGGTAACAGTATCGGGCATTTTAACTTTCTTTGGTGGTAACATGTTTCTTTGAAGAGGTGGCTTTCTTGTACGTTTTGGGTTTGTAAATGAGAAGATGGTTGGAACGGCTGTTGCTTTTAATTTACGACTGCCATTTTCTCTAGTTTTCTCCCACATTTCTAGGGCAAAGTGAATCTAAATCAAATACTTTATGAAGCAATTAAATAATAATGTTTTTCTACTTATTAGGAACATGTAGATTGTTTAGCTATGTAACTTACTGCACATAAATATGCGTGATCTGTAAAATTTCAACTTTGTAACTATACAGTATGTCTTTAAACCTAAAAAAAGTCCAAACAAGTGATAAAACATAAACACCGTTTAATATCCTAGCACTTCAAACCACGTTATATTGTCTAAATTTTAACGATTTACACAAAAAGTAAACCGAACCTATAAGAATACAATTCACAACTACAGTCCGCGCGGCCAAAGAATGCCTCGTGTCGTGTCGCGCATGGATGTTCGTGCATTCGGGCGCACTCGTTAACGCAATAGCGACTGAAAGCATTACCAGTGGCGTCGGTGTCGCGTTTTCAATTATTCGTCACCAAACCACAAGAAATTTTAAAATATTTTATTTATTTGAGTTACATATGAACAGTAATAGTTTAAACATTTATAAAATAAAAAAATAACCATGTTGACAATTAATAAATTTTATATTTGAATTACAAATGAACACAACAGTTTAATCGTTTATGAAAATCAAAAACGTATAAGTTCGATTTTTAATTATAGAAACAGAATAGGCTGTATTTTAAGAGTATTATTCAGGATTTAAAAAAATTATGATATTTCTTAGGTAATCAATTTTTATAT
>JARFJB010000255.1:4925000-5282500 GCA_036346205.1 Vesta saturnalis | reverse complement strand
AACACCACTATATCCCTTATATCCATTTTTAAATTATCCCACCAAGTCAACAAATCGCTGTCATTACTCCGTCTGTTAATTTCATTATTCAGAAAGGTATTCATTGTATCCACAAAATTGTAGTCATTTAGTAAAGAGTCGTCAAATTTCCAATAGGGAGGTCTAACCGTATTCTTTTTACAAATACCGTTAAACCCTGCAATAACAGCTAGATGGTCCGAAAAGGAGAGCTTATTATTGATATCCGTCAAATTTCTCAGGATCTTTTGTGATATGTAGAACCTATCTAATCTAGATGCTGATTCAGTGGTAAAGAATGTAAATCCCTCTTTTCTATTAAAAAGGAACCAACAATCTTCAAGAGAAAAAGAGTTTACTATGGGTTTAAGTATGTTAGCAACTGCAGGGTGTCTTTCACATAAACCACGACGATCCATCAGAGGGTTTAACGTACAATTAAAATCGCCAGCTAATATGATTGCATCTTCATCCACGTTGTATATATCTATTGATAATTTATTTAAAATGTCCATAGCAGCATTTAAGTTGTGTGGCAAGTAGATGTTCCATAAAACCCAATTCGTACCACTGATACTTAATGTGATTCTCTGGACGTACAATTGATAAATTAGTGTGTGGTCCTTGATCATTAATTTATGCGCATTACGAACAGTGGTTGTGTGCGGTTGTGTGCGGTTGTGTGCAGTTGTGCGCGGTTGTGCGCGTTGTGTGCGTTGTGTGCGGTGTGTACGCGTGTGCCCGTGTGTGTGCGCGTGTGCGTGCGTCGCGCGTGTGTGTGTGCTGCGCGTGCGTGTCGTGTCGTGCGTGCGTCGTGCGTCGTGCGTGCGTGTCGTGTCGTGTGTGTGTGTGTGTGTGTGTGTGTGTGTGTGTGTGTGTGTGTGGGCGCGCAGGTGTGGATGTATGTTAGTATCCATCATAACGCCAGAATGATAAAACATACATACTCGAAATTTCGTATTTAAACTTAATTTCATTCGTTCTGGAGCTGATTGGATTTTGGAAGAAATACAGCGGCGGAAAGAGGGTTTTATTAGGAGCAGTTTTTGGTTTTTATCAAATATTTCTGAAACAGCTGCATATCTCAAATACATAAAAACATCATCGGCATATTGTTACGGTTTCAGTTATTGTTTTTGTTTCACATTCTACGAGTTTTACGTATTGGTTGCTTATTTTATGGTATCAAATTACTTCCGCTCAGTAGTAGCCATCTGGTTAGTATACAATTTGGTTAATTATATCTTATTATTTTATTTCCTTTTGGGTTAAAAGAAACATAATCACGTTTTAAGGAGAAGAAGAACCACGGGGATAAGATTTTTTTTTTTTGATGTGAGCTTTTTTTCTAGCCACCCGCTTCAACGCTGGATGTTTGACAGTACTAGTATGTTTTGGGTTGTTTGTTTGGTAATAATTTTTGCTTAAGCACTGAAAAGGTAAGTGGTTTACTATTGCAACGAATTTTTTTTTATTATAAACGCTTTATTATAAGTCTATTCGACATCTTATTTTGTGTAGGGTTTACATTTATAGTTAAATTTGAAATTTGCAAATTAATTTGCGTTTATTTTAATTGTGTCTGTAGTATCTAGTGTGGGTTGGTCCTTTTCTTAGTTTGAGGGCTATACAAGCCCAAACCAAGTGGTGCCCTTTTTAATACAATTTTGTATTTCTACGCTAACCACACGCCCACGCATCCAAGTGCTTTCCCCAAAACGACTCAGCTTCCCGTTAATAGGGGTTACGGCATAGCGTCTTGTTTTGGGGCATCAATACCCTTATGCACGTAACAATGTAGAAACGAAATTCAAAGTGCCCATCCTAAATTTATTTTCTATAAATGAAACCACATGTTAGAAACGGGTTAAACTAACCAAAGGATCTTTATATAAGAGGCTGAAGCAGCTTCGCCAAAAGGAGTTGAGATGTAGATTCAGCATGCAATTCACTTCTAATTCCAATTTTGATAATACACTTCAACAGCCTTTATCTGCTAAAAAGACCTTAGATATGGAAACAAGATACAAAATCTACCAGAAGGATCTTAAACACAGACAGGGTTGTACACCTCGATGTGGATTTCAAGCTGAAAACGAGCTCTGTCAGAAGGTCCTAGATACATCCCTCACTGAAACCTGCATCTGTCAAAAGACCTACATATGGATGTAACCTTCGAAACACAGACCAATCTAAGAAAATCTACACTAGCCAGTTTAATTTAGTATCTTAGATATAGAAACAAGTTTCAAGACGCACGTCGAAGATCAGATACAAATTGTAGCAAGTTTTGATGGGGCTAAGCATTCTTTCAGCCTCTCCACGATTTTTCAATATATCTTTGAAACCAAAAAGGCACAAATGGTGTGCTTTAAAGCGCAATTGAGGCACAACTGATACAACAAAACGTTTTTCATTTCTGAGTTGATGGGGGGCTAAGTGAACGGACCCCATGGAACTCCGTTATTTATTCTAATATGAAAGAGCTCAAAATAATTCGAAAATCTGTGACTAGACTTTATACTGTTTTTAGTATCTCTCAAACAGTGTTCTAACGATTGACTACAACACAGAAAAAAACTAATTATAATTGCAACTTTTCTCACAGAAATTAATAAAAACCAATTGTTCTACAGAAAAAAATTAAGTTAAATGGTAAGGAATGCTACAAAACACACGTCATGGTGATGCATACTTATTTATAGTGAGATGTAGGGTTTCACGACAGGTACAGAATATATAATCACATTTACACACTAGATAAATATTCATAATAGTCGAGTAAATTCAGACCGCTAACTCGCTTACTTATTTCTCGGAAAAAATTTCTACGCAGAACCAAATTAAGTGTATATAGTTGTGTTCCTTGTATTATTTTACACACGAATGGTTTACGACATTTCCAGCTTGTGCAGAACAGAAAATGTAAAATTTTGCATACATATGAAATTGTTGGTTTTTAACAAATATCACGTCATATCGCGGTAAATTCTTACATGTTTAATTGGAAAAACGTTACTTTTTGATAACGTTCGTCATTTTGTCAAATTTATTTAACAGCAATCTATTCTTAGGTTGAATGCTTCCAATTCACTATTTCGCAAATTTTTACGCATCTCTAATTGCATTTAAATTAACATATGTAACTTTCTTACACATCTCTTATTTAGTTAAAATCAGTCAAATTTAATAACTTCAGCGACATCTCTAAGGTTTCGAATCATTTAATATAAAGCAGTTAAAAAAGAAACCTGGGATCTATTAGGGTCAAATAATACAAATACATACCTATAACAAATATATATTTTCTACACATTTTCAACTTTTGGCCACAATGATTAAATACAAATTTTGTAAAATTGATTTTTAAGGTGTTGGCCAATTTTTCTTTCGTCCTTTTAAGAACGCCCTTTATGGTGGATGTTGAGTTTCTAGAGAATTTTTCGTTTTTGGTTCTGGAAACTGAAGCATCATTTTTTTGGAAAATTTTCACTTAAAGTAATACTTGGTTAAGTAAAAGTACTACTAACGCTTTTAAAAGGCGGATATAATTGAAATTATTCATTCGTCCACATCTTTGGTTTTCGAATATAAAAGCATTCAATACTAATTCTTTATACATAGACACTTCAATCGAAATTACGTTGAATGTACACTCCGCCTCGTTTGTCACCTGTAAGAGCATCTCTGTATTACCTATGTAAGAGCATCTCTGTACTACCTACGTAAGAGCATCTCTGTACTACCTACATTTCTAACAGCATTCCTTCTTAAATTTTCTGCTCACATTTTACTGTTACGTTACATCCAAAGTACCTGAATATCGCTGAAAGGCATAAGAGCCTTGCTGACATCTATGACCATATACGTGAAGACTGCTAAGATTATTGGAATAGTACCCGAATTTTGCAAGATCAAATAAGTAATAGTTTCAACAATAAAGGTCAGACCTTTTTTTTTCTTTATTACCTGGTTACACGATTGTGTTTACAAATTTCAAATACGCCTAGGAGGTTCTTAGTGAATTTCTCCAACGAAAATAAATGGACTGATAATATTAATTTTGTAATCAAATAATGGACAATTGTTACCTCTTAATTAAATTTATATATTTAAGGTGCTTCCACTTTCACAAAATCCTTTTATCTAAAACGGTGTATATATATAGTTTTGAATATTTTTGCATTCAATCACAAGTAAAAGTTCGATTAAATCATTAAAAGTGACTTGATAGACCGCACCTAAACAGGTTAGCTTCCATTTTGACCTAATTAATTCTATCTTCAGTGGCTACATTCACCAAACGATTTAACTCCTGTTTTGATTGAAATATACCGGGTGTAACGATTATCTTTATTACGTGAACTACTGCAAATGTTAAACATTTAATTTCATATGAATTTGTAATTTTGTCTCGTAATTTTTATGTTATGTACATTATTTTTTCTTGTGGACAAGGTTGTTCGGGCCAGTTCATTCCCTATAAATTTCTTGATTACTTTGTTTGTTACGGTAGTTATTTATTGTGGACCGAACAAGCTTTCCAATTTACTGTATACTGTGTGAAGCGTAAGGCAAGCAAGTTCATTAATTAATTTTTTTTTATTTTTTTATCTTACTAAACATCCCAATGGGATTATGTGTTAATTTAGCCAATTCCGAATACGAACAGTAAGATCTTACAGCGGCCAAAAGGGGGCATATAATAATTTTACTTTTTTTTCTAATTGAAATATAAATTATAATTGCCGTGGGCACAAGCTGAGGCTCATGCTTGCCATCGTGGGCTTTGATGGAATTTTAATTTATTTTTTTTTCTTTTGTCAGGATATCGACAATAAAAATTACTTTATCGGGGAAATCGTTAATTCATTTCTACTTCCTCCTTCATTTTTATTTCTTTCTTTTGGTAAATCCTGTTTCAGGCTTTACGGGGTTTACTCTCCTTTCAACACTTGTTGAGTATTTCCTTATTAAAGCCTGTGGCGACTATTCATATCCGGTTCCTATCTAACCACATTACTATCACTTTAAGCTATACCTCCAAAACAACCACGCATCCGAGTGTTCTGCGGTCTTCCGACCGTACGCCTGAGCTTAGTCGAGCCCATTCCTTTTTTTATGCCATATGATGGTTAGACACGTGGCATAATTTTAGCGCCCAACGTGGGGCCATCGATCTGATTTTTTCTTTCAATTAAAGTAGAAACATGAGCGCCTCTAACGGACCTAAAATAGTTTAGAACACGAGAATGTTCTGCGGAAAATAAGTGGAAAATTCAACTTACACCGCACACGCAGTGTAAATTTCGCCATTACAACAAATAAAGAATTTTTAAGAGTTTGATTGTTATGTTTTAAAAGGTAAATTGCACCACGGTCTAGCTCAGTGACGTACAAACTTATGAAACTTACGGTAAGTGAGAACTCATTGATTTTCAGGTGTGAGGGATGCAGAGATTTATCCGTAGGTGTAATCAGTATTAACATTTGTTTTATTGTTGGGACGCCACTCAATTTACACGTTTCATAATTAAAATACAAAATTGAGAACAGTTGTACCTTAAAGCATAATAGGTAATCTGAATAACAATACGCAGGACATATATATATATATATATATATATATATATATATATATATATATATATATATATATATATATATATTTACACTCGTAAAGATGACAATGCATTATCATGCGCCATTTTATGCATTTTCCGTGACGTCATGCAGTACGCCTTTGCAACGATATTATTACCATTTCCAGGGCCTTTCCACTCCCTAGAGATTATTACCGTATCTTTGTTTCCTAATAAATATAATATTAACAAAATTGTAATTAAAAGTCTTACATACCTGTCGGTACAAGAAACAGAAAGGAAGTTAGTTAAGTGAAGCGTGTTAAATACGCGTTTTTTGCGCATAAAACAACTAAAATAGATATTTGAAATATACACAGGGACGATCGTAATTATGTAGACTAAAGTGAAAATATCGAGATATAAAAATTTAATTACTGAAAGAAAAAGAAATGCTTAAAGATACTAATGTAATTAAGGTAACGATAGCCAAAAATTGAAAACAAATTAAGGTAACAATAGCCAAGAATGATATGATAGTATATGCTCGGAATGAAATGAAGAGAGGTTTTTTAAAGGTAAAAGAATCATTGGCCTAGGAGTCATAGTTTTGACATTATGATTTTTTTGTCAGACGCGGCCTACTAGGCGAACGGATCGGAGCAATGCACCATCAGGGAAACGCGAGTCGGTTACGGGTACAGAAGAAAAATTGGGAACAGCGCATGTGCATTGACTATAGGGCGTTGAATCGTAAAACTGTGAAAGACAAATACCCTATTCCGAGAATTGACGATCTCCTGGACGGCCTAAAGGGCGCCAAGTATTTTACCACGTTACATATGGCATCAGGGTTTCACCAAATACAAATGGATGAAGAGTCTATACCTAGGACGGCCTTCGTGACGCCTAACGGGCATTACGAGTTCTTGAGAATGCCTTTTGGTTTAGTCAACGCGTCCGCTGATTTTCAACAAACCATAAACCAAGTTTTAAGGCCGCTACGTTTTGAAATGGCCATGGCATATTTAGATGATATCCTTATACCGGCCTCGTCTACCGGAGAAGCCTTAAAAAGCTAAGGCGTGTTTTGGAAGTATTCAGAGCTGCAGGGTTTACCATGACGTTAAGCAAACCTCATTTTCTCCAGGACAAGATCGAGTATTTGGGGCACGAAATTTCTAATACAGGGATAAGATCGGAAAACAGTAAAATTGAGGCAGTCTCAAATTTTCCGACACGGAAAAACATACATGAGGTCAGGCGCTTCTTGGGGCTTACCAGTTGTTTTAGAAAGTTCGTGAAAGGATTTGCAACCATCGTCCGACCTATATCCTCCCTGACGAAAAAGGACAGCCCGTTTGTATGGAGAGAACAACAAGAGATTGCTTTTGAGACGCTAAAAGCTAAATTGACGGAGCGACCTATCCTAGCCATTTTTAATAGAAATGCGACGACGGAGGTGCATTGTGATGCGAGTAAAGTCGGACATGGCGCTATCTTATTTAAACAACAACATGACAGCTCTCTTAAGCTGGTGCAATACTTCAGCCGTGCCACTACGTAAGAAGAACAGAAATACCACTCCTGCGAGTCGGAAACACTGGCTGTAGTAGACGCTTTGAAGAAATTCCGAGTATATCTGATAGGACCTATGTGAAGTTAGCCATAAATTTCATCCATAATTTTTTTCGTTTTCCGAAAAATTTCGATAAAAACCTATAAGAAATTAACAATCCAAAACATATTAAGACGAATATTGATATAAATCACACATTTTCCACTTATTTAAAATTAAAACTTATCGCGATCTCCTCGGTCAAGCGCATGAACAAATTCTTTATGGATGATATGTGGGACCACTTTTTTTAATTTTTTGTCAAATCTTGAAGAGTACATAATATTACATAACATATCCAAAAATTGGGATGTAATTATCTTTTATAAGATTAGAAAATGACTTTGAATTTGGATGTATTTCGGGATCAAAATTTAGTCAACGCGTATGCTCAAATTGTTTATGGATGACATGTGGGACAACTTTTTTAATTTTTTTGTCAAATCCCCGAAGAGTACATAATAATACATAACATATCCAAAAATTAGGATGTAATTATTTTTTATAAGTCCAGAAAATGGCTTTGAATTTGGTGTATTTCGGGATCAAAATTCAGTAAACGCACATAAACAAATTGTTTATGGATGATATGTGGAACAACTTTTTTTTAAATTTTTTTGTCAAGTTCTGGAAGAGTACATAATAATACATAACATATCCAAAAATTAGGATGTAATTATTTTTATAAGATCAGAAAATGACTTTGAATTTGGATGTATTTCGGGATCAATACTCAGTAAACGCGCATAAACAAATTGTTTATGGATGATATGTGGGACAACATTTTTAAAATTTTTTGTCAAATCCTTAAAGAGTACATAATATTACATAACATATCCAAAAATTGGGATGTAATTATCTTTTATAAGATTAGAAAATGACTTTGAATTTGGATGTATTTCGGGATCAAAATTTAGTCAACGCGTATGCTCAAATTGTTTATGGATCACATGTGGACAACTTTTTTTAATTTTTTGTCAAATCCCCGAAGAGTACATAATAATATATAACATATCCAAAAATTAGGACGTAATTATTTTTATAAGATCAGAAAATGACTTTGAATTTGGATGTATTTCGGGACCAATATTCAGTAAACGCGCATAAACAAATTGTTTATGGATGATATGTGGGACAACCTTTTTAAATTTTTTGTCAAATCCTCAAAGAGTACATAATAATACATAACATATCCAAAAATTAGGATGTAATTATTTTTATAAGTCCAGAAAGTGACTTTGAATTTGGATGTATTTCGGGATCAAATTTAGTCAATGCGTTTGCTCAAATTGTTTATGGATGAATGTTTTTGTATTTTTTGTGGCCAAATCCGGTTTTGTTTTTATATTTTTGTGGCCAAAGCCGGTTTTTTGTTTTATTTTTTGTCGAAGCGGTTTTTGTTTTTTGTGGCCAAAGCCGGTTATTGTTTTTGTATTTTGTTGTGGCAAAAGGTTTTATTTTTTTATTATTTTTGTGGTTAAATCCGGTTTTGTTTTTGTAATTTTGTTGTGACCAAAGGCAGTTTTGTTTTTGTATTTTTTGTGACCAAAGGCGGTTTTGGTTTTAAATTTTTGTGACCAAAGGCGGTTTTGGTTTTATATTTTCTTGTGGCCAAAGCCGGTTTTGGTTTTGTATTTTGTTGTGACCAAAGGCGGTTTCGTTTTTTATTTTTGTGGCCAAAGCCGGTTTTTGGTTTTGTAATTTTGTTGTGACCAAAGGCGGTTTCGTTTTTGTATTTTTTGTGCCAAATCCGGCTTTTATTATAAGTTTTTGTAATGAATGCATAAGTTCAAAAGTAAGATGTAATTAAAATTATTAATTTTTTAAATTAATAATTTTAATTAAATCCGGTTTTGTTTTTGTATTTTTTGTGACCAAAGGCGGTTTTGGTTTTTAATTTTTTGTGGCCAAAGCCGGTTTTGGTTTTAATTTTTTTGTGACCAAAGGCGGTTTTTGGTTTTACATTTTTTGTGGCCAAAGCCGGTTTTGGTTTTGTTTTTGTATTTTGTTGTGGCCAAAGGCGGTTTTATTTTTTTATTATTTTTGTGGCCAAAGCCGGTTTTTGGTTTTTGTAATTTTGTTGTGATGAACGCATAAGTTCAAAAGTAATATGTAATTAAAATTATTATTTTTTTAAATTAATAATTTTAATTAAATCCGGTTTTGTTTTTGTATATTTTTTTGTGGCCAAATCCGGTTTTCGTTTTTATATTTTTTGTGTTCAAAGACGGTTTTGTTTTTGTAATTTTTGAGGCCAAAGGCGGCTTTTGTTTTTGTTTTTTTTTGTGTTATAATTTTAGTGGCATGATACACATTCAAAAACTGTACAACATTTGGAGACGAAATCGTATCGCGTCCGCAAATTAAACATCGATGTGTTATGGGCAATGAACCTTTTACAATTTCTCGTTTTAGAAAGTTTCTTAATTCATCCAAATTAATTTTATCGTCGATAACCTCCCCATTAATAAGACATTTGCTGGTGTATATCACGCAAACACCACAATTGTGCTGGTTTTTGAAGTATGGGACACAGTATATTCAAATTTGTCTTATAAAAATAATTACATCCTAATTTTTGGATATGTATGTATTATTATGTACTCTTCGAGAACTTGACAAAAAATTTTAAAAAGTTGTCCCAATATCATCCATAAACAATTTGTTTATGCGCGTTTATTGAATATTGATCCGAAATACATCCAAATTCAAAGTCATTTTCTGATCTTATAAAAATAATTACATCCTAATTTTTGGATATGTTATGTATTATTATGTACTCTTCGAGGATTTGACAAAAAATTAAAAAGTTGTCCCAATATCATCCATAAACAATTTGTTCATGCGTGTTTACTCAATTTGATTCCGAAAACACCAAATTCAAAGTCATTTCTGACTTATAAAAATAATTACATCCAATTTTTGGATATGTTATGTATTATTATGTACTCTTCGAGGACTTGACAAAAAATTTTAAAAAAGTTGTCCATATATCATCCATAAACAATTTGTTTATGCGCGTTACTGAATATTGATCTCGAAATACATCCAAATTCAAAGTCATTTTCTGATCTTATAAAAATAATTACATCCTAATTTTTGGATATGTTATGTATTATTATGTACTCTTCAGAACTTGACAAAAAATTAAAAAAGTTGTTCCACATATCATCCATAAACAATTTGTTTATGCGCGTTTACTGAATATTGATCCCGAAATACATCCAAATTCAAAGTCATTTTCTGATCTTATAAAAATAATTACATCCTAATTTTTGGATATGTTATGTTATTATGTACTCTTCGAGGACGTGACAAAAAATTAAAAAAGTTGTCCCACATATCATCCATAAACAATTTGTTCATGCGTGTTTACTAAATTTATCCGAAAACACCAAATTCAAAGTCATTTTCTGGACTTATAAAAATAATTACATCCTAATTTTTGGATATGTTATGTATTATTATGTACTCTTCGAGGATTTGACAAAAAATTTAAAAAAGTTGTCCCACATATCATCCATAAACAATTTGTTTATGCGCGTTTACTGAATATTGATCCGAAATACATCCAAATTCAAAGTCATTTTCTGATCTTATAAAAATAATTACATCCTAATTTTTGGATATGTTATGTATTATTATGTACTCTTCCAGAACTTGACAAAAAATTGAAAAAAGTTGTTCCACATATCATCCATAAACAATTTGTTTATGCGCGTTTATTGAATATTGATCCCGAAATACATCCAAATTCAAAGTCATTTTCTGATCTTATAAAAATAATTACATCCTAATTTTTGGATATGTTATGTATTATTATGTACTCTTCCAGAACTTGACAAAAAATTGAAAAAAGTTGTTCCACATATCATCCATAAACAATTTGTTTATGCGCGTTTATTGAATATTGATCCCGAAATACATCCAAATTCAAAGTCATTTTCTGATCTTATAAAAATAATTACATCCTAATTTTTGGATATGATGTATTATTATGTACTCTTCGAGGGCGTGACAAAAAATTAAAAAAGTTGTCCCACATATCATCCATAAACAATTTGTTCATGCGTGTTTACTAAATTTCAATTCCGAAAACACCAAATTCAAAGTCATTTTCTGATCTTATAAAAATAATTACATCCTAATTTTTGGATATGATATGTATTTATTATGTACTCTTTGAGGACTTGACAAAAAATTAAAAAAGTTGTCCGCATATCATCCATAAACAATTTGTTTATGTGCGTTTACTGAATTTTGATCCCGAAATACACCAAATTCAAAGCCATTTTCTGGACTTATAAAAAATAATTACATCCTAATTTTTGGATATGTTATGTATTATTATGTACTCTTCGGGGATTTGACAAAAAAATTAAAAAAGTTGTCCCACATGTCATCCATAAACAATTTGAGCATACGCGTTGACTAAATTTTGATCCCGAAATACATCCAAATTCAAAGTCATTTTCTAATCTTATAAAAGATAATTACATCCCAATTTTTGGATATGTTATGTAATATTATGTACTCTTCAAGGATTTGACAAAATATTTAAAAAAGTGGTCCCACATATCATCCATAAAGAATTTGTTCCTGCGGTTGACCGAGGAGATCGTGATAAGTTTTAATTTTAAATAAGTGGAAAATGTGTGATTTATATCAATATTCCTCTTAATATGTTTTAGATTATTAATTTTTATAGGTTTTATCGAAATATTTCGGAAAAATGAAAAAAAATTTATGGATGAAATTTATGGCTAACTTCACATAGGTTCTGATAGGCACTAAGTTTAAGGTTGTACCCAGTACAAATCGCTGAAACACACCATGATGAAGAGGGATCTGGTTCCACGAATTGCAAGATGGTAGCTAACGATCCAGGAATACGATTTTGATATTGAATACCGATCCGGCACAAAAATGGCACATGTTGACGCGTTAAGTCGAGGGCCTGTTCAGATTGCTGAAGTGAACCTCGTGAACGTCTCCGAAGAAGACTGGGTTTTATCGGTACAACTCCAGGATGAACATTGTCGGAAAATCATGGAAACGTTATCACATCCGGCCAACGATGGGGAATCCAAAAAAACATACATGCTAATTACTGGGTTAACAAATGGCCGCATGTATCACAAAACCGACGCAGGATAGAGATGGGTTATCCCTAAATCAGCAAGGCGAAGAATACTTATGTATTATCACGACGAAGCAGGTCACTTTGCTGTCGATAAGACCTTGGAATCTATAAACTCGCACTATTGGTTTCCTGCAATGAGGGCATACGTTAGGAATTACATCGAGTCGTGTTTAGGTTGTATTTACAATAAAGCACCATCAGGGAAACAGCCAGGTCGTCTAAATCCAATAGACAAAAAATATCCCGATGGTCACGTTGCATATCGATCATTTGGGCTCATTTGTTACGAGCGTTAAAAAGAATGCCTACTTGATAGTGATAGTTGACGCCTTCACCAAATTTGTGTTCCTGAAAGCGGTACCAAACACCAAAACCCAGCCAGTTATCAAGTACCTAGAAGAAGTCAAGGAAATGTTTGGTGCGATAGGGGAACGGCTTTCACTAGCAAGAGTTTTACAGATTTTTGCCAAAGTTTAAATATAAAATGTGTGCTTTGTGCTACCGCTACCCCTCGAGCAAACGGACAAGTCGAGCGGATGAACCGTTCAATTTTGTCAGCTATTACGGCCTCAACGGATGATGAGATTCGATGGGATGAATCGGTGAGTAAGGTGAAGTGGGGAATTAACTCTACCGTTAATTCTACTACTTGTAAGACACCTTACCGGGCATTTTTTGGATACCGCCCGAGAGGCTTAAATGATGCCTTTCTTACGGCCGAGGTTGTAAGCAGTGAACGGCTAAATCTCGAACGGCTAAATCTCGAGGTATTGAGAGATAACGTCTCTAAAGTTACGCAAGAACAACAACGCCGGCAGAAAGAGAATTACGATAAACGATAAAATATACGGTTGGCCAACCCGTTCTGGTACAAGCGAATAAAGGCTCGCATGGCGGTTAGAGCAGGAAGCTTGAACCAAAATATAAGGGACCCTCTGTAGTTGTCGAAGTATTAGACAAAGACCGTTACGTGGTCAAAGAACTTCCAGGGTCAAGACGTACGAGGACTGCCTATACGGGCAGATAAACTGAAACTTTTCGTTACGCGAGTTTCCGACACTGAATCAAGCGAAAATGAGGACAAGTAAATAATTTGTTCTCATGTCGCATGCTAAATACACAAAAAAAAAAAATTAATGCACGAATTGTTTTATCTGTTGCAGTTCAAGATCCCTTCACGCAGTCGTGAAGAAGTCAGGTTAGCCGACTGTAACGCCACTGTATCGAAGAACCACCTGTTTGGCAACAGGGATGATCTCATATTATAAATTCAAATAAAGATATATGATGCAATATCATTGGAATGCGAGAGAGAATTTTTAGAGTGTGTCATTCTTACCAGGTTGCTCGACGTGTTAACGTTATAATAATTTTGTATTTCTTGATCGCGTTTATTGTTCAATTATTGATTATTAAAAGTTTAGTTTGTTAAATTATAAATCGTTGCATCATTTTTTTACTATTATAAATAATTTTTTTGCACTAAATTTCGGATATTTTTAGTCAATTTACATATAGAAGCCGTTGACAGTGTACTATTGAGAATTAATTTAAAATTATGACGTCAGAAACATGGCGACCAATCGTGGCGCGTTTGTAGTCGCGTGATTCTTTTTAAAATTTTATCAAGTTTAATTTGTTTATAAGTTTGTTATAAGAGTTTACATCGACTATTAATATAATTTCTGGTTAAGTTTTAAAATACATGAAAAACAATGGATAATTTTTTTTTCAATAACCCGATTATCGAAAACAAGTGTAAATCTTTTGCTTTCATGCTTTCTCGCCATATATATTACTAATAAATAAATTGCCAAGGTCATCAAAGGTAACGAAGCGACTTTCGTTTAAATCATGGATCTAAACCATTCCATCGATTATGACTGATTGCAAATTGCTGTTCGATGTGATTGGTTGTACGTAAGTGTCCAATTTCTGAGTGAGATCAGATTTTGTAGTTTTTATTATACATCCGTCTTCGCAAAATATCGATAAAGGAACTGCGGTTAATTCGTAGGAAGTGATGTTTGATAGATCCATTTCATGCAAACGATTCTTCGAAAGATTAACTCCGATCTTATAAATGGTTTCCTCTCATTTTTCTTACTAATTCTATCTTCTTTAAAGTTGGCAGTTTTTTCCTTTTTGAGATTTCCAAAAGTTTAAACCGTCAATATTCAATACAAAATTTTCAGTTTATTCGTAGTGGTTTCAATAAACGTATTCATGTCATCTCGAATATCTGTTTTTGCCACTTTACCCGAACTTATGTTAATTAATTCTTTGGGAACAGTCATTACGTAAAGGGATTGCACCATTCTTTCTGTATTATATTTAAAATTTTCTTGATATCTTCTTCATTTCTGTTTCTTAAAGAGGTTCCCTTCTTACTAGGTATTTCTTCTAATCCACTTGTAGCTTCCGCAAGTAAGCAGTTTTACGTTAGAATCATTCTACGCAGCCCACTTAAACAAATAAAACCTTACCCAAACATTTTTGTGAGTAATCCCCTAAGGAATGTCGTGTTGCTATTCACCGAAGAAGTGCACTCGGTTTTTGAGTAAAACCAACTACTCCGGATGTATTTTTGCAGTGTCGGTTAATAGTTTGTTCCAACACCATATTCGATGCAACACAATTGAATTTTTGATCACATGTTTTCTTAACAACAAAGTTCTCATTTGCTAGAAAATGGTACATACGTGGCGCTGAAGTTTTCAAATTCTCCATGTCGCTAGGTATATTGGAACCCATTTGGTGTACAGATTGAGCACATAAATGAGCCTAAAAGTCACTGTCTCTTTCTGATTTTAACAATCGCCATAACAAATCGACTCCTTGGAGAAATGTATGTCAATATTTAAAAGTTTCAGAAATCTGTTGTCCTTCGTTTGTGAAGTTACACATGCTGATATTGAATCGATGGTCAAATCGACGTTTGTGAAAATGAGAATTGCAAAGTTCTTCTAGTAATGGCGCAACTTTGGTTTCATATTCTTCCGATATTAAAGGCTTCGAAATATAACCTGCATAAAGCATCAGCAACAAGTGTAAGCCCTCGGATAGATCTTGAATACTACTTGCCAGTTAGCATTAATTTGCAGGTATTTGCGGCATATACATCAGATTCTACTAGCATAGATGTAAGGCCTCCGTCTCCAAAAATGTACCCCAAACTAGCGATGAACACCATAATGAGGTGCATGCCACCCAACTGCATAGTTACTTCGCCGTACAATTCAGGTGGATTGTTCCACAAACTTTCTTTTGCTTTTCTATAAATTGCCAAATCCGCGGTTATTATAATGTGATCTTGATTTAAAGCAGTTGCCAAGTCTACTAGACGAACTATAGACGCAAAAATTGTATCATACTCCGTTGGAGGAGCATTTAAAAAGGGCATACACGCAATGGTCGAAACACTAACGCTATTTTCGGATTTTGTACTGAAAAAGTCGCTCTAACCTAGGAAAGGACTTTTCTTTTTTAAGTATCTTGGAAGTTTCCATAATAAGTTAGCTTTTCATTCAAATCAAAGTTATCAATATTAGAGTGAATATAATTTTGTCTTGATTCATCCACGGTTTCAATGGCAGAAGGAACATACACTTTACAGTCTTTTTGAATTTTTTCTTTTGCCACTGCAGTCATAAGTTGTCGTATATCATTATAAGAGCATGTGAAACCTAAACATGACAACATGTCTAAAGTCTTTCTGCTTCGAATCGCATTGTACATGTAAAGACCCAGACCAACATGGTTTTAAATTTTGTATTCAGGCTTCCCATGATAACATTGCCTGGAAATGTGCCCTTTCGTAGCATTTATAAACATGGAGTCGTCAATTAACCAAGACATAAAAGTCAGTAACATTTCAGGAACTTCTTTCTTAAAATTGGATTTATTCATATCTCAGGATGTCGTAAAATTTCTATTTCCAAGTGCAAAACTATACATTTCTTTTGTCAATATAGCTGCTACTTTGTGCAGTATTTGGATTTCCGATTCAGTTATTTTGGAATATATGGAAAATTCTGTCTCATCATTCGAACTACAAGAACTAGATGCTTGCCTAGCTGTTTTGTCATTGTCATCCGCATCACCGTCGCTGCTATCTTCAGAATTATTGTGTTTCTCTTTTTGTTGTATTTTTATTTTTAAAAGCTGTTATATTTTTTGGAGATATACAACGTGAACCAAAAAAAACGTACCCCTGCTTCAAGTGTATATTCTACACATAAATTGAAGACGAAAAGTCGGATAAAATTTTTCTCTAAAGTGTATGGCTACAATGTGACAGGCCCTTAAAGTTGAATTTTGAAAATCGTTTTTCGCAAATAACCAAATAAATTTGGTCCTCTTGGTTGAAGTGGTTAACGTGAACGGTTTTCGAGTTATTTGCAATTTCATCAATCACGGTCAATTAAATACTACCGCACCAAAATTTAGTAAGTGGGCCGTGGACTAAAAGTCATAGTTGTCAAAGAGTTTATTAAGTTAAACAAAGTATTAATTAAAAACAAATTAGTTGATTAAATGTTCGAATTGTTCACCGTTAACTGCTATGCATTTACGAATTTTTTCATGATTGACTGACGTGTGTTGAAAATTAATTGCGGATCATCTCTTATTAAATTAGAGCAATCAAAAGTTCGTTGCTGGAGATGTTGGACGTTTGTAATTGGCACCGAATACACCATGTCTTTTAAACGGCCCCAGGAAAAAAATCCATAGGGTTTAGATCCGGTGAACGTGCAGGCCAAGGAACCGGTCCTTCACGTCCAATCCAGTTTGCATTACAAGTTCGATTCAATGACCGCCTAGCAGCGAGTGCAAAATGAGGGGGCGCACCATCGTGCATGAAATACATCCGGCCCCTTAACATCCAGATGGACATCTTCTAGTAACTCGGGTAAATCATTATCCAAAAATTGGTGTATGAATTACCATTTAAACGTTGTGGTAAAAAGAATGCACCAATTAAATTATTGCCAATAATACCAGCCCATACATTCACACTGAATTGTTGTTGATGATTGGTTTCGATTAAAACGCGTGGATTTTGATAATCGTAGTAATGATTGTTATGGAAGTTAAAGTTCCGTTTCTGGCGAAACCTGCCTCATCAGTGCATAAGATAATCGATTGATAATATCGGTCATTATTGAATTTCTAGAAAGCAAAGTAAAAGTTCACTCTTGCTTGAAAATCCTTAATGGTCAAAGCTTGTATCTTTCGATAATGGAAAGGTCACAAGAGTTCCGTTTAAATAATTCCACATATCGTGGAATGATTTGAATTATTTTCTCTTGCCAATTGACGAGAGCTTGTTATCGGATCAGCGTCAATTGCATCGAACACTCTTTGTTCAAAAACTGGTGTTCTTGCAGTTCGCCTCCTACCACTGTCAATTTTTGGTGGCTTCAAACAACCTGTGAGAACCCAATATGAATAAAATTTTTATAAATTGATATGTACCACTTTGACGAAGACGCCAGTCAATGTTGGCAAAGTCTCTTTATTCGGTATCCGCCGATTTGGAAATGCCTGGGAATATAAAAGAACAGCTTCAGTACCATTCCCAAAAGCTCTGCCATATATTATGTGCATATCTGCCATTTCGGAGTTGGAATACCGATTATTAATCATTGTGGACAAAGAAATTGTATGAAAACTGATCAAAAATCACAATATGACAACTATGACAATTAGTCACTTTATCAACTTCAATCAAGAGGACCAAATTTGCAGAAAATTGAATAACGGGACCAAAAGTCACCAAAATACCTGAAAAATTACACACAAAAAAGTTGAAATAGAACGTATACGGGAACAATGTGAAAACTAATACTTCCAGTCCATTCATAGACAATCCAATCAAACCAGAAAAATCTTCATCAACAAAGAAATAATTTTCATTGCGGATAGTATTTTGAAATTCCTAAAGGTTTTTGAGTTATTTGCGAAAAACGATTTTCAAAATTCAACTATGAAGGCCTGTCACTTTGTAGCCATACATTTTAGAGAAAAATTTCATCTGACTTTTCGTCTTCAATTTATGTGTAGAATATACAATTGAAGCAAGGGTACGTTTTTTTTTGGTTCACGTTGTATAGTGACCGTAGAAGGACTTATGGTATTTTGCGTCATACGCAAATAAATTTTCATACGTAGATAATTTACAAACCATTTCAATATTATCTCGCACTTTTATTAAAAATGAAGCACATACTTCGTACGTCGAAAGTAGTAACAGTTTGTCGACTGCTCCTAGATGAGGAGGTAATTTCCAAATTACTTTTACACATAAGAATATTCTGCCTACTAGTGTAACTCTTTCTGCAGGCATTGTGATATCTTAATTCTCCCATTATCCCTTTAAGATAAAATATTTTTAATCGTAGAATCCAATCTTTTTTCTACCGCGGAAATAATTGTTAAAAGGTTCTGTTGTCTCGGATTGTGAGTAACACCTTCTTTATTTTACTTAAGTTTTAAGTAAAATTTTTAATCTTTACGTACATATATCCACTTCGGACCTTAAAACATAACTACTCGTATATAGTGGTGGAGAACTATCGATAGTTTTATTATACTATCGATAGTTTTCGATAATCGCTCTGCGGCATGCATTCTTATATGGTTTGTATCTGTGCATAGATCAAATTTGTCTATCTATGGTCTGTGTACGATACGCAACGCTCGCATGCTTAATAACTGTACCTATTATGGTTTGCACGCACGCATCTCTAATAAATCCGAAACTACCGAAGTACCGAAAGTGAGGTTAATAAATAAGATTAGCCAACAGCCGTGACAATTTATTTATTAATTTCTTTAAGTTCTTAGTGAATTGTCTTTGTGTCTATTGTGAATGCGAATGTTGAAATCTTTCAATAAGCATGGAGAGTTCTTAAATATCAATTCAAACAAACTTCTAAAAGGAGAAATAGTGGTAAGTGAAGATTATCCAATTGTGCAATTTAGAACAATTTTAATGTAGACCAAAGAAACAGTCAAACTACCATAATAATTTAAATGAGTTATACTTAGATACATGGTTTTAGAAACTTCTGGTTATTACCAAGGAAACTCAATAAAATTCCAAAACTCTACGACCTCCAGTGGCGGACTAAACAGGCACTTCTTAAAGTTTTTGAGGCATGTAGCCTTTTTTACAGATAATTTAATATTTACGCAATTAATGTTGTATTTATATAATTAGGTTTTAAAGCACACTTTTAATAATATACTATGTACACCAAATTTCAATTATCCTAAATAATTCGAGTGAGGTTATACGAATATTTGGATATGCATCACTACATTTATTGCAGGTGAATCCACTCAGACTGAGATGCATGCAAATGTACACAAGCAAAAGTGAACTCAGATACCGATACTGCGATACATTTCAAAATGTGAATCACATAACATAAACACCAAAAATGTCAAAAGTTTGCAAGTTTATTTCAAACAGATCATGATGACAAAAATTTGCGAAATGATATTGATTGTGGAAAGGAGTATATAAACTAGTGGCAATATATCAAATTTAGGTGACTCATGAACTAAAAAGATTCTATACCTAACCTCAGTAGGACAGTAACAGCAAAATCTATTGACAAGTGGTAGTGCATTGCTCTGCAGGATCCAGTTTATCGTTCCACAACCAGGTCTTAATAAGTCCTGTTTTTCAAGAGGGAGATTGTAATACAATGATATTACTACGCAATTCGAATTCAAAGTAGTTTGATAAGTACCTGACTATTTGAATGATTGCCTTACTGATTTGCAATCCATTTAGACGTAGTATCAAAGGACACAAAATGACTTCAGATACATCTTGTGATAATTTCAAATGTGATCCTACGATACAAATGTATCTGCCTAGTTTTAAAAGTCTTACAATACTTGCGAAAAAATTATGAGGAAAGGCTTACAACGATAGTTGTCAGTAAGCTCAAATTGTAGACATTTAAAAATGTCACAACCTAGTGTACACGTACGGACTCTGTGTATCAATGAGCATATCTGTGAGATCATATTTGATCGTAACCTGTCAATATCTTGTTACCAGAGGAATTCGAATTGAAATCTGCAGTAAAGCTTGTTTATCAAAACCACTGGAATAATGTGCACTATTAACCATTTAGTGTAGACATGCTAAGAAAATATTTCTTACATTAAATGACATTGTTCTTGACTAGTAATTACACATAATAAAATATCTTGCATAGTAACAGACATTGCACCAAATATTGATCAAACCCTGTGAAATTTGAAAATCTTCAATTGCTTCGCCATACGATCAGATTTAGTGGTGCAAGAACACTGTTAGTATAATATGCCATCTTAAGTGCATATTGATAGCCAGAAATCAAAGAAATTGAGTTTATAAAAGTAGCAAATGTTTACCAGCAGAAATATTCTTCAGGAAGGCGCATGAATACCACTGTCCTTACAAGCTAATACAGGTAGGTAACAACATCTTGCATGAATAGCAGCGTTCCAAATGATTAAAGAATTCTGGAAAACAATCGTTGACAACATCAATTAGGTAACTCTTCTGTTAAAATTCACTAAAGCTCCTTCAGACCTCTGGCTGCACAAAAGTAGTGGTTTTAGAAAGAAAGTTAGTGGATATGTTAGGCTCTATTTTGATGAGTGCGGCTACAAATATATCGGGCACCAAATATGTGACAATTTCTCTTGTGGATCCCCACTATTCAAGAATACACAAAATATTGCAAAACAAATTGTCAGAATTGCAAACAGATAAAGGAGCAAATTTGCATTACTTTTTTGGAGCAATGAATTACATGGACAAAAATCACTGAAAATACTGCATCGGATTTATTGGACGATAAAGGGCGAATAGGCTATTCCAGCGAATAGTTCAAGTTTTTCAGGGTGAAGCTCGCTATTCACATTTATGGACTAAAATAGAAGAGAAAATAAAGTCGTCCACGGCTGATGTAATTATAATGAAGCGACAGTGCATGGAACGCAAAATTCAGCCCAGGCACAGATCCACTTCTTTTTGGAAGGTAATTCTATCATTGTGTGTAATTTCATTTTCGCAATTTAAACTTGTTTTATTTTAGATAAATGAAAATGATTTTAGGCCATTAAAATTACAAGGCGAAATAATATTAATGTGCATTCCAGAGTCATCGGTGAAGGAGAGAATATTCAGCATGACTGGGCAAATAGTAGCTTTAGGAAAGAAGTGCGATTTGATTATAAAGCCCAAAATAGTCAGATCATGCTGGTTTTGCTAAATAGTAACAGGTTGGTTAAGAAATAGATTAATTAACAGATGAATTATATACAAAGTCATGTTTTAATAGATGCACAAATAATTAGCAGTAGTAGATTTACTTTCTTTTACTTACACTTAGCCACTATCGACAGTTATACCTAAGACTATCGACAAACTATCGATAGCCGCGACTATCGATGAGATTCTTCACCACTACTGCAAGTACACTACCACCTGCACATACTCAGACCAAGTACAGTTTTACAAGAACGAGGCGCGTAACAAATAAAACGTAAACGACTCATGTTATCCTGATTAGATGATGAATATTGCTATGATTCCGTTCTGCCTCAGTAAGGCCGCGTCTGACTATAAAAAATCATGAATGTCAAAACTATGACTCCTAGGCCAATGATTCTTTCACCAAAAACTTTTAAAACCTCTCTGTTCATTTCATTCCAAGCATATACTGTCATATTTTTAGGAAATATAAAAGTTTGTCGCATGTCGAAATTTACACTACGTGTGCGGTGTAAGTTGAAGTTTCCACTAATTTTCGCAGAACATATTGTGATATGTCTAAAATGTTTTAGCTCCGTTAGATGCGTTAATGTTTCTACTTTAATGTAAAAAACTTAAAATCAAATCTATATCTCAAATATTTACCAAGATATGACGCATATTTGTTAAAACCAACAATTGTCGTAAACCATCATTACTGCAAAATTATGAAGTGATACACATACTATGTAACTATCGGTTTCAAAAATGTAAAATAGGTCAGTTAATGAAAGCTTATAAATTTTTATTGTAAGCACCAATTATGCGAAATTTGCCAGAAGATCTTCCTGATATGACCAATATTAAATAACAATCAGAAAATATAAAAATTTTTCAGCAATCAAAATGAGTTTACGGCCAGTCGTTTTAAACAAATTCATCGGTTTCAGTTCTAAAGCTTCTTAGTTATTTTTAAAGTGTGCGAAATTTTAACATTGGCATATCAAAATCAATAAGGCTGCAATTTCAAATTTTGAAAAAATTTCGACGTGTCCATGGTAACTTTTCGTAAATGCAAATTTTCGTGTAGAATACAATGAAGAGGTATTATTTTGGTACGTTCATAGTACTAAAGACTACTGATTTATCAAGTTTAAACCAATATAAATTTCAATATCGTCAGTGAAGAATTACGGACATTCGATTGACTCGACTTTATACATGAATACGTCGAGCTACGATACACAAATGGATTCACACTGTAAAATAAACGTTCTTTAAAAATGAATTATTTTATCGGCCAATTTATTGAGATTAATCAAGACAACTGGTATGAGCACAAGATTTAAATAGTAAAAATCAACAAATAATTGTGTGGAATATTTTCGTTATATTTTAATTGTGAAAATGTAAACTATACTATTTATTATTTTACAAAAATTATATGAGCACGAGAATTTTTCACATTCCACACTGTTCTCATTTAATATGTACCTTAAATTGAATAATATAAATAAAATCCTTGTGCTCATGTAATCCTTGTGCATGTAATTTTGTATATAAATAATAAATAATATAGTTTACATTTTAAACCAATTAAAAGTATAACAGAAAGTGCATTACTAGTTATTATTGTTACGGTATTTTCCAATTTCACATTCCACACAATTATTTGTTGATTTTGTAGTTTACTATTTATTGTTTCTGCTGTCCTCATTTAATATGTACCTTAAATTGTAAATATAAATAAAAAATCCTTGTGCTCATACCAGATGTCTTGATTAATATTCTTAATAAATCGGCGATAAAATAATATATTCTTTAATGAACGTTTATTTTAGCAGTGTGAAGCTCGATTTCATGCACCGGGCATGCAACGGCATTCGTATTGAGTCGTCGATCGGAAGCTCGTCCAACGTAGTCGTTCTCGCTCTCGTCTGAGCATTGAATTATTTATTAATTAGGATTAATCTACATAATAAATGCGTGTACTTTAATACGGAACGTTAAAGAACAACTAAAACCTACATGTCGATCCAACTTAAAACGAAAATATTTGCATTTAGAGCGAAGTTTGTAGGTATCGAGAAACCGTAATTTTTTTTCAAAATTTGAAACTGCAGTTACCTTTATATTACTTTGATATGCCAATGGTTAACATTTCGAACATTTTAAGACAAAAATAAGGAAGCTATGAGCACCGATCGTATGTAACACACTGGTCGCAAAACTACATTTTGTATGATAATTTCATTTTTAATTTACAAAGTTAAGTGTGTAAAAAATTTATATTTTCTGAGTGTTACTAAAGGTCTACAGGGAAGATCTCTGCCAAGTTTCACATCAATTGGGCTTACAATAAAAAAGTTATAAGCTTTCAAACTGACCTATTTTGCTTTTTGAAACCGATAGAAGGTTTCATTTAGTTCTACGCTAAAAAATATTTTTGTCACATTTCAACGCTGATTTTACTTGACTAGAAAGACCTTTACAAAAAGATATGTTATCTTCAAGTTGCAATTTATCCACCTAAGAATAACTAAATAAAATTGTATATAAAAGAATATATTGTATTCACAGATAATACGAAGCGATTCAAAATCCAGTTTTATCTATAAAACCATAAAGAGATACTAGAAACTCCCACATCAATCCGTATTATTGATATCAACATGATCTTATCATTAGAGCAATACTCCCAAAATGAAATGATTACGTTAATTTATATTAAAGATAAAATGAATCCGAGTTTTATACGAAATTAAAAAATGAATCAACTTTTTGGCAGATTCTCAAAGAAACAGGTAGCTTTATTTTTCCTAATTTAACGATCCGTATGTTATAAAATATGTTTTAAGATTTATTTTTAAAACTCTCTCCATTCCATTATATAGTGTGGTCCATAGTATGTACTATATCAAAATAAATTAATGAATAATACGCAACCTATCATTATGAATCGCTTAATACATTATACAACTTGCAAACGGTATACAGAACGCAAATAGAAGATTCTGCATCAAAAAGCTTAATCAGATAAAGGTAACTCAATAATTACAAGAAATCTGCACATGATGAAGTATTTACTTTAATGTCTAGAAAAAAAATTAGATAAACAACATCCCGTTAATCTAGTCCTTAATCCCTCAATAAATTAAAAAAAGTAAATTAGAAATGTTGAGCTTAAACAGTAATTTAAATTATTTTGAGGAAGGGGCAAAGTCACTCATCTAAAGTCAGAAATAAATTTTCATCTTAGATTTTTCATATTCGGCCAGAGCAGTCCGAACGTCGGTTTCGTACATAAGCCCCTTCCTAGCATAAGAGCTCTGTGATTTTTATTGCAAACTCTGAACTTCAAAAAAAGAACTTAGCATTTTTAAGCTCATCGTTCCGGCATCGTGATCTTCGCCGCTTCGTACTGTCACTGCTTGCACACAGATAATACGAAGAAGCGGTCATCAGTAGAGGAACCACAGCCTAGCAGCAAGCAGGAGCCGCCGCAATACAGCAGGAGCGAAGAACGAAAATAAAAGAAGCAATTCCTTTTCTTTTTACTCTTTTCAAAACCTTACTAACAACAACCGCGTGGGTTAACCACGGTCGCCGTCACCGTGCTACCCTAACGGTTGTATCCCCAACACCCGACGCCGCCCGTATACTTACACCTACACGTACGACACACACAATACACACATACGCACACACCCTCGCCTCACCCCCGCCTTTCTCACGTACACGCTCCCATTCAAACGCCTCATCCACACACTCCTACATCTCTACACGTTCAACCGCCTCCACAAAACCTTCAAAACCCTCACACAAACCACCTAAACCTACACACAAACCTACCCTGCTACCTACACCTGCCCAACAACCTATACCTATCGTGATTCCCACACCCGCTATCCCCAATCTTAATCCTACATGCTCTCAATCCTCTAGATATTGCATTCGCAATATACCTAAATCCATAACCACCCAGAAAACCCTGTTTAACTCCTTGAAATCCCTTAACTCTCCCTGGTTGAACTTAATGTTCAACCACAATCACACCTATCCCTTAGAGACCTCCTCTCCTTTGCCGGATGGTGCCGCATGGTACACAGCTTAGGCTGCGATACCACTTCGGCGATCCCACCGTCACCCTAACCCAATTCACCGGTCCCCGTCCCTCCAACTCCACTCCTAGACCACCTTCCTTTTCCTGCGTGATTCGTCACGTGGATAAGGACATCCTATGCGAAGAGATCCGGGATGGGATCGATCTTCCACACGTGAGGAAGGCCGTTCGCATCACCTCTAAAGCGACGAACACTCCCACATCCCTTGTCCGCATCATAACCTCTTCTCAAACCACCCTCGAGTACCTCCTCGCACGCGGTGTTGCGACACTGCAGTTACGTACCCTCCCTTATCCCTCAACCTCTCCCCAAGTATTGTTCCACCTGCAAGCATGTGGAGCATACCGCTGAGGAGTGTTCTACTCGTGCTATCCGTTGTCCCAATTGTGGCGAATCACAGATCCTCCTGCAAATCCTCAGCTAAGCCAAGGTGTAACAAATGCGGGAAAGCTCACTCTTCCTATTCCTTCAAGTGCCGGAAGAGGCGGGAACCTCCCAGTTTTCCGCGAAGATAGCATCCCTCGAACCTATCCTGTCTTCCCGGAGAGTCCGACCCGGAAGACACAGCCCACCTTAAACCCTCTCCCGACTCCGAATCCCTATCCAGCAAAGACTTCCTACAAGTCGTCACCCACTCCCTCTTCCAGGTGTTCCCCGACAGGCGAAATAGGGTTGTACGCACCCTAGATTCGCCATCCCAAAACTTCTTCCAATGGATGATCAACATCTGCGTATCTGGTACGCGGATGAAGGTCGCCGTAATCCGTCAACCCAATCCTTAACTCCCTCCAAATGGATATACTAGCAGGGACCGTTAATACCAGGGGCGTTCATCGGAAACGCCCCTTACTTAAACACTTTTTACACACACCCAGTATACACATCCTTTCCATCACAGAAACAAACTCATACCCAGATGCACACTTAATTTCAGCACATTTGACACCTATGTAAACAATAGCCAACACGGAACCGCCCTCTTAATTAAAAATTGCTCTCCATCCGCTCCATTTCAACTTCCTGCGCGCCTACAGCATCGCGAATGCGTTGCTGCGGCGGTGCACTTTCCCACTCTCACAGTATTTATTTCCGCTCGGTTGCAGTTGCCGCTCCTACGAATCGCCAACACACAGCCAACATATTTCGAACATTTAGGTGCCTCAATATTTGATCATATCATAGTTTCCGAACCCATAGCTCACTATTTCGATTTCATCAGGCCACATACCACTACTGGTCAAAACTTCATTTTGTCCAACTCCCACTACACCTCCTCAATACACAGTCATTAAAAATTTTCCAAAAGCAGACTAGAATCTGTTCTCCGAACACATCAACAACCTTCCTACACCCAATCTTCAAACGACTCAAGATCTCGTAATTACGGAAGCGATCGATATCTCTGTACCATTAAAAAACATCGACATTTCCCGCAAACCGCTCTCACAGCACATTGTGAACTGGATCAAAGAGAAAAGACGAATCTATCAATTCTTGCGATCCAGGGAATCGGCTCTCAAGACCGAATACAAACATCTTAACGCCTTAATCAGGCGACAAGCAAACACACGACACGCCGAAGACTCCTGGACCAAATCCACTTCCCAGTTGGATTATAGAAATGGTAAACTGTTCTGGCCACAGTTCGATAAGACTGACCAGAAGAAAAGTTAACCCTAAATCTCACATAACCTATCTTCAGGGCAACCTGATCTCCTTCAACCAAGAAAAGGCCGATTTCTTTAGTCACCACCTCCAGTCCACTTTCCGATCCCCAGATGACCCCAATTCGATAACCGGTTCAAGGTACTCCTTGAGGGCCACCTTGAATAATTCCGCAACATTAACCTTCCTGAAATCCAACTCGATAACTAGAATCCATTTTATGCTCCCATCACGCCCTACCAGGTTCACACTTATTTCAAAAAAGGGAAAAATTCTGCCCAAGGTCATGACAGCCTAAACCGCAAAATCCTTCGTCACTTACCCGACCCAGCCCTCCTATTACTATCAAACATATACAACCAATGCCTAATCCTATCCCATTTCCCGACGGAATGTAAATCAGCCTCCACCGTCATGATACCGAGACCCCACGACGACCTAACCTCCCCGTCCCAATCTCCCTCCTGAGTTACCTTGAAAAATGCTTTGAGCAGATTCTAGTCAGGCGACTCAGGGATCACCTAGAATTCAACGACCTCCTTCCTAATAGACAATTCGGCTTCCGTCCCAACCGAACGTGGCACGATCCCTTGTTTAAGCTGTTTACAGAGACCACCAGAGCATTGAATCACAAGCAATGCAATCTGGCTGTGGTTCTGGACATTAAGCAAGCATTCGACAGGGTCTGGCAGACCGGTCTCCTGCACAAGAAATGATTAGATTAAGTTAAGTAGATATGATTCGATCACTTGATACAGGTCAGCGGGAAAGATATTTTTGATTTAAAAAAAAATCCTTCGTGCCAGACTTTATCAAAGGCCTGCGAATGTCCTGAAACACTGCTGACCAGAACCTTATGCCTTCAAGTGCTTCATGTATTAGATCTACTATCCAGTGAACCTATACGATTGTACCGTGTTCTTCGCGGTGTCGGGGTATTACATTTTTGTTCTAAGTATTGGTTGAATTCTTATCAGAAGTAGTTTCTCAAAGACTTTGAAGAGCAGAGGCAGCAAACTTATTGGTCTGTACGAAGCGACCTCTTCTGGAGGTTTTCCGGGTTTCGGGATAAGAATGATGGTGGCAACCTTCCACTGCTCAGAAAAGTACCCTAGTCTGAGTATTGCGTTGAAGATTTTGGCAAGGAGTATAATATCTTTTTCTGGTAATCTTTAAGGACCTTGTCTATAATCAGATCACAACCTAGAGGTTTGTTGTATTTCGAATTTTGAATTACTGATCTTACTTCCTTTTTACTAAAAGGTTTGCATGGAGGACGCATTTGAAATGGTGCCGTCAGAGTTTGGTCGATTTTGTTTTCTTCTTCTGGTGTAGTTTCAGTTGGGCAGGATACAAAAACTTTTTCTAGGTAACTGACAAATGCGAAGGGTTTATCTAAAGTAGTTCTTGCCCATGTTCCATCTGCTTTGCGAAGAGATGGAGTGTGCTGTATAGATCTTTTTCTCATTTTCTTATTTGCGTTCCACAACGAGTAGTCATATGCTACAGTGGGAGATAAATTCTCCAGATTTTGTTGTATTGCTTGCTGGAGTAAGTTTAGATTTTGTTTATCAATCGGTGCTCTAGTGGTTTGCCATCGGCGTCCCAGTCTCCTTTTTTCGGCAACTTTCTTTTTAACCGGTACTGAACAGTCCATGATTGCTTTTGTTTCTAGCTCACTCGATGTAGCTGTCCAGGCAGATTGCTATATAGTTTGAGTAATGTGTTCGACTGCGTTTCTGAGATGTTCTTGTTTGTAATGGTATGTTTAGTTGCAGTTCTTCGTTCACTCTACACTTAAAATAGTTCCAGTCGGTTTTTTGTTGAGCAGAAGTGATGGTTTTTCTATGTACAGTACCTTTGTACCAAGGTTGATGAGAATAGGTGAGTGGTCAGACGAAAGGTCCAAGCAAGTTTTAGCTTGAAGGTAATTCATACTTATATTTTTAACTATGCAAAAATCCAGGAGGTCTGGCAGTTTGTCTGGGCCAGAGGGCCAGTAGGTTGGTTCGTCACTGGTGAGACCTTCAGCAGTTCTCTTCCTTTGGTAGTTGTCACTCTTGCACCCCAGTATATGTTCTACGCATTATAATCACCCCCAGCAACGAAGCGATGCCCAAGGGTATTTAGATAATGACTGTACTGCTAGCCATTCTTCTATTACAATAGTGGCTTGGAGGGGTGATTCAGGGTATTTATCTGCTTCATGATGTTTTAGTGAAGATCTTACAATAATGTGCAGTTCCATCAGGGTGCGGCGTGACATAGATGGACTAGTTTTGTATGTTTAAACAGTACAGTATAATGTGCTTCAGAGATTAGTATAACATCGACGCGGTGTTGTTGAATAAATGTTGTAATTTCGAATCCATGTTGTTGTAGGCCATTTGCGTTTTAGAGTGCGATCTTGAGAATTTGAGCCATTATGATAATTTTGTGACGAGAGTTCAACATTGTTAACATTTGCTCTATAAGGCTTTTCATCACTTGTTTCAGTTCAGACATTTCATTAGATTGATGGGAGGGTGGTGCTGGTGTCTGCTGATGATTTGTATTTACGATTTGTGCTTGTTGACCGCTGCCACTGACTATTTGGGCATGTGTTACACCCGGTTGGATTAGTGAGGATTGTCCCCTGTTGGTAACTTGTTTTGTTCTGAGAGCAGGGAATATTTTTGTTCTAATTGTTTGTATATTTCGCAACCTTTATAATTCGCCGGGCGATTCCGTTCGCAATCAATACATTTAACATCTGGGTTTTTTTGTTTTGCGTAGGTATTGTATGGTAAGATGGAATAACGTTTCCTCGATTTTGTTGCTCGCGGTTTGCAGCAAGTTCGATTTTGTCACTCGCGGTTTGCAGCAAGATCGATTTTGCTGCTCCACCCTCAACCCTCGAAAAGCCACCTTTAGCTGCCATACGTCAGAACAGCACATCGAAAAATGTAAATTAAAGAGATATCTCGACGAATAACGTTTCTTTGATTTTGTTGATCGAGGTTTGGAGCAAGTTCGGTTTTGTTGTTCCACTCTCGACCCTCGAAAACCCACCCCTAGCTGCCATACGTCAGAACAGCACCCCGAAAAATGTAAATTAAAGAGATATCTTGACGAATAACGTTTCCTCGATTTTGTTGCTCGCGGTTTGCAGCAAGATCGATTTTGTTGCTCCACCCTCAACCCTCGAAAAGCCACCTTTAGCTGCCATACGTCAGAACAGCACCTCGAAAAATGTAAATTAAAGAGATATCTCGACGAATAACGTTTCTTTGATTTTGTTGATCGAGGTTTGGAGCAAGTTCGGTTATGTTGTTCCACTCTCGACCCTCGAAAACCCACCCCTAGCTGCCATACGTCAGAACAGCACCCCGAAAAATGTAAATTAAAGAGATATCTTGACGAATAACGTTTCCTCGATTTTGTTGCTCGCGGTTTGCAGCAAATTCGATATTGTTGCTCCACCCTCAACTCTCGAAAAGCCACCCCTAGCTGCCATACGTCAGCACAACACCTCAAAAGGTATAAATTAATGAGGTATCTCGACGGATAACGTTTCCTCGATTTTGTTGCTCGCGGTTTGCAGCAAGTTCGATTTTGTCGCTACAGCCTCGACCCTCGAAAAGCCACCCCTAGCTGCCATACGTCAGCACACCTCGAAAAATGTAAATTAATTAGATATCTCGACGAATAACGTTCTCTGATTTTGTTGATCGAGGTTTGCAGCAAGTTCCATTTTGTTGCTCCAACCTCGACCCTCGAAAACCCACCCCTAGCTGCCATACGTCAGAACAGCACCTCGAAAAATGTCAATTAAAGAGATATCTTGACTGATTAACTTTCCCCGATTTTGTTGCACGCGATTTACACAAAGTCCGATTTTGTTGCTCCACCTTCGAAAACCCACCCCTAGCTGCCATACGTCAGAACAGCACCTCGAAAAATGTCAATTAAAGAGATATCTTGACTGATTAACTTTCCCCGATTTTGTTGCACGCGATTTACACCAAGTCCGATTTTGTTGCTCCACCTTCGAAAACCCACCCCTAGCTGCCATACGTCAGCACAACACCTCGAAAAATGTAAATTAATAAGATATCTCAACGAATAACGTTTCCTCGATTTTGTTGATCGCGGTTTTTAGCAAGTTCGATTTTGTTGCTCCACCCTCAACCCTCAAAAAGCCACCCCTACCTGCCATACGTCAGCACAACACCTCGAAAAATGTAAATTAATGAGATATCTCGACGAATAACGTTTCCCCGATTTTGTTGATCGCGGTTTGCAGCAAGTTCGATTTTGAAATATCTACACGAATAACGTTTTTCCGATTTTGTTGCGCGTGATTTACGCCAAGTTCGATTTTGTTGCTACACCCTCGACCCTCGGACTAAGGCACTACACAGCGATCAGTAGACTGTCTGAAAGTTAGATCGAATATACAACTCAACAGAAGAAAAAAAATAGAAAAACCATTGTATGTAAATCCGCATATTCTTATATACCTGGCACAAATTAAATTATATATTAAAAGCAAAGCAAAGTCATTATGAGTTAGGTACCGGCTCATCACATGATATTAGCTACAAAATAATGACGGTCACCTTATCCACTTTGTTATCCTACTCCTTTTTCATACACTTTATATTAGTTACATCACATTAATATGTGCAAAAGTAAATTTAAAAAAGGAATATTACACACGATCCATTCTAAAAGAGAATATAAATAATACTTAACAATTCATTCAAATTAAATCTAACTTGGTGGTTTTTCAGGAATTGAGGATGGAGCAACAAATTATCACTAAAAGATTATATTTCATTTTTTAAATCCTTTTTTTATTTTTTTAATGCCTGTTAACTTTAATCTTATGTGACAATTAATTTCTCCGAATCGACTGGAGCAACAAAATCTGGATTCGAGCAACAAATTAGCAACAAAAGAAAACTAATTTCAATTCTAATATTAATTAAAACGCTGATAACAAGGCATCTTCAACTCTATCTTCACATCATAATCATATGCATGATCCAACAATTTTAACTTGAAAAACAAATTTGGATAAGGTCCACAACCTCAATTTTACTCTTATTGCAAAAGTTCTATTTTTAAACGAATTATTTTGAATCTGGATCTTAAGTTGAATTCCAATTCTAAGCCAGGATATAATTCTAAGCATACCTTTAATTGTTCCACTAATTTTATTATTTTTCATATCCCAATTTCTATTATAATTCTAATTTTCTACTTCTAGTTATAATTTTGATTTTAATCTTACTGTAATTATAAAATAATGCATAATTTCAATTCAAATCTTAATAACTTAGAACTCCGATTACTAACCCTTATCTTCTCATCATTTTAATTTTAATCTAATTCTTAATTTGGTTTTAAAGTGAAGTATACATCAGGCCCATAACCTTAATCCTAATCATACTTCTAGTTTTAATATTTTTCATATCCCAATAAGGAATATATTTATAATTTTCTAATTCCAGTTCTAATTCTAATTTTGATTATATTCTAATTCTAAAATAATGCGTTCAATTCTAATTATATTAATCCCAATTACCACGACATCTTTAGCTTGGTTTTATTTTTAATCCAATTTTTAATCTGGTTTCAAAGTCAAATTTGGATCAGGAACATAACCTTAATTTCAATTTTGATTGGAATTGTTATTCATCATAATTTTACTTCTAATTTTAATATTTTTCATATCCCAATTAAAAATATAAATCTAATTCTTTAAATCCAGATCTAATTCTGATTATATTCTATTTCTACAATAATGCATTAAATTTTAATTCTATTAATTCCAATTCCGATTACGAATGCATCTTCAACACTTCTATTTTTATTCCAAGTTTTAAAATCAAATTTTGATCAGGATCATAGCCTCACTTTCAATTCTGATAGAAACTGTAATTCTGGTCATAGCTCTAATTGCACTCCTAATTAATATGTTTCATGTACCAATAGTTTCTTAATCCAGCCCTAATTCAGATTTTAATTGTATTCTAATTCTAAAATAATGCATCCAATTTTAATTTTATTAAATCCAATTTCGATTACCAAGACAACCTATAGCTTCACATCAAGGTTTAAATTAGATACTAAATCTTAATTTGGCTTTAAGCCCAATTCTGATTGGAATTGCAATTCTAATCATAGTTCAAATTGTACTTGAACATTTTTCATATCCCAGTGACAAATATAATTCTAGTTTTCTAATTCCAGCTCTAATACTGACTTTAATTATATTCTAATTCTAAAATAATACATTCAATTCAACCCTATCTTCACATCATAGTTCTATTTTTAACCAAATTATTTCGGCTTTAAAAGCAAATTTATATCAAAACTACAGTCTCGATTCTAATCCCACTTTTAATTTTTTTCTAATTACAAAAGTTTTATTTTCACTCATGATCTTAAGCTCAATTCCAATTCTGAGTCAGGACGTAACTCTAACCACAGCTCGAATTGTACCTGTATCTCAATTTCAATTACAATTGTAATTTTCTAATTCCAGTCATAATTTCAACCTAAAATTCATTGCTAATTACAAGTCCCAATGACATTTTCACATCAGTTTAATTTTTAATCCAATTCTTAATTAAGCTTTGACGTCAAATTTGGGTCAGGACCAAAACCCCAATTTCAATTTTTATTGGAATTGTAATTCTAAGCATAGTTAACTTAACCATCGCGCCATTCCCTTGCGGGGTAGGCAAAACCATCCCTGCTTTTTATTTATTCTTCAATATCCACGTTTTCCTATCTCCACATAACTCCCTAGCTTCCGAAAGATTTCCACATTGTCTCTGTCTTTAAAACTCGTTATATTTCTTTCTTTTATCATACATTCTACTACATTCAGCTAAGTTTTACGCGGCTTACCAGGCCCGGCCTTACCTCTAACTTCACCCATATATATTTGCTTCGTTAAATTTGCGTTGTTCATTTTCTCAATGTGACCAAACCAACGTAATGTACTACTTTTATATCTGTCCGCACTACGTCAGTAGACACTCATTCTTTATTTTATTGTAACATCCCTTTTTTTATGTTTAAAATTTACGTTCATATTGGCAACTTAAGTGCATTTCGTGCAGCGTTAGTTGCATACCTTATTGGCGTAAAAAATGTCTTAAATGCTTTCAATACGTCTGAACATCCCTTTCCGCGCTTGTCATTTTAGGTCATTGCGCAGGGTTACTTTCAGCGTCCTTCATTCACTGCTTGAACTACGTGTTGAAGTAGAAGCAATTTTCGCTTTGTTTAAATTTTTTTAAAATGCCACATTTATATGGTGGGTTATTAAAATTATCATACTGAAATTTGCGACATTTACATTTCAGGCAACTCAACTCTAATTATACTCTTACCACTTATTTTACTTTGGGTTTAATTTTATTTTAACGTTAACTTTGCTACTACAAAGTTGAATTTCAATTACCAAATTTTACTTTGAACCATACAAAATCAATTCAGTTTGGAGGTTTATAAAGAAATTATTATATATTTGGAATTCCAGCAAATCAATCTGACGTTTACTTCAACTTCCTTTAAAATTGCGCAATAAAATTTAAAGTGATGAGTCGACAGCATTTTCTTATCTGCTGAAGTTCCAATGACACCCAAAATGTGAAATAAATTACTTCAGGTATTTCATATTGTTAATTAATTCACATTTTAGTTAATCATGAATCACTAACATTACTTTTTAAGAGATCATCATTATAATCAAATTAAGTATCGTAATAAAACTCATTCATGTCATTTTTTTGAATTGAGTTTTTGTGACTTTTCTATTTGTGTGTTACTTTAGTAACACCTTTTTTTTTGTAAAGCGAAAATATCTAAGCAATCCTATTTTTGTTAATAAGCAAATCAAATGTTATTGAACCTGGACTTATTAATCTATCGATGAGCAAAGTGGCATAAAATCTTCTAGTTATCCATTATTTTCCATAGTAAATTATAGCTCTGGGCTAGAAGTATTAATCAAGTGGGTGAATTATTTATACGACACCTGTAAAGATTACATTATCCCTTCTGGTTTCACTACATGCGCTTCTCAGGAATCTCATACATATGGCATTTATTTTTCTTTCGTGCCTTTTTTGATATAGCCATGTCTCCTACTAGACAGTACCGACGGGACAAAATCGCCATTATAGATTGCTCGTTTCGCAGCTAGACTCATGGTTCATTATTGTCCACATACTTCCAATCACTTTTCGTCCAGCATTGACCATTCGTCCAATTTTGCTATCCATTGTGCCATCTGCAGTAAACATTCTACCCAGATATACCAACCCGTCTACATGTTCCACAATTTCATCTTGCAGAGTAAATACTCTACTCTCCTATCGACCTACTCGAATGAACACCACAATCTTAGTTTTGTTCACGTTTACCTTTCGGTTCATGCTATCACAGACTGTATCAAACTTCCTCAGAGCAGTTTGAAGCTCATCAACACTGTCACTTAATAAGACTGTCATCTGCAGACACCAGAAATCATACATTTACGTCACCAACCATTACACCATTTGTATCGGTACATGCTTGCCTAACACATTTATCCATGTATACATTGAACAACCACGGTGACATCACACAGCCTTGTCGCACGCCTTGTTCAATATTAAAGTATTCACTCACACCACCCCTAACACATGCCCGGCTACCGGTGTATACTGTCCTTATTCCGTTTATTAGACCTTTATTTACGCCATATAGATTTAATATTTTCGGCAGCTTCTCCCTATTCACTGTCGTATGCTTTCTCCAGATCTACAAACTCACAGTAGCTTCCTTTTTACACTTAAACACTTCACCTGCTGGACAGCAACCACCTGATCGACACATCAGCTCCCTGGCATGAAGCCACCCTGCATTTCCCAAATATTCCTGCAATCATTCTTGTCCCCCTTACTCTTATACAGTGGTACGATGATCGCGCTCTTCGAATCTCTTTTCCTTTTCCACACTTAAGGCATACATTGAATAATTCACACAATCTTCGTATAAGCTTTGCACCTCCATATTTTAGCATTTCACCAGTGATTTCATCTACGCCTGCCCCTTTACTGTTTTCAACTTTCCTACCGTTTTCTCTGCCACATTTATCCCAATATCCTTCCAAGTTTCATTCACCATTCCTTCTACATTCTCCTTATTTAACCCTTCAGTTTTATTTTCCTCACTACTGTACAGCTTTCCAAAATATTCTTGCCAGCATTTCCTCACATCACTATCGTCCCATACTATTTCGTTGCTCGTCTGCAGCGTTCTGTTTTGAGCCACGTGTTGTATTTTTTATCCATCTCCAGAAGAGTATTTTGTTTCCCTAAAAATCATTCTGCATTTTCTCTCTTTCCACAGCCATCACTTCCTCTTTACTTATTCTCACTGCCCCCTTCGCTTCTTTGTTTCTTAATTTGTACACCCCATACAATCGCTTTTTCTGTCTCATTTTTTTCAGCAATCATTGCCATGTACGCATCTTTTTTCTTACATACTGCCTTTTTTATAGATTCATTCCATCAAGCATATTTTTTCTGTCTACATACAGTCGCTTTTCCACATATCCGAACGACACAATTGACAATACAGTTTTTCAAGCGTATACATGCACTTTTATTTGGTCGTTCCATACTATTTCATTCACATTCTAATCTTTACTCACAGCATCTGCATATTTCATTCTGGCTCCATTATCTACTAGTTTGTCTACCCTAATTCTGGACATTCGCACTACCTTTGCTTTCCTTCTCCAGGCCCACTTTTGCCCTAAACACAATCTCGATACAACCAAAAAGTGAACAGAGCCACACTCCGATCCGCGCATTACTTTTGTCTCATCAGGTTTCTAAGTCGTTCATCATACACTATCAACTCAACCATACTTTTAGATTCACCACTTTGCCATGTAAACATATGCACATTTTTTATGTTTAAACCACGTATTAGATACAAACAGGCTTTTCTTCACGCAGATGTTCACCAGGTGTTCGCCATTCTCATTGACCGAACTTCCCTAGAACGCATTCAGTATGTTTACTCTGTACACCCACCCATCCGCTCATATCTCTCGCAATCATCACTCTTTCGTTTGGCTTACATACGTTTAGCACGTTCTCTACATCATTCCGGAAGTTCTCACACACTTGGTCTCTTCTCCATTCACCGTGCATAGCATTCAATAATTTTGAAACTCCACTTTCATTCTAACCACTTCAGTACCATGTTGTCACATCTTTTCGCTTCTTAATACGAACTTTTCGCCAAACTCAGTCTCATTGCATAGCTTCTAAGTTGCCATCTCTCACATTACCCGGGGAGATACCAATTTGTACTGTTTAACACATCTTTTCGCTCTTTGACTTACGATCACCCGAACTCCTTTTGCGCCATACACTTCAGTCTCAACTCCTGGCCATAGTGCTAGGTTGCCATCCTCCATATCCACAGCAATCTTTCTTTGCGCGTTGTCTCCGATACACATAGAACATCAAGCTGCCTTTGGTACATTACATTCGCAATTTCAAATTCTTTACCATGCATACCTGTAACATTCCACGTACCGACTCCCTATTCATTCCTTGCACAGCCGTCAGAAACGGGGCCTGTCTGCTTCGACCTTAATCGTCCCTTGTAACCAGGTCGGTATTGTTCTCTTGAGTAATACCAGAGAGGACAGACCGGTTACTAGCCAAATCGTGCCCCGGACGACGTAGCATTCTCTACTAACGGTATCGTCCTACTACCGGACAGTTATTTGTCTACTGCTCCAACATGTAAGGAAGTAAGAAGTAGAAATATAGATAGAGTTAAGAAAGATATAAATAACAAAGAGTGTATATTTACGGTATGCATATCTAAATGTACATATACAGGGTGTCTGTGAAAGGTTGGGAAATCTCGAAACTGGAGATACTAGAGCCCAAAATATATCGATTGAACCGCACATATGTTAGCCCAAATATTGATAGGTAAAAAGATACAGGGTGTTAAAGTTGTAATTTTATTTTTTATTTTTACTGATTGCTTGAGAAGTTTTTATCTTTTTGCATGGAATTCGGTATGTGGGGTTTTTGGTATGAGAAATAAGATTCTGTCCTTAATTTTGGCCAGACTTCTGGAGGGCGCCACAAACAGCATTATTTTAGTATATAACCTGTCAGAAAATCTTTGCGCCACCCTGTATGCAATAATTGATCGGAATATTTGCTTTTAAACGTATCAATGCATTTTGAATTCAATGTACTACATATTTTTTTAACATAAATCAAGTTACTCTGAAAAACATCCGCATAGTGTTGCTATGGTTTCTAATGTTTATTATAAGATTACCTTCAATGTCACTAATAATTACCAGTTAAAATTTTGTTCTAAACTTAAAACGTTATGGAGTATATGTTTGCCGAATATGCTGACATGAATTTAATGTATCGGTTGGCATGATCTAATGCTTTAAGAGCTCGAAGATTGTACGCCGAAAGATTTCCCAATAGACAGTTGCTCAATTCAAAGACTTTCCAACGTATTGATCAGCGGTTACGAGAAACTGGTACAAAACTTTTATTATCTTAAATAGTAAAGGGATGTGAAATGGCATTTAACATTAACTTTTTGAAGGTAGTTTTATGCCAAATACGGGCCGACATGGTGGAGTTCCCAGAACTATACGTACAGTTGAATTGGAAGAAGATGCAGATCCTACAATTAGTGTTAGGAATGTAGCACACGAATTACAGGTTTAAAAATGTACAGTCAACAGTATTTTTCGAGAGCAACTGCTGCATCCACATCACATTCAAAAAGTAGGTTTAAGCGTGGATGACTACCCTGCAACAGTAGAATTTTCTACATGGCTCTTAGAAAGGTTTAACCAAGATAATGAATTTACTGGCTTAATATTATTTTCGGACGAAGCAGGATTTCGTAGGGACGGGCCCATCAACTCGCATAATCTACACATTTATGCAGACTAAAACCCTCACGGTATAAGATAAACCCGGCATCAAGTACAATTTCAAATTAATTTATGGGCAGGAATAATTAGACATTATGTAATAGGACCTGTTGAGTTACCACCTAGACTAAATGGTTAAAGAAATTTAGAATTTTGAATAACAATTACCCAATCTGTTAGATGTTCCACTGCAAACACGCATGAACATGTGGTTTATGCACGATGGTGCTCCACCTCATTTTAGTTTATTAGTTAGAGAGCATTTAAATAGAGTATATCCAGACTGATGGATAGGCAGATCAGGACCTGTGTCCTGGCCGCCTACATCACCGGATTTAAATCCTTCGGATTTCTTCTTCTGGGGTGAATTGAAATAAAGTGTTTATAATACTCCCGTGGAACCCAAGAATGAACTACGGCAAATAATTTTTCAACATGCCCAGGACATAAAGAATATCGTTCAAATACTTTAGATGATGCAACAATCACTAGTTCGTCGTGCTCGGGAGTGCATTAGGCAAGGTGGTGCTCATTTTGAACAATTTGTGTAAGTTATTCTTTAGTTAATAGTTTCCTTTACATTTTCTATTTTATTCAGGACGTCTTTTTTTAAATAGTTTCTAATAAAACTGTAATTCTTTTTGTAATGTATGAATCTTTTTATTAATCTTTGAGCTTCTAAAGCATTAAATCGGGACAATTCATACATTAAGTGCATATCAGCATTATTCAACAAACGTATACTCCACAACGTTTTAAGTTTAGAACAAAATTTTAACTGATACTTATTAGTGATACTGAAGGTAATCTTTCATTTAACATTAGAAACCATAGCAACATTATGCAGATGTTTTTCAGAGTAACTTGATTTATGTTAAAAAAATATGTAGTACACTGAATTCAAACTGCATTGATACGTTTCAAAGCAAATATCTCAGAAACTATTAAATTTAAACACTCCTGACAAGTACATCTTTTTTGATGAGAAAGGATGAGAGATTAAGATTTTTCGATAAATTATTGCATACAGGGTGGCTAACATAATGCTATATGTAGCGCCCTCTACAAGTCTGGCCAGAATTAAGGGCAGAATCTTATTTCTCATACCAAAAAAACCCCATAAACCGAGTTTCATGCAAAAATCTAAAAAAATTCTCAAGCAATAAGGAAAAATAGAAAATAAAATTACAACTTTGACACCCCAGTTTCGAGATTTCCCAACCTTTCAAAGACACCCTGTATACATATAATTACAAATTATTATTAATTTTATTAAATACATAAATAAAAAGTTTACCTCGAGTAGGATTTGAACCTACGGCATGTACTTTGCTAGAGTACCGCTCTAATATTAATACTTTTCAAACCCCAACTACAAATATAATTCTAATTTTCTAATTTCAGTTTTAATTCTGTTTTATTTATATCTCAATTTAAAATAATACATTCAATTCTATTTCTATTAATTCCAATTCCGATTACAAGAGCATCTTCAATACTTACGTTCGCATCATAATTCTATTTTGAATCCAATTAGTTTAGCTTGAAAGTCAAATATGAATGAAGATCGTACTCTTAATTCCAATTCTGATAGGAATTGTAACTGTAATCCTAATCGTAGTTCTGATAGTGCTTTTAATTTTTGTAATATTTCCATGTCCAAATTTCGAATATACTAATTTCCTTATTTTTAATCCAATTATTTTAGCTTTAAAGTCAAGTTTGGATCAAGATCATAGCCTCAATTCCAATTCTGATAAGAATTATAATTCTAATCATACCTCTAATTGTACTTGTAATTGTAACATTTTTCACGTTCAAAGTATTTTGATAATCGAGATTAATGTGATTAAAACTGGACGCAATATTTTAAAATTAAAATCAGAATTAAATAAGGAAATAAAGGAGTGTACTCCTAATTTCCTTATTCCAGCTTTAATTCTGATTTTAATTTGAAAATATTGCGCCCTGTTTTAATTACATTAATCTCGATTATCAAAATACTTTTAGCTTTCATCATGGTTTTATTTTTAATCCAATTCTTCATTTAGATTTAAAGTCACATATGGATTAAACCTATAACCTTAATTTCAATTCTGATTGGACTTATAATTCGAATAACAGTTCTAATTTTAATATTTTTCATGTTCCAATTACGATTATAATTATAATTTTCTTCCTGCTCTAATTCTGATTTTTAACTATATTCTAATTCTAAAATAATGCGTTCAATTCTAATTCCAAATTAAATTCTACCCTTATTAATTAAAGTTGTTAATCGTAATTTGAGTTATGCGTTCAATTTCAATTCGTATAATTCCAATTCTAATTCTTGTTTTCAAGTCTAGATCCATTACTACGGCACAGTTTATAATATACTATATTCAACAATCTATTTCAATGCAGTTGAATAAATTGTGATCATGACATTTTGATAGTGACCTTTTGATCGCATGGGTGTGTTTGATGCTATTACGTCACTGTTTAATGTAGTGATAGTTTGTAATTACACTAATACGACAACCCATCTTGATAATGATCCTATATCGGTATTAATTAAACTAATAATAAAGTAGAAAAATATTGCAAAATCAGCCTAAATGTTTGCTAACCATTCTTTATATCCTGAAATATTTGTTAAAGTCTAGATAAGTATTATTTAAAGGGACTCGCTTATTCTAGTTACTTGCAAACAACCGCTAAAAGTATAAAAACGTTTCGTGACCGTATTTAAACGCTCTAAAAATACAGTAGCGTTACATTAAATTATTAAAAATAACATTTTTAATAATGTTGAAAAAACTGAGTAACTTCCATTGAAATGATGGTAATGACCTTTTAAGTGTACATAAACACTTATCGTATACGTAGCAACTGTTAACATTGTTGCTACTTCAATAACAGTACAACAGTTTACGATGATACGTTAAGAGTGCGGTCGGTCAACAAACTATCATTAATTAAATCTGTTTGGTCAGTGGGCGATTCGGTGGCCTTCGTGCGTCCGTTGGATTATGAGCAATTTATCGTTCGCTTTCTATATCTAAAAGTGGTACAGTTTGTATGCAAAACATCAATTACACCTACACGATATATATTTATTACACACATAAAATCTTACGTAACCCCATTACACCATTTTACTCGAAACTGATTATATAACAGTGGAAAGAGAAATTATAATTTTTTTCTTAATGCTCTCATTTTGTAAAATTAAAAAATTAGTAATGATGCGTCGCAGAGACCAATAACTGGACCGTTACTGTAACTCGTACTCTTGGCCTTGAATGGCACAATGCTGAAAGAGCTATTAACGAATTTGTACCTAGTGGAAATAATTACTCCTTGTATCATGATTTTTTTTATTGCACATCATTTTGACAGTCCACCATATTGGAAATTTTTACTAATGGTCCATTTTCGTTGGATGGTTTAGGGTATTGGGCATTATTTTAAAGAAAACTAATTTATTTCGCTCGATAAACATTTAAGTTTGGTTTATTTTAATGACGAAAGAGGGAGTGGATTACTTAATTAGACCTTAATCTTTCTACGACCATTTTCATCGACACTTTTAGTTGAAAATGGTAACAAATACATGACAAAACTGATTATCATCAATAATAATTGGTGGGTTTTCGTGGAAGTTAAGGTACAAAAGTTGAAAGAATACATGAAAATTCTATATTTCACGGTCTAAACATCCTCATAAACATGGAATGAAATTAATTAAAATACTAAATTAACATGATCTTAAAGCATCACTCCTTTATATGAAATTGGAGCGTCTTCTGCGTTTCTAATTCGAAGATTGCGTTGGTCTAATACGTTAATAAGATAACAGCTTTAATGTCATCCAGACTACTTGTTTTTGTTAATCCTAATCTGAGCTAAAATCAGGGACGATCCAATTCGCCAATAGTTGTCACTCCCCCTAAATTAAAACAATTTTGGATTGGCCACCAAAAGATACAGTTACTGTTTAAAAGCGGTGTTCTGGTTTGACGTCAAGAGAACACTTCATTTTGCACTAAAAACATACACAGGTATTTTAAAAATCCTACCGCAAACAAGAAAAACGTCACCCGTCAGTGATAAGAGGGAACTTGAGTGAATTTGCGTGCCAGAGACGACACATGTACACGTTTCTCAATAGGGAAATAATTGCAGGATTCGGGATCCAGGGTCTTACTGTGAGTTTCAGCAATATTTAGGGGGGCAGAGGCTCTTGATTTTCGCAGTTAGCAACAAATTCTGTGACAATCAGAAAATTAAATATAACTTACTAAAATTCAGATGCACACCACCTCCGTGTGCCTTTCGTCGTAGAGGACAACGCATCTTATTTTTAGAAAAATAATTAACCAGAACACAGACATTGACACGCGTGCACAATGTTATCAAGGCCTTTCACTTATGTCTCATTACTCTTATTGTGTAATATCGCAGTTCTGTCTTTCACTTAGGGGAAAGCCCAAGCTTTTTCTTCATTACTCATCGCTTTATAACGAATTACTTTAAATGGCCGCATTATTTAAGTTACAGTTATTAAAATTGCAATCAGCGAGAAAATTCCTAATCGAAATTGACATGTCTCACACAACGTTACTAATGCATTCTTCTATTTACGCAACTTTCACGTTTTGAGCAGACGAACAACGATGTCGTTGCTTAAACTGCTGTTTAATGACTTCTTGGAAATATTCCCTAAATCTTTTAAACTTTTAAACCTTCATATAGGTAAGAAAATGGTGTGCCGATACATGTAACTACCTAATTTCCACTACCCTTTAAGGTTTATCCAGATCAACCTAACAAGATACATTAGACTTTGCCCCACTTCGTTATAGGTATTGCATATAGAAATCAGTAAGGCTGTGTTTCTATATTCTTACATAAGAGTAGTTCCAAAACACATTTACATATACTTCTTTTTCTATCTAATAGCTTGATAAATACATATTGTCTATAACGAGGGGTGGCGTAGGCATCTTAATTTTTTTTAGAAAAATTATCAACCAGAAAACTACTTATCGAAACTCGCACACACACGCGCATTCACTAACGCATCCATAAACTCGCACACCACACCATATGACACCCACACCTACACGAATACACACACACACACACACACACACACACACACACACACACACACACACACACACACACATCACACACACGCGCGCGCGCTTACGAGTGAGAGCGTGCATACGTGTGCGAGCGTTCATACGTGTGCTAGCGCGCATACGTGTGCGAGCGGGCATACGTGTGTGTGCGTGGGTGTGGGAATGAGTGAGCATGTGCGTATGTTTGCATACATAAGTATGTGTGTGTGTACCTTTGTATATCTGTATTTATGTGCTTGTATATTAGTGTTTGTATAGTTGTGCGTCTGTGTAGTTGTGCACTAGAGTGTTCGTGTTTGTGTGTTGGTCTTGTGTTGTATTCGTGATGTGCTGTGGTGTGTTGGATTGTATTGCTGTGTTATGTTGTGTTGTTGCTGTATTGTGTTGTTTTGTAGTGTTGTGATGTTGTGTTCTATTGGTGTATTGTGTTGTAGTGTTGTGTGGTTGAGTTGTGTTGTGTTGTTGTATTGTGTTGCAGTTGTGATGTTGTGTTTTTGTGTTGTGCTGTGCTGTGTTGTTGTGTTGTGATGAGTTGTGTTGTGTTGTTTTGTTGTGTTGTTGTGTTCGTGTTGTTGTTGTGTTGTGTTGTGTTGTTGTCTTGTGTTATTGTGACGTTGTTGTATTGAGATGTAGTGTCGTATTGGTCGCGTTGCGCCGTTTTGCGTCGTATTGTGTCGTCTTGTGTTGTGTTGTGTCGTGTTGTGCCGTGTTGTGCCGTGTTGTGTCGTGTTGTGTCGTGTTGTGTCGTATTGCGTCGTATTGCGTCGTATTGTGTCGTATTGTATCGTATTGTGTCGTATTGTGTCGTATGTACGTGTGCGTGCGTGCGAGTGTGCGTGTGTGTTGCGGTATGTTGTGGTGTGTGTGCGAGAGTGCGTGCGTGTGTGCGTACTCGTGTGTGCGAACTGAGTGCCCGCGGGTGTGCGTTGGCTAATTTGCTCATTCGGGTACTTTTGTGTGGGTGGTTCGTACTTGTTTCAGTGTGTTTTTATTCGATGTTTAGGCTATTTGTTGGGTGATTGCATGTCGTGTATGCATTTGTTGAATAATTTCCTTGTTTAGTATTATTTCTATTTTTGGTGCTTTGGCTTAAATTGTTTTTTTTACATGTTTGTATGTTAGCTCGTTTTCTTGTTCGTGGGTTTGCATGTTTAAGGGTTTTGTGTGTGCGTGCTAGCTAGTTTGTAGGTGTTTATGGATGTATGTGTTTAACTATTTGGGTGTTTGTCTATTCGAGAATGTTGTGTGTATGTGTATGCTTGTTGAATAATTTGCTTGTTTACAAGATACGTTGGCTTTAACTAAAAAAATGGATTTTTCAAGTTGTCTCCTAGCTGTTAAATTATGTTGTAAGCTGTCTACCAAGTGTTGTGGGACCAGTGTTTGAAGTTTTTCGTGCGTGCAATCGTTTGTTATCTAGTTTGCATGTTTGCCAGTTTCTTTATTTATGTATTTGTATACTTGCGGTATACGTATTTTGTATTTAGCTGTTTACCTGTTTGTTAGCTTCTTTGTTTGTGCCTTCCATTTTGTATATGTTGGCCAGTATGCGTGTTTGAGGACGTTTGTAGGACGGATTCTTTGTTTTGGGCAGTTACGTGTTTGCATGTTTAAACGTTCAGTAACTTATTACTTCGTTTGAGCAAGCTTGTTCGTTAGTGGATTTATTTGTTCTGGCCGCTTACTGAATCTTCTTTGTTTTCATGTTTGTATGTTTGTACGTTTTGTACAAAAGTTGGGCGTGTTTGAGTGTTTTGCTGTAGGAGTTACGTGTTCATCTGTCTGAGTATTTGTATGTTTACGATACTTACATGACTGGGTGCTTACTTGATTTGCTTGTTTGTAAGTTTTCGAGTTTGGGTGTTTGTGTATGTTTGTTGGTTACTATATTTTCTTGCTTCTCGGGATGTTTGAATATTTACATGGGTTTGCTGGATAATTTATTTGATGTGAGAGTTGCGCGATTGTATGATAGGGCGTTGAGTAACTTGCTTCTTTGTGTATTTGCTAACTTACATGTTTTGTATTTGGGCTTTCGCTTGGTTGCTAGTTTCTTTGTGTGTTTCGTATTATTTGCTTAGGTGTTTACTTGTTTGCTAATTTCTCTGTTAACTACTAAATTATTGCATGTTCTTGGTATGTTTTCTTGCTTGTTTTATGCATGTTTGCGTTGTTTGGTAGTTTGTAGGTGTGTGTTTGTTAAGTGACTTGTTTCTATGTGATGTTGTTTGCTTGCGTATATTCTTGTTTGGCCGCTTACCGGATAGCTACTTTCTTTGTGTTGGGTGTTTACTTGTTTACTACTTTCTCTGTTAGCGTGTACCTGATTGATAATGTGTATGCTAGCTACAATTTTTTTGAATGTTTTAGCTTCTTTAGTATGTTTTCTTGCTTGTGGAAGTTTAGGCGTTTATTGGCTAGTTTTCTTTTGAGAGTTGGGTGTTTTCATGTTTATGGATTTATGTATTTTGGTGTTTATTTGTTTTTTAGTTGCTTTGTTTAGGGTATTTACTTACCTACGTATGTTTGTTGGCTATAAGTTTTTCTACACGTTTTAGTCTTACTTATTTCAAATGTTCGGGTGCTTGAAGCAAATTTTGGGATAACGTTTTTGTTTTGAGGGTTGTCGCCGTGTTTGTATGTTTGAACATTGAGTAACTTGTTTCTTTTTCCGTTTCGTTTTTACTTGTTTGCTAATTCCTTTGTCTTACCTGGTTTGTTTGCATGTTTTACTTTCTTTGGTGCGTTTTCTTGCTTGTTTCTGATGTTTGGGACTTTGTACTTATGTTGAGACCGCATTTGTACTTATTAAAATACTGGTTAAAAAAAGAAATATAATCTAAAACTTGACCAATCATGTTATTTCAAAAAAAATTATTAAGGTATGTGACGTCATATATTAGGGAAAAATCCAGCTTGAGAGTTAAAACAAACGTTCGTGCATCACAGATTAAAATCAAAACTCTATACAGTGATAAGCTTATGAATAAATTTTTGTGCACGCTATAAACAATATTGCTCCAGGCAAAAGTTAAAAGCGGTAATTGCGTAATTCTAATCTAAAGCACAGCTCCCTTTTGGCATGCAAATTTGTTCCTTCTAATCTAATGACACTAAAGCACAAATGTCTTACCCAAGTTTTTCCATTCGTCGTCATCAACCATATCTACAACGACATAAAAATTTAATATTACATAAATTTTTAATAAAAAAATAACGCCAAAATTAATATTACGAAAGGTCATGACACGAAAGTACGCGTAAATATGTGGATAAGAGAAGATAAGATTGAAATTAAATATTTTAAGTACTTTTACTAATCTTCATAAGCAATACGGGGAAAAAATGTATGATGGAGAAACTAATCATTTGTTATTTACTTTCTTATACTTTTGTCAAGACTATAAGCACTCTCCTTTCTTAGAAATATAAAAACTTCAAGGTCATAACAGAGTCGTTTAATTTTTTTCCTTCAAATAAGGTCCGAATCACTTTACAATTTTAACAGTTGTTTCAATACTTGATAGTAATTTCGGATTCTTGTATAACCTAACCCCTTAATAAACACTAAATCCTTCATTGTAAAATACACACTGGAAATGCATCACATTCATTATATTAACAGTGTTGCATTTATATCGCGCGTTGCTGCCGATCTCAGAAAGATGGGGGGCGATATTAAAATTTTGTGATACATGTGTCTCATAATTTTAATTGAAGAGTATGTTTACCAATTTTCGAGTCAATCGACCCATAGAATAAAAAGTTTCACAAAAAATTCAACCCCCATTTCACCCTCTTAGGGGTGGAATTTCGAAAAACCCTTTCTTAGTGGATACCTACACTTTACAAAGAACACACCCTCGATCGATAAATTCCGACCGATGCAGCTGTTAAATGGCATTTGCAGCGCGCGAACTGTCAAACGTGCAAAGTTTAAATAGTCGTTTTCTTAAATTTTCCAATTTTCTAAGCAATTTTCTTAATTTGTCTTTCCGTAAGAACCTTCTACAAATTATTATAAAATTTAAAAACAAAATCAATGAAATCTGTAAAATCGTTTGAGAACGACTACGGAAAATAGGCATTCATTATATATATATATATATATATATATATATATATATATATATATATATATATATATATATACAAATCATTCAATCCCAAGCCTTTTAATGAATCTTCTCTGGTACGATAGTTACTTTATTATCTGATCAAAACCTACTCGTGAAACCAGTACCCCTTTACCCCACTAAAATAATCCGCTATCACATTCATACAAAAGTACTACTACTAAAGCAGAATAAAAGGACTTTAAGCCATAGCCACAAAAGTAATTAAACCCACCCCAGCAATACATGATGAGATGCTGCGTAATGAGCACTAACACAGCGAACGTAATTCACATCCAAAAGAACCACTCAACCAATACAAAAAACCAGAATTAAACGACGAGAAGATGGCCTGGCTCCAACTCCCACTATGAGCTCGTTGACAAATTAATCAGCTGCGTTATAACTTATTGTAAATTTAAAAAATCTCCTACATTCTTCGAAAACCTAGTATTTCGATGACCTTCAAACAAATATGAGAGTGCCTAAAGGAGGTGAAAATAGCTCTAGGGAGTTACATAACTTGCACATGAAACTGATACCCCGAAAGGCTAAACATTCTCCCAAATACGGGAAAGGAAAGCAAGCGAGGACTTATTATTTAAACTCAATTTGTTTATGCTGGTTTATAAAGTCACACTATTTCAATTGCTTTAAAGTAAAATATTACGTAACAATATTAATCCAACCTAACCTGTATAAAACTCAATAACATTACGAATCTATAACTTTTACACAAAATCGGACTATAATTTTATGAATCAAGTTAGCAGGTGTAAAATGCAAATTTAGCGCCCGCGAGCGGTAAAGTAAATGTTGTTTTTGTTTTCAGAATTCACACTCAGTTAGTAGTTAGATATCACCTATTCTAGTCCTATTGACACAATAAGAATTTTCTCTATAACGAATACAAATTATTTAGTAAATTATTATACGGGGCGAGTTTAGATAATATAGAGATATACAACTTAATACAATATTTATAATAAACTGCTCAAAGATGAGAAAAAAAAGTTTAATACATATTTATTAATAAATGGTCATTGAAAAGATTTTGCATAAAATTTTGTAATATTTTAGGCGCAAACAGCGCTGATCGACATTACGTGTTAATGGCCCTCGGGCTCTTGCTTAAACGTTGCGGTCCATAAACGCCTATTTTACGCTCATGATACAAAAATAACTATTATTTTATTTCAAGTATGGTACAAACATTTAAAAATTATAAACTTATTTTAAAAGGACTTAGTAAGAAGCCCCATTTTATTATATTTTTAAAATACAGAATACAATTGCGTAAATTTTTTTATATAAATTGACCTGTGTAGAACTCAATAATAATATCACGTATTCATAACTTTTATTTTATATCAATAATTCTAATTTTATTGTCTTTTTTAATACAGGGCGAGGCAAAAAGATGGACACTACAGGAGACTAAATATTTTTTTCGCAGATTAAAACATGGTATCCCGATATTCCAAAGAGGAACGAAGGAAAATAGGTATCTAGATGAAGATCTTACAGCACAAGCACAACGGTCTCATGTGGGCGACCGAGCAACCATGGTTCAATAAAGCTTGTGCTGATGCAATATCTTTAAAAATAAATATTACATTAAATGGAAATCTAATAAATCGGTCGACAGTCATGTAGAATACGTTGGTGCTAGAAATATCTGCAAAAGTGTCATCACTAAAACTAAAAAGTTGTTCGAACAACGAAAATGCAATGAACTAGCTACATCTCCTTTAGGCAGTCGTAAATTTTGGTCTTTAGCAAAAGCCATTAGTAAAAACTTTGCAACATCTTCGTTTCCCCCCCTGACATCTATTGACGGATCGGTAGTTGCTGATTCTGTACACAAAGACAATGTTTTTGTGGATTTGTTTGCATCAAACTCGTGTCTCAATGATTTTGGAAAAGATGTGCCCCTAGTCAACTCTTCTTCATACGCTATGAAACCAATTCATTTTCGGTACAAGCTCTTGGAATCGATCATCAGTAGGCTTGATCTCAATACCTAAGGCCCAGACGGTATCCCAGCTAAATGTTCCCCCGAACTAGTACCAGTCCTATCTAAGCTCTATACGATCTCTGTCTTCTGGGGAATTCCCTTCATCATGGAAGTTAGCAAATGTTCAACCTATTCCCAAAAAAAGGCGATAAGACCGATCCCTCAAACTACCGACCAATTGCCATCACTTCCATTTTGTCTAAAATCATGGAAAAAGCCATCAATCGGCAACTGCTCACGTTCCTTGAAACTAACAAACTCCTTAGTGACCACCAATATGGGTTTAGGCAAAGTCGTTCAACAGGTGATCTTATTTCATATGTGACCCAAGTTTGGAACAATACAGTAGAGCAGTCCGGTGAAACAGTTGTAGTCGCTTTAGATATCTCAAAGGCATTTGACCAAGTTTGGCATAAGTGTTTACTTGCCAAACTCACCTCGTTTGGGTTAAATGATACGCTCATCAACTGGGTTTCTAGTTTCCTTGATAAAAGACGAATACGTGTCGTAGTTGATGGCTTTTTTCAAAAGAAGTTAGCATTAACGCGGGCGTACCACAGGGATCCGTTATAGCGCCTACATTTTTCTGCTGTACATAAATGACCTTTATTTCTTCAACAACTAACCCTATCCATTGCTTTGCTGACGAGAGCACTCTTCACTGTAGTTCATCTCAGTCAACTCATAGTGATAATCCACCTTCTATGTCAAATCAAGAAATTAAAGCTGAAATGGCAAATTCAATCAACAAAGACATTCAACATATTCTCGAATGGGGAAATAATAATCTAGTTAAATTTAATGCTAACAAAACTCAGTGTTGCCTTGTGTCCGTCAAAAAAGATCGATCATTTCCTGTTGTAAGTATGAATGGCTCAGTTCTTAAGTTTTCATACTCTATTACTCTGTTGGGTATGACTATATCTTTAAATCTCCCATGGGTTGACCATATTCTGTCAGCTACCAAAACAGCTGCTCGTAAAACAGGCTTTTTGTACAGATCTAAGCAGTACTCGACAACTCCTTCTGCTGTATAAGGCCCAAATTCGGCCTCATCTGGAATATAATTCTCACCTATGGGTCAGTGCTCCCCAATACGCTCTCGATATCGTTGATCGTATTCAAAAGAGAGCGATTAGGCTTATAAATGGCCCGTCCTTAACTTCTCACATACAGTCCCTTGAGCATAGAAGGATGGTTTCAGTTCTTTCTTTGTATTATCGTTATTACAACGGCTATTGTGCTGCTGAATTATATTCTTTGATACCATCTCGGGCTACCTTTGCGAGAAACACTCGGTATCAGTATAAATCTCCATTTGTCGTACCAAACGGGCGCAATCCACATTTTTCTACACGGCTTCTAAACTCTGGAATGATCTCCCTAGTTCCTGCTTTCCTCTCACTTATGATATGAGAAAATTTAAGGTAGCTGTTCATAGGCATCTATTGCAATTCATTATCCCTCTATCCATCCTCCTAAGTGTTCCTGAGTGCTTTATCACGATAGGCCAAATTTAGCCAGAACGTTGTTCACCAGACATGCTGGTTGTGAGGCATGGTCATGGTTCGGGTCTACCTCAGCAAACCTCGCAACTTGGACGACCTGAAACACAGCATCACTCATGTCACCGCTGGAATTCCTGCCCAAACGGCCTTACAAACAACAAGCGACAGGCTCTATAAGTAGATTGAGAGATATGGGTGTCAAATTGAAACCCGGCAACCAAATCTCCGCCTTTTAATTTAAATAATTTAAAGTAAACACCCATTTAATGCTAACATCTTTTTACCTCACACTGTATAGTACCTGTTATTACACAATAAATTTCCTACGAATAAGAAAAAAAATTATTAAGTTTTTATTATGAACAAATAAGTAAATATGTAATTAATTTTAAATAAAAAAACTATACCTAGTTATTTTCATTAATATGTTTTGTTATGAAATAATACATTCAAAAGTACCTAATTTAAAAATTATAATTTTTATAATTATTTTCATTTGATAAAAATTATAAAAAAATGATTAACATGACTAAAATAAATCAAGCTACTTTAAAATTTATTTTGTAATAACACGGCCATATTATTTAAATGCAATGTGTTTACACTGGTTTCTAATGCCAATTACACTATTTCAATTGCCTTAAATTGTCAATTGCGTAAACATTTTAATTATAAAAATTGACCTTTATAGAGCTCAACACTAGTATTACGGATTCATAACTATAATTTTATTTCAATAATAATACATTACAAACATTTAAATATTATGAACTTAAAGTAAACTATTACAAACAATGTTAATCAAACATAACGTATAAAACTTAATAATATTAGGAATTTTACTTCAATTATAATACATTACAAACATTTAACGGGCATTTATTTAAAAAAAGGGTGAGTAAGTATCCTTTTAATTTTATTGTATTTTTAAAATTGAACCTGTTATTATAAAACCAATTTCCCAGGAATAACGATTAAAAACTAATTATTTTCATTTGATAAAAAATAAAAAAAATGAATTAGATTATGATTAACCCGATCAAGAAACTTATTTTGTAATAACAAGCACCTGTTATTTAAATTCCATGTGTTGACACTGGTTTCCAATGCCAATAACACCATTTCAATTGTCTTAAAGCGACAATTGTGCAAAAAAAATGTAATATAAACAATATTACGAATTCATAACTTTTATTTTATTTCAATGATACATTACAAGCATTTGAGAACTTATTTTAAAAAACCTTAGTACGTATCCTTCTAATTTTATTGTATTTTTAAAATATAGTATTGTTATTACACAACAAATTTCCAAGAATAACAATAAAAAACTATAATTATTTAGATTTTATTAAAAAATACATTATTAACATAAATAAAGTAATATCAAGAACCTGTTAATAAAATCTGTGTTTACACTAGTTTCTAATACTAATTGCCCCACTTCAATTGTCTAGCATTTAAAAATTAATAACTTATTTTAAAAAAGCCTTAGTACGTATCCTTCTAATTTTATTGTATTTTTAAAATATAGTCCTGTTATTACACAAGAAATTTCCTAAGAGTAATAATAAAAAAACTATAATTATTTGGATTTTATAAAAAAATCATGATTAACATAAATCAAGAAACTTTGAAATTTATTTTGTAATATCAAGTACCTGTTATTTAAATTCTGTGTTTCCCTAGTTTCTAATGCTAATAACCCCACTTCAATTGTCTTAAAGTTACAAATGTGTAAAAATTTTAATGTGCTTAAATTGACCAGTTATAGAGGTTAATAATAATATTACGGATTGATTTTATTTCAATGATACATTACAAACATTTAATGAACTTATTTAAAAAAAGACTAAGTAAGTATTCTAATTTTATTGAATTTTTAAAATATGATCCTGTTATTACACAACAAATTTTCTACGATAACAATAAAAAACTATAATTATCTCCATTTGATAAAAATGATTAACATACATCAAGCAACTTTGAAATTTATTTTAATCTATTATTTAAATGCAATATGTTTACATAGTTTCTAATGCCAATTACACTATTTCAATTGCCTTAAATTATCATTTGCGTAGTAATCATTTTAATATAACTTGACCTGTATAGAACTCCATGATAACATTACAAATCATTATTTCAATACTGATACATTACAAACATTTAGTTTTAAAATACTTCCAATAATAAGAAAAATATAGTATACTTCTGAATTTATTATATTTTTTAAGTCATAGTTACCTGTTATTACAAAGCAGATTTCATATTTATAAAAAAATTAGCTGGATCTATTATTAAATTCAATGTGTTTATGTTGGTTTGTAGTATATGAAACAAATTGCAATTGCTTTAAGTGACTAAATTACATGACAATTTTAATACAACCTAACCTGTATAATATATTAGTTCCAGTACTTCTAAAATAATTATGTATAATCAAATCGCTTTAGTCGTAATTATTGTTATCTAATCAGGAGGTAACTGGAGCATATCAACCAATGTATCTTGATCCTAATTGAAGCTTTTCTTTGATGCTCAAGTCTTGTGCTCACCTTTTAATTAAATCCGTCAATTCTTGCATGATTTAATCTAAAATATGTGAAATTGTAGTATAAAAACAAAACTTGAGATATTCAGCAGTAATAAAAGAATTTTAATAACTAGGGCAATACTTACCCTAATAGTCGGGAACACGCGAGAGTGATTAAGATAGCTTATTAATTAAATCATTTATTTGTCAACCCGTGATGATGAGTACTAGGCTGCAATAGAAAATATTTCCAAAATGCAGCGCCTCAAAGTGACGTCATAACATTTAACCAATCAAAACGCATAGATAAACCCGGATACATCTATTAAAATAAAAATAATGAACTATTATTACACATAATGTGATTATGATTCGCTTCTCCATTATTCTATCTGGAAACTTCAATTAAAAACAATCATTGAAATGTGATTACATAAACTCAAAATATTGTGCAGGTTATTGCACTTATTTTTTCCGAATTACGTTGTAATAACGGGGCCAACTTAAAACCTAATAAATTGATGACTTACTTTACGGTAAGCGACTAAACAAATAGTAAGTAATTCGTTTTAAAGTTTAAACAAACTTTCATTGTTTAAATAGTAGAATGTTTATTTTTCATTTGTATTTGTATTGTTAATACTATCGTTTTTTTTAATTTTTCTTGTGTAAAAACACGCACAGTAACGTCCCTGACAAACGGGAAGTAACAATTTTTGATTATAGAAAAAATGATAACTGATAAAAATTCAAACCTGGAAATAAACATAACCTAATTATACAACAAAAAATAACAATCAAACCCTTCGCTTATTAAAAATAAAGAAAACAATGGGAAATTCGAGAACAACTCAAGCTTAAGCAGTAATCATAATTAATTTAATTAATATAAGTATAAAATGGAAAAAGTACGAAATAAAACTTACCATCCTTCGCATTCCTGGCCTGCGTGGCGGGGGCTCCGCTAGTGTGACTCTTGTCAACTGTACAATACATAATCACATAAGTTAATACTATCACAAAAGTCACTCTCACCGAATTAAATAATTCATTATAATTATTTAAACGAGGTTTTTTTACGCGAATCCGAAATCTACAACTGCACAATACCAAAATTCTGCGGCCATTATTATTCCAATGAACACACTAATTCACATACAGATGGCGCTAATTCAGCAATTTTAAATTATTCAACACCTGCAACCAACTTCATGATTGTAAACAAATGATGCTTCTGCAACGTTGCACTTAACCTAAAAAAGAAATGTCGAAAAAAGAAGAAAAAATTTTAGACCCCAGCGAAAATACGAAAATACAAATACTATGCTTCGATATATCCAAATTTCACCAAAACACACAATTCTTTATCAGCTCATTCGCAGTATTCGTTTTTTTTATACTCTACGGCTACATGCAAGAACTAATTTTTACATTAGAAGGGTTCAAACCGTTCGGATGGTATCTAACTCTAGTCCAATTTGGTTTTTACACAATTTTTGGGACACTCGAAAAATTTGGTAAACAAGAAGGAAGCCGAAGGTAACTCTCAGAAAAATTACACACCTAGTTAACACACAATTTTAGGATGCCGATGGCTATTTACTTTCTTCTCGCTTTACTAACACTGGGAACAATTGGGCTTTCAAATTCGTCTTTACAATATCTTAATTATCCGACACAAGTTATTTTCAAGTGTTGTAAATTAATACCAGTACTAATTGGTAGTATATTAATACAGGGTAAACGCTACGGACCTTTGGATTTTGGTGCAGCTATTTTAATGTGTATTGGATTAACATTATTTACGTTAGCCGATTCTAAAGTCTCACCGAATTTTGACACAATGGGCGTAATCATAATCTTGCTTGCTTTACTTTGCGATGCCGTAATTGGTAATGTGCAAGAAAAGAATATGAAGCTTTATAACGTACCTACTGCCGAAGTTGTATTATATTCATACTCTATTGGCTTTGCATATTTATTTGTGATAATGCTAATAACTGGTGATTTATTTGCTGGAATACAATTTTGTTCCCAAGTAAGTTGAGTATATTTATGTTAATTTTTAAAATCTTGTATTTCAGTATCCAATGAAAACTTACGGATATGCGTTAATATTTTCGTTAACTGGTTATTTAGGCATACAAATTGTACTCACTTTGGTTAGGACTTGTGGAGCATTCGTCGCAGTGACTGTCACTACATGTCGAAAAGCTGTTTCAATCATTATTTCGTTTACGTTATTTACAAAACCGTTTACGTTTCAGTAAGTATTTAGTCAGTGCACGGAAGCATTGTAAATAAATTTGTTGTAGATATGTATGGTCCGGACTTATCGTGTTAATTGGTATTTATTTAAATTTGTATAGTAAAAGGCATCCATTTTCGTTCAGCGAATTAGAGTATAAGTTAATAAATTTTATTCATTATTTTAAGCATAGGCCATACACAAAATAAAGGGTCGTGTAATGACTGATGTTTAGTGTAGTACTACTATTGAATAAAAATATAACTACAAAATTAGGCACTCCAAAAATAGCTAGTTTTAGACTAAAGGTTAAGATCATTATACAGTTTGACACATTTCGAGAGGCTTGTAATTTTACCAAACATTTCTCGGTGCTTCCATTTTAACCAGAAGTGTTAGTCAAGGGATAAAATATAATGCCGAGCACCCAAAATGTGTCAGTGCATGTGTTGCGAACAAAATTTTTTGTAATCGTTTATGTACAATTAGAAAACTTTAAATTTTGAAATATTTGTTGACAAATATCAAATCAAATACATAAACAAAAAATTTAGTTCTATACATTACATTTTTGTTTATTTAAATGATTACAAAACAATACTGTCATTCCGAGATTAAATATATTGTTTCAGTTTCTATTTCTGTGGATTGAAGTATCACTCTAGGGGATTAAAAGTAACTTTTAATCCCTTGGGACATAAATATAAAAATTAGTGACTTTTGAAAATCCTTGGCTACAAATCTATCTAGATTCTTAATGACAAATTTCGCACCTCAGATTTTAAAGCTTCAGGATGAATTTTGGTATATTTAATTTCGAAATGAATGACAAAAAATTGCATATATTATGTGGGACTGAGGAATCTTTTAACCCCTCAAGTGATTGTAACCGTCAACATCGTCTCCGGCTACTATATTGACTTGCAGGATTAAAGGTAGTTAGTCCCTTATACTATTATCCACATTAAAAAATTTGTGCACTTCAAAGTTATTTTCAAATTGACCATATAACTGTGTAAAAATTTGACATTGCCTCATTATTTAACATTACCAGTTACAAACCCAAGAAAATAGCACAATAATTCTGTTATCGAGTCCATTTCGAGATAGTGGTTCGATAGAATATCGCAAAATTTACATTGTTGTACTTTTATTCAATGGTACTAGGTAATTTTTAAATGTATTTAAAGCATTTGTTAATAGATAAATTAACTGTGATTTTCTAATGTTATTAAATGAAGAAAGAATATATAATAGTCTCGAGTTGATTTTTTCTTCACGATTTAAACTTAAAAATGACCTTAGTAATAGGTACAATTGAAAGGTCCAAAACAGTAACCAGTGAAGTCCATTTTGTTTCGACACTTTGATACCAAGTATATTTAGACGTTCCGTCTTTCCTGTACAATAACACGCTTCATATGGATATATACAACACAAATGTATTTGTAAATGACTACAACTTCAGAATGTACAATATTTCGTTTTGTCCCAGATTTGGTACTGAACAAGAGTTAGTGTATGCTCTTAATGAAGTTAGTTCTAATGCTACAGGAATAGATGGTATTGATTTACAAATACTTAAATATTGTTGTCCGTTTTACTTCATTACATCAGGCATATAATAAATTTCTGTCTAATGTACAAAATGTATTTCCAACAGCTTGTAAAAGTACCACTGTGTAAAGTTACTAAGCCATCACTCAGGTTTTCATCCTTACTGTTATTAGAAAAGATTGTAGCCAGTTAAGTGAGCTCATATCTTACCATAGAAACAATTATGCTTTCGTAAAAGGCATAATGCGCTACATCAGTTTTAGATATTACCCATATTTTTGATTCTTCGATAATGAGAGAGTTGCACTTATACTATTGGATTATTCCAAGGCTTCTGATATGTTGAATCATGAATTTTTAATGGCTATCTTTGATTACATTACCCCTGGAAATAATGCAAATACAATTCCTTATTGGATAAGTATCAATAGGTTTCTATTCCTTCTAGGAAATCTAGTTTTTCATTGGTTAAATCCATCTGCATACTATATGTTTGTATTATACTATCATTATTAAACATTAGTGTATCTTACATACAAGAATCAAGTCCAACAGTATTATAGTTGAATTAGATGTTGAGTTCACTTAAGGAGTATATTACCATTTCTTGTAGCCAAGTTTTCAGTCAATTTTGAATTCACTACATTTCCATGCCTGATGAGATTAGGTATAATACATTTTATTTACCTACGTGGCTGTAGGCGATGTTTTGCATTCTTGCTGTAGTGTACATCGTAAGATTTTATGACGGGGATCTTGGGTGTGTTCCCATAGAACATTTTGGAAAAATATTGGGCGTTTGCAGAGGAACATTGCAGTTATATTATACAGGGTGGCCCACATGAGCGGGATTGCTCCATAACTCCCTTCCTATTACAAATACGAAAAAATGTCTTATATAAAAGTTGTCCACAGTCATAAACTACACGTTTTAAAACTATTTTCAGAAATGGCGGACTTCCGGTTATACCGGAAACTCATGCCAACTTCGTTATTTTAAATAGAACAGCCTATGTATTATTACATTTTTGAATTCTTTGTTGAATTTAAAGGTCACTTTAATAACCATACTATGGGTCTACGTCACATTGCTTCTGAGTTATTTGACATTTTGTAGAAAAAATGACGTTTGCAGTGCCTCCGAAAACTTTCAATATTTCGAAAACGGATAGCGGTAGAGAGATGTGGCTTTCGTTTTTACTTCCGAAAAGGGTACCGCATCATTCTCATTCATTGCCAAAAATCTTGCTTTTAGAATTCAATAATTTCTATCGCTCCGAAGATATTTTTTTTCAAACACGGATAACTTGATTTTTTGAAATGGAACCACCCATATTTTCTTACATCAGCGGATAGGAAATTAAATTCCCTTTCCATTGATGTAACATTATCGATATTTTGGAGTGATAGTTTTCGAGATATTTACATTTTTATCTAATTTCAGCTTTTATTGCGCATTGCCGCGGTGCGTTGGAAAACGTTTGTCAATTGTTTTAAACAACTGATAAGAAACGTCAGTTTCGCGATCTTCTGTTGTGCTTTGCTGTCTTGTGTATCAGTTTAAGTGTTTCTACAAGACATTTCCATTAAAATGTTGTTGTCCGACGCAGAGTTGATCGACATGACTTTCATTCTTGGAGAATGCCAAAGAAATGCGTTATTGGCGTCAAGGATTTATGCGGTACGGTATCCTGAACGAAGACTTCCCCGAGAAACAGCCTTTCAAAAGTTGTTGCAACGTCTTGCTTTTAGAATTCAATCATTTCTATCGCTCCGAAAATAACTTTTTTCAAACATGGATAACTTGATTTTTTTAATGCACAAGAAATAATAAATACTCAAGAATTAAGAACACAAAGCTCAAAAGAAATACATAAGGAATGAACAATAATTACATAAGGGTGGCACAAGTAACACAAAATAATTAATTAAGGCTTCCACAAGAAATAGAGAAGAAATACACAATAAATACATAAGGACAATTACTTAATGATTACAGAAGATATACAAAAGGAATGCACAAGAAATGAATAATATTACTCAAGGATTAGGCAAGAAACCCACAACAATTACACAAGATTCAAGAATGACGAATAACGCAGGAATGACAAACAAATCACACTAGTATTACTGATAACACACCTCTTCCAGATCTCAATGCTGCAACACTATTTACCCGTAGAAATGAACACAGGCTTCTGTTTTGATGTTCATAATAAATATTCAAAATGTCTCCCGTTTTGTTGAAGACAACTGCATACGTTTCCTGAACTCCAGATCAACTCTGTCCAGGTCAGGTGTAACATCTCGGAACGCCAGAGTAATTCTGTTCTGCATGTCTTCAGCCGTAGTTGTAGCAGTATGGTATACTTTACCAATCCATCGATTTGGAAACTGTTCGTCTAAAATTAGGCGCACTCGTCTAGCGTTATGAGGGGGAGCCCCGTCATACTGCATCCACATATTCTGAAGTCTCTCCAGCGGAACGTCAAATAACATATTATCCAGGTCATTATGAAGGAATTGGGCATACATTTCCCCAGATAAATGGCCATTAAAGAAGAAGGGTCCAATAATATTGTTTCCTAAAATGCCCGCCCAAACATTTAGAGACCAACGATGCTGAAAATTTGTTGTCCTGAAGTGATGTGGATTTTCTGTGTCATAATAATGAAAATTATGTCGATTTACGGGTCCATTTCGGTGGAATGTCGACTCATTGGAGAAAAGAACCTTCTTAAAAAACGACTCATCTTCCTCTACTCTATCAAGCACCCATTGACAAAACACACGTCTTCTCTCTAAATCACCACCTAGCAACTCTTGATGCAGCTGTACTCGAAAGGGATGATACTTATGCCGACGTAAAATTCGTTGTACCGATGTCTTACTGATGTTAGTTGCACTGCTAATATCCCTCGAACTTACGTGAGGATTTTCCTGAACAGAACCCAATACTAAAAATTAATTTTCTTCAGTGGTTATCCTGTTGACACGTTCCCTCGTTTGATACTGCACGCCTCCTGTGTTTGTAAAACGTTGTATCAACTTTTGAAAGGCTGTTTTTCGGGGAAGTCTTCGTTCAGGATACCGTACCGCATAAATGCTTGACGCCAATAACGCATTTCTTTGGCATTCTCCAAGAATGAAAGTCATGTCGATCAACTCTGCGCCGGACAACTACATTTTAATGGAAATTAAACTGATACACAAGACAGCAAAGCACAACAGAAGCTCCAGAAACCGACGTTTCTTATCAGTTGTTTAAAATAATTGACAAACGTTTTCCAAAGCACCGCGGCAATGCGCAATAAAAAATGAAATTAGATAAAAGTGTGAATATCTCGAAGACTATCACTCCAAAATATCGATAATGTTACATCAATGGAAAGGAAATTTAATTTCCTATCCGCTGATGTAAGAAAATATGGATGGTTCCATTAAAAAAAATCAAGTTATCCATGTTTGAAAAAAAATATTTTCGGAGCGATAGAAATTATTGAATTCTAAAAGCAAGATATTTGGCAATGATGCGGTACCCTTTTCGGAAGTAAAAAACGCAAGCCACATCTCTCTACCTGTATCCGTCTTCGAGATATTGAAAGTTTTCGAAGGCACTGCAAACGTCATTTTTTCTACAAAATGTCAAATAACTCAGAAGGAATGCGACGTAGACCCATAGTATGGTTATTAAAGTGACCTTTAAATTCAACGAGGAATTCAAAAATGTAATAATATATCGGTTGTTCTATTCAAAATAACGAAGTTGGCATGAGTTTCCGGTATAACCGGAAGTCCGCCATTTCTGAAAATAATTTTAAAACGTGTAGTTTATGACCGTGGACAACTTTTATATAAGACAATTTTTCGTATTTGTAATAGTAAGGGAGTTATGGAGAAATCCGCTTAAGTGGGCCCCTGCATAGATACCTGATAAAGAAAGTATTTATGGACAAGTATGACAGATCAAACCAAATATTCGACGCTTTAAGTTTATTTTACAATTTTACCGGTTTTAACAACCACATCTGGTATGGGTTTAAAACAGCCGTATTTTTTCGTAGAAATTCAATACTATAGCAATCTTAAATGTTATTTTCGCACCTATTTCAACTAAAGAGCCATTTACATGTTACAGTACTTGTACTGGTTAGATTATTATTATCTTTGTTTATTATGAATCTTCTAACCACCGGGTATAAACATCTGTTCAAAAGCTTACCCTTATTTTATTGATTTAGAAGTTGTCATTTTAACACGTATTTGTTTCACTTCCGAAAGCTAGAAGCGGAGCAACCTTAATCACGTCCTATCTTAAACACATCCTATCTGCTACCTACATAAATCCAAGTAGTTAGTGTTTAGTTAGGTCTTATTAATAAAATTAGAGGGAAGTTTTTAGAATGCCCCCATTACTCTTTGATGTTTGATGTTTCGATATTTTCATATTTGCTATTTTGATATTTGATAATAGATATCTGATATTTTATATAACAAATTGATGTATTTCAACTAATGTCAAGAAATAAATTCATTTCAGAAGAGTTACACATCACTGAAACAAAAGATCAACTCCATTCATACTTCGAAGATCACTCGAACGAAAGTGACCAACACAACCACAACCATTAAATTAATACGAAAATACGTACCAGACCGATTATTTTAACGACAATAACTTTGACAATTACAATTTTCACGATATGGAGTCTCCTCCAACAGACTATAGACCTCAGCAATCTAGCCCCCAATTCCTTACCATTTGTGCAAATCAGTAGCTCCCGGATTAAACTTTTAATAAACACAGGATGTCACCCCTCTCTTCTAAGGCCATATAATGCAGAAAAATACTTACCCGACACAATATTTCGATCATTAACACCAATATCTACCTATGCTGGTTTACGCCAAGCCCATTTTAAAGTAAAAATACCCCTATTCTCGAGACGATAATGCGTGGGACGTTCGACGCGCTGCGTTTTACATAAGTCGAGGTCATTTGCATTGCATTTTAGCCGTATTCCGTAATAAAGGTACCAAAACGTTATACTAACTTTTTACAAAGCTTTGTAAAATTACGTCTCAAGGTCTACAGACGTTTTATAGAAGTTACTCAAAAGTTCTGTGTCCGCCCTAAACACATTGCAAGAAATGCGTTAAATGTTGCCCAGTGTAGTTTTGAATTGCAGCCCCTAAAGGGGAGTCAACCCCAGACCCGTTAAATGTATCTTAATTGTCGGCTTGTTTTCACTTGGGCCCTTTTGGCAGTATCAAAAGCATTTTTTTGGTAGTCCAGCCCTGGAGGACTATCTGATTAATGGTGCGAACAAATTTTGAATTACAACTCAATTTTAAGAGGCCTAAAGTAATATAGAAATAAATAAATAAAGTACTAATTTTTTTATTAAACTTTATTGAACAATAGGTACCGGTTAATAAAAAATATTTTTTAATTATATTTAATTTATTTTATTTTCACACTTGTGTTCCTCGTTCTTCTATTTTGGTCTCTGATTTCCAAGTCTTTATTCCTCGGGGTATGAGACAGCACCTCGGCGGAGACCCGGCCTTTCTTTAAAACAATTCCTTTTCTTTTTACTTTTCAAAACCGCGATGGTTAAGCACGGTCCCCACAGTGCTACCGTAACGGTTGTATCCCCAACCCCCGACGCCGCCCGTCCACCTACACCTACACTCACAACACCCACATACGGACACACCCTCACCTCGCCACCACCATTCTCACGTACACGCTCCCAATCAAACGCCATTTCCACCTCATCCACACACTCCTACATCTCAACATACTCCACCGCCACCACAAAACCACACAACACCCGCACACACACACAAACCCGCACACTCACATAAACCCGCCCTCTTACCCACACCCTCCTAGCCACCTGTGCCTGCCGTGATTTCTACACCCGCTTACTCCAATTCTAATCGCACCCGCTCTCAAGCCTTGAGGTATTGCATCCGCAATATCCCGAAATCCATAACCACACAGAAATCCTTCTACATCTCCATTAAATCCCTTAACCTTCCCTGATTAAACTTAACGTTTAACCATAACCATATCAGTCTCCTAGAGACCTCTCCCTTGCTGGATGGTACACAGCTTAGGCTGCAGCACCATTTCGGTGATCCCACAGTAACCTTGACCCAACTGTCCGGTCCCCGTCCTTACAACACCACTCCTAGAGCGCCCTCCTTTCCCTGCGTGATTCACCGCGTAGATAAGGACGTCCTAGAACCCCAGATCCTCGGTGCGATCGATCTTCCACAGGTGAGGAAAGCCGTTCGCATCACCGGAAAGGCGGCCAAAACCCCCACATCCCTTATCCGTATCACAACCTCGTCCCAAACCACCCTTAAGTAACCCCTCGCACGCGGTGTCATGTTCGGGCGACACTACAGTTGCGAACCATCCCTTATCCCCGTGCAATCCGTTGTCCTAATTGTATCCTCGTCCTGCAAATCCTCGGCTAACCCAAGGTGTAACAACTGCGGGGAAGCTCACCCTTCCTACTCCTTCAGTGACGGAAGCGGCAGGAACCTCCCAGTTCTCCGTCGAAGTTGGCTTCCCTCGAACCTATCCTGTCTTCCGAAGAGTCCGATTCGGAAGATACAGCCCACCTTAAACCCTTTCGACACCGAATCCCTATCCATCAAAGACTTCCTTCAAATCCTCACCCACTCTCTCTTCCAGATGTTCCCCGACCGGCGAGATAGGGTTGTCCGCACCCTATATTCGCTATCCCGAAACTTCTTCCAGCGGAGGATCAACATATGCGTATCCGGTACGCGGATAAAGGTCGCCGTAATCCGTCAACCCAATTCTAAACTCCTGCCAAAATAGATATTCTAGCAGGGACAGTTAATGCCAGGAGCGTTCGTCGGAAACGCCCCTTACTTAAACACTTTTTGCACACACACAATATACACATCATTTCCACCAGGGAAACAAAACTCACACCCAGATGCACACTTAATTTCAACACATTTCTCACCTATGTAAACAATAGCCAACATGGAACCGCCGTCTTAATTAAAATTGCTTCCTATCCACTCCTTTTCAATTTCCTCCGTACCTACAGGATCTCGAATAGGTTGCTGCGATGGTGCACTTTCCCACTCCTATAGTGTTTACTTCATACTACAACCCGCCCGGCCACAACACCCTATCCGATGACCTTTTAATCTACGCCTCTAGCCTCTCTAATGCAGTTATCCTAGGTGACTTCAATTCCCGCCACAGACAATTCGCTGACACCGCAACTAATAGCAACGGTAACAGGATATCATCGGCTTTGTTGCAGTTGCCTCTTTTGCGAATCGCCAACACACAGCCAACATACTTCGAACATTTAGGTGCCTCAATAGTAGATCACATCATAGTTTCCGAACCCATAGCTCACTATTTTGATCGTGAGTGCTTTCTAGACACCACGATCACATACCACTACTAGTCAAAACTTCATTTTGTCCAGCTCTCTACACCTCCTCAATACAGAGTCATTAAAGATTTTTCAAAGCAGACTGGAATGTGTTCTCCGAACACATCTCCAACAACCTTCCTAGCACCCAATCTTCAACGACCCAAGATCTCGAGAGAGCCATAGAGACCTAATCTTCCGTAATTACGGAAGCGGTCGACATCTCTGTACCACTAAAAACATCGACACTCGCAAACCGCTCCCACAACACATTGTGAACTGGATCAAAGAGAAAAGACGAATCTATCTGTCAATTCTTGCGATCCAGAGACCCGACTTAAGACCGAAGTACAATCGCCTTAATCGCCTCTAATCAGGCGAGAAGCCAACAACACCCGAAGACTCCTTGACCAAAGCCCAGCTAGATTATAGAAATGGTAAACTCTTCTGACAAAATTCTGATAGACTGACCAGAAGAAAGTCAACCCTAAATCTCACTAACCGACCAGGTCCACAATTTCAAAAAAGGGAAAAATTCTGCCGCAGGTCATGACGGCCTAAATCGAAAAATCCTCCGTCATTTACCCAACCCAGCCCTCCGATTACTCTCCAACATCTACAACCAATGCTTAATCCTATCCCACTTCCCAACGGACCGAAAATCGGCCTCCATCGTCATGATACCCAAACCCCATACTGACCTAACCTCAACCCCTCCTATAGACCAATCTCCCTTCTGAGTTGCATCGGAAAATTTTTTGAGCAGATTCTAGCCAGGCGACTCAGGGACCACCTCGAATTTAACGACCTCCTTCCCAACGACCAATTCGGCTTCCATCCCAACCGAACGTGTCACGATCTTTTGTTGAAGCTGCTTACAGAGACCACCAGAGCATTCAATTACAAGCAATGCAATCTGGATGTATTTCTGGACATTAAGGAAGCATTCGACAGGGTCTGGCACGACGGTCTCCTGCACAAGATCCATAACTTCAACATTTCCGACCCCTTCTACAAACTCCTACTCTCGTACCTGACCAATCGGTGAGTTCGGGTCAAAGTAGGGAAAACCTTCTCAGATCCTTTCCAACCTACAGCAGGCATACCGCAATGTTCTGCCTTAGCCCCGATCCTCTATACTATCTTCGCATCCGGCATTCCCGAAGTCACAACCCGGAGTAGTCGTTGCGCAGTTTGCGGATGACACCGCCTTCTGGATGGTTAATCGGAACAGCGAAACTGCCTCCCGCCTCATATCCAAAACCCTTCGGAACTTCTCTAACTGGGCGAACGGGTGGAGAGTCTCCGTCAATCCCACCAAAACCCAAACAATCCTCTTCCAACATCCCAATTACACCGAAGGTAAGTTCCCAACGCTTGCCTCCAGAAATGTTTCCCTAATCCTAAACCAAGAAACACTCCCACTCTAATAAGAAGTTACCTACCTAGGAATCCCCTTTATTAGAACCCTCAATTGGCTCCCCGATGTACAACGAACACTTAACAGGATAAGAAACCGCGCAAACCTACTGGGCGCCCTCCGGTGTAGAATCAGAGGTTGCCACCCCAAAACACTACAACACACTTACAAAACATACATTCGCCCTGTTATGTTCCCAAACCCATCACGGAAATCTCAAGTTACACAGCAATTGAAACTTCTTCATAAAAGAAAATTAGAAACATTTGTCGTTGTTTCAAGAAACGGCCAAAAGAAATGCACAAGAGGAATTTAATTTCGAATTGTGTAGTGCACTTGTTAAAGCCAATATTCCATTAAAGAAATTGCAAAATCCTAGTTTTAGGTCATTTTAGAAAAAATTGGTAAAAAGCAAGTGCCAGATGAAAGCACGCTTCGAAAAAGTATATTAATGATTTATATCTTGAAACTATGGGGCATATAAAGAAAATTACAAAAATAAATATCTTTATTTTATAGTAGATGAAACTACAGATTGTTGCGGGCGATATGTTGCAAATTTAATGATTGGTTATTTAAGTGAGGCGCAGTCTCGTATATCATATTTAATCGCTTCCAAAGTTCTTGAGAAACCAATCATGCAACAATAGTTCGCTTTATAAACGAAGCTTTCATGCAATTTTTATTCCTGATATTGTTGCAACAGATAAAATAGTTTTAATCTGTCTGATGCAGCACCGTATATGGTAAAAGCTGGACAGCAATTAAAATTATTTTATGAAAATTTAATACATGTAACATGTCTCGCACATGGTATTAATAGAGTAGCAGAAACAATTCGTAATCAATTTCCATTAGTAAATAGTTTAATAAGTAGTATAAAGAAAGTGTTTTTAAAAGCTCCGTTACGAATTCAATTGTACAAAGAAAAGTTACCTAATATTCCTCTACCACCAGAGCCTGTGATTACGCGTTGGGGTACTTGGTTAAATGCAGCTCTTTTTTATGCAGATCATTTGGAAAAAATAAAGGAGTTAGTTTTAGAAATTTCTGATAACTCAAGTACTTACGTTCAAAAAGCTCAATCCATTTTAAAGAAAACACAATTGCGCAATGAACTGGCATTTATAAAATCAAATTACTATTTTGTAAGTTCAACCATTGCTAAATTAGAAACGGAAGCATTGTCATTAAATGAATCTATGCAAATAATTAAACAGCTGATTTCTGTTGTTTCAGGAAATATTGGTAAAACTATTTCTAATAAATTAAATGAAATTTTACAAAAAAACAGTGGATATCAGTTGTTACTAAAAGTTAATAATAAAGTTCTGAAACTTGAGGAAAATTCCGATGATCTTGTTATAAATTTAGATTTGGCCATATTAGCCGCATTAAAATATGCACCCATAACTTCTGTGGATGTAGAAAGAAGTTTTTCTTTGTATAAAACATACTATCGGGCAGACGCCAAAATTTTCTGCCCGAAAACTTGGAATAATATTTAGTTATAAATTGTTTTGCAAATAGTAATGAGAGGTGTAATCTTTATAAATCTATAGCGTATAAGTAAATATGTAATTTTTAAATAACCCATAATTTTAAAATAATGTTAAAATAATAATTGCTTTGTAAGTAGTAATGACAGGGTGCAGTTTTATAAATGTATAGTGTATAAGTAAATATGTAGTTTTTAAATAACACATAATTTTGAATGTTAAAATAATAAGTTTGTATGTAATTTATCTTTTCCTATTAAAAATTACAAGCATGTATACTTTTTATATATTAATGTTATAATTTGGAATTAACACAGGTAAATAGAAGATTCAATATTTATACATATTTTGCATATTTTGAATTAATAATGCATTTTGATGCATATTTTAAGGTTTTAAGTGCATATATATGCACATATTTCGGCATTTTATAGTGCATAAAATCCGCTCTCTAGTGATAATCAAGATCTTTTGATTTCGAATTAGCGGCCTAAATAAATTGAAAAATAACTTATGATTATGAAAATAAACTTTATTTCAATAACAAAAATACAAAAAAAAACAACGTAACTTAACTTTTCAATAATTATTACTCAAGTCCAGATATTAATTATTGCTTATGAAATTATTGGATCTCTCGTAGAACAATGTAGCAGTAGGTCTGGATCCATCTAAGTCCAGAATGAGCTGAGTTTGGGAATTGGCTGCGTGCTGCAGAAATTCACTGGATTCATCCAAGGAATTATTAGTTACTATATTTTGCGAAAATTGTCTCAACCCTACTGACTGCAAAACGTCTCCAGAAGTGTATGAAAATGCACTAGGTGGACGTGAAGTGCTACTGCTGTAATTTGGCGTGAGAAGTTCCAGCCTATGCAATTCTTTTGCACTGCTAACTCACAGCATCAAACTCTGTGAGATACAAACTTCTTTGAGAGCCCAATGCTGTTTTGGATAAATAAAAAAATTCGTTTGCTTCCGTTGAGGTATTCGGCCTTTACTTACCTCTTTGATAATCCTTCTTTTTCGACGTACAAGTAGTATTTTGTGCAATCTGAAATATAACTTGTTTTAGTCTAATTAGTGCTTTTATTTACAGTTCCCTACTAGCAAAGAGGAATGGATAAATATTGCATTTTATAAATTGTGGAGGTGGTTTCGATGTAAAGCATATTAGGATTGTGCCTCCACCTAATTCAGGAGCTCAATATTACAATTATAAAAATTTCTATTCAATTGTTTTAATGGCTTTGGTGAATTCAAAGTACGAATTCATTTTTGTTGATGTGGGGAAAACGGTAGACTTTCAGATGGCGGCGTGATTGAATATACCGAGTTTTACAGAAAGTTACTGAAGTCGAAACTAAATTTACCAGATAAAACTGAAACAACAAATAATTTAGCCTTTTACTTTTACACAGCTTCACCAATTTTTGGTATGCTTCGTTCTTCAGATTTTGTTAGTGTATTCTTTCGAACGTATTTTCCACAAACACGCATGACTCTTATATTCTTCTAGGATGTTTACCATGAAATCTTTCGTTCAGTATCGGGTGTCAGCCATTTTACTAAACAAAACGCTGCGCGCCAACAAGAATTGGAAATCGAACCCGCTGTAAGAAAAACATTAACTGTGAGTCTATGAATCTTAATTATTATTTGAGGTTACGTTGCATTTTATTACAGTTTATTTATGTGTATTATGTAAAGAATACAAGTAGATTATGTGCTAAATTGGAAATGTCAACAATTTATTGATTTATAGTAATTCTATTAAAAGATAAAAGATACTTACCAAAATTAAATTAATAGAATTGTTATGATAATTATACATCTTTTTAAGTCAACGAAATTCACATGCGCACAACGTGGTATATATTTTCATCGGATACAGGATGTTTGATTAAAACTAAAATTTATACAATCCCAGAACTAAATAGAATCACGATTGAATTTTATGATACAAAAGAACCTTACATAAATGTTTAATGTTGTAATTTGTACACTGAACTATATATTGATCTCTATCCCCTTTGAGAAGCTAGTCGGGGCAAGTTATTTAAATAAAAGTAGCAATTATTATCATATTAATTTAATCATGGTACAACCTTGTGAAGTTGTAGTGAAATACATTACGATTTACTAAATAATTTTAAATGTTACTATATCTTATAAATATTTGACATGCATACGTGGTAGAAATATTATTATCATATTTAAATTAATTTTAAGTTTATTATAATCATCGTAATATATTACATAACAGTTAAAGGAAAATTAAAATTACTAATACAGTAACTCTGAAATAATTTAGTTACACTGAGTTAACCTCATTGTATTCTTGGTAAGAAGTCCAGTGTCAAAACATTATTACATATTACAACTGCATTGTGATGATTATTTTGTAAAAGGATACACTTCTTAATGTGGTTTTAAAGTATAGGCACATATATATATATATATATATATATATATATATATATATATATATATATATATATATATATATATATATATATATCACTTGTAGTAGTAACAGCACTTAATTGGTAGTTCAAGACGATTTGTTCTATTAACCTAGCATTCACCTCAATTTTTAGGTGTTTTAAAATGTGAATTTAGGTAAACATGTACTTATATTGTTATTTAAAGAAACTTTTAACCATCATATAAGAACATACTGTCACTCTCCACTATTATAATTTTCATTTTAGAAAAACTAATTATAATTTTCATTTTAGAAAAGTGAAGGACATAAGTTTATGGATGGTGCAAAAGATTTGATACGTTCTACATTTAGTAGATTGATAATTCGGTGAATTGACGATAGTTTGTACAATTTGCCAATTGTCTCTCAAATATAAAAAAGAAATTTATAATATTTAATAATGAATTATAAGCTTTCCGTTGCAGATGAAGGCGTGCTTATTTAGCACGTAACGTATCATTTAGATAACTTTGGAAATAATTTTATCTAGCAATATGTTGCATCAATGTTTATGTGTAAAGTTTAAACCAGATATAGAACAATATGACTAGTTATTTTGAAAATAAGCATCTACCTACTTTTGGTGCATTAATTACTTATAATATTATTCATTATACGTTGGTTCTGTAACTTTTGTTATATTAATTGAAATAAAACTAACTTTAAATATGTTAATAACTTCATAAATGAGGTGGTAACGATATTCAGTATTTATTATAGAGGACATTGAACATATTTTAATTGTACTGTAACGAGATAATCATTACATTTAGGTTATTTTAACTGGTGTTTTACTTCCACCGATATTTTAATCGATGTAAGTGGTAATCTGCTAACTGAAATAGCACGAAGTCATAAAATGTAGCAGAAAGCTGAATTGACAATTCTGTGTTAAATGAAGCCTCACCTCTACTATTTAGTGCATGGAATATATTGAAAGCAATGTGTCAACATTAAAACCCATATCTGTATCTAAGCCCTAGTCTAAGATCTAAGCGATTTACTTCGTGTTAAATAGTTTAACAAACTGAAAAATTTTTCAGTAAATTTCAAGTTTGAAATACAAAAATATGTACCACCTTTAAATTACAGTTTGTAGTACATTTACGTTTATTATTACTTTAGAGCAATAACTTCTGTTAATAAAATAAAATTTCATTCCATCGTTAACCATACAAAAAGTGAGGTTAATTTGTTTAATTTCAAGATAACTAAGCAAATCAATGATGTCAACTAGTTCTATTTATTTTAGTTCGAAATTTTAACGTGGTAACTGAAATAAGCCATACAATCCTATAATACATTTATACAATAATTTATTTTTTGGATCGTTCATTACAATATTGTTTTTATACTCTATAGGAGTGGAAAAAGCATAGTACACAACTGGTAATGTCTATTATCACCCTTATTATGTAATATACCATTATTTAATCTAGTTCTGCTAGATTACAGTAGTTCTGTTTATCTAATCCTGTTAGGACTCCCATCCTACGGGGATTTTATACAGCTGGTGGATCCCCGTCTGACGGGTGTATAGATTCCATAAGAGATGGGAATAACAAGGAAATTTAGAATCTACGGTAACCTATGATCCAATCTACGGTACTGTACAATACTTTAAGAGCAGAAGGGTCTTAACCGAGGTTACCTTAGATGTGAAATGGTATAAAATTTCACGTGTAGCAGATAGCAAAAATTTAATGTTTTGTTGAGCTCTACTAGATGGTGTAAACCATCCTTCAACTGGTTCATCGAACGTGATCAATTTGTCAATGTCATTTGTTAATAAAACAAGTTGTTTATCATGTTTCTTTATGTAAATCTATTTTAAAACTTGTTGTTTTTGTTGAGAATAGCAAAAATAATTTGAAGCAAAATGTCTGGAGATGGAGATCAAGAAGAGGATTGTATAGTGAAATTAAGGGTTTACCGTGGTCTGCAACTGTGGATGATATTCTAAAATTTTTTAACGATTGTGATATACTGGGTAAAAATCTGGTATTCATATGACAACTGCAAGAGATGGTAGACCAAGCGGCGAGGCATTCGTTGAATTTAAAAGTTTGGATGATTTAAATCGCGCTATAAAAAAAGATCGGGAAAACATTGGTTCCCGTTACATTGAAGGTAAATTTATAATTGCTACAATCAAAAAAATAATTGAGGTGAAAATGAAGATATGAAGAAATATTTAAAGATTTATTAGCTCATTTTTTCCGAGAATTGCATAATCACAAAGTTCTAATTGAAAATCTGTCCCATTTTTGAATTACAGTTGATCGCCCACAAAATTGTGAAATTAGGCCGATCAATTCAACCAATATAAGACTACAGTTATAATACAGAATAAAATTCAGTTTTATAAATGTAAATAATAGTTGGTAGCTAAATTCCTTATTTTTTACTTGTAAGTACGTTTATATTTTAGTTTTTAAAACAAATAGAGCAGAGATGGATTGGGTTGTAAAGCGAAATGCACCAAAGCAAACTTTAGAGGAAGGTGCAAGTGTGCGTTTAAGGGGATTGCCATTTGAATGTTCTAAGGAGGAAATTACTCAGTTTTTAACAGGTATAAATAACTTTAGCCTATTAGCAGTATTTTGAATTTATGGACTTTGTTATATTCATAAGAATATTAGGATATAACATAACATCATATCATCTGTAAATTATCATTTACAAAATTTTCAATAGTATGAGTCCTATTTTTTAACTATATCGTCTTGTTAACATTTATAGTATCAAACAAATTTAGAATTTGTGTAATCGAAACTACATCAAAATTATTGAAAATTATGTGTGTGATCGTAATATTGAATATAAATAATTCTTAAGGATATAACTATTGTGCGTCTTAAGGTGAAAGTACAGCAAAGGGTTTTATAAATGATGATTTGCTTCTTCAATACCTGATTTCCCTTTAACAACTGATTCCATTGTGGAACTGTAGTGTTCATCAAAAAATCATAACACTACAAATTTGGGTTAGAGGCTTTGCAATTTATTTATGTAATACTTCTGGGCTATATCTGAGGAAATATTTTATTACGATGTAGGTAAGTGTGCTGTCACTAATTTTTTAGATGTGAGAACAATTTTAAAACTGTATACGTTATCTGAGAGAAAAATGAAGTGCTTAAAATATGTCGCACATCATTTTTTTTTTTTTTTGTTTCAAAAAAGTAAATTTGAGATTAGGTAAATGCCTTAGTTGTCAAATTTTGGACATAACTCATATACCTTGTTATACTTACATATCTATAAAACAAAACACAAAAAAATTAAAATTGAAAACTGGCGGTAATGGTAGCCATATTTTATTTTTCAAAGTTATTACCAACTTAAAAATATCCAAAAAAGATGATAGTACCAACTTCAATATATGTTACTGATTACCAGCCAAAATAGTTATGTTTTATTAAGTGTGCAAAATGAGTGTTGTAAATGGCACATGTGCTTAGAATATAAAATACCAGGAAGGAACGTTGAGCTATATACCGTATTTAAAAATTGCGACGGAATTCGCCATATCGCTCCCCCAGGTTACAAAATGTTAAATATCCACTAAATATTAATACAAGGTTGTATGTGACCTAAGATTCAACTCAAAATGTCTATATATTTGTTACAATAAACTTAGTATTTTATAGGTTTATGTTCTGAAATAGCAGGTTACATGTGGAACCATAGAACTTTGTCACATTGAACTGTTTGAAGTTTTGAAATAACAAAGTTGTATGTGACACATAGAACTTTGTGATATTGAGCTGAAAGAAATTTTGAAATAACAAATGATGTGTTCGTTTGTCTTACTCGAAGTAGTTCCAAGATACTTACAAATGACATCACAGAGCAGAAGTAGAGTTATGCTTTTTCATCATTACAAACGAGCGACCTTCTGACTATTGACAGCAACTTATATGAATTTGTTAGGTTAGGGGAAAATGGATGTTACAAACTATTTTTTCTTTGGATGACTCAGAAATTTATTGCACAACTGCAAATTCTAATCAATTATGCCAACAAGAATCCGCGAAAACTATAAAAAATTATAAGGCTGTAAGTTTATCACTCCCTTAAAAAAGTTAAAGGACAATTCGTAAATCATCAACTCTTCCAGGTTATTTCTGAATATAGTGACATTGAATTTGTACAAAATTTTTGCATTGGACAAAGAAAAGGTCGCAAATATTACAGAAAGTTTTTCACAGAGTGAAATTTATCTTAACTCATTAAAAAATGGTAAAGTCTTTTGAGTAGTAATAACGCCCAGTTATTAAGGTTGTTCTCTACACACAAACTTCCAATATAAATGCAATGGTGATACTAATTCAGTTCCAAAACGAAAACGAATCGTTAACAATTCTTGAAACAAAGATTATTTGGAAAAGTCAATCCTTTCTAGGAATCTTTTGCACTGTTCTGGAGCTGAATTAGTATCACCATTATTATATGGAAGTTTTGTGAGAAGTAAGTACTGCATTTTAGAAAATACAAGAGCTAATATAACAGCTGGGTTTTCTTTGGTTCAGGACATCAAACTGCTTCATATCGTGATGTGTGTGACAGGTTTGAATTGAGCTTAAGTTCGTTCACTGATCTAATAACTAGAGTATCAACTTTCCTAAGTGACAAAGCGAACGACGTAATAATTTAGAAAAACAAAAATTGCCAACCACTATTATGTTTCAAAATCATTTCCCAATGTTATAGGGACTTTGTTAAGCTGGTGTGTCTTGAGCATTGCTAAGAATTTTCAGGGTCTATAGATGGCACAACATCAAAATTGATAAGCCATCTGAAAGAAGTGTAGACTATTTCAACAGGAAAGACTTTTATTCTATTGTGCTACAAGGTATTTGCGATCATGAAAAAAATTTCACCGATATATTTGTGGGCTACGCAGGATCTGCCCATGATGCAAGAATCTTCAGAAATTCAACGTTTTTTAACAATATTGAAAGGAAATGTGAAGGTGCTGTACATGTTATAAATAGATCAACATTCTATTTAAATTGTTACAGGATATTTTGTGTTAGGGGATAGTGCATATCCACTATCTCTGCAAGTGTTAACACCATATCATGATAATGGACACCTAACAAGAGTGACATTATACTCCATAATTAAACTCGAAGCATATCCACTATCTCAATCTCTGCAAGTGTTAACACCATATCATGATAATGGACACCTAAGAAGAGTGACATTATACTCCATAATTAAACTCGAAATGGGGTTTGATAATAAAGGTATACTTAAAAACGAAACCTTCCCACAATGTATGTATTGAAAATCTTAGTGAAACATAACAAAGGGTGACTAGTTTACACAGTGTCATCTTCAGACCTTAAACTAATGTTACAATTTAACACCATATATGAAATACAATTTAAAAACTTACAGTTATCCAATAACTTGCGATCATTAAGCAGGTATCATTGTGATGCTATTCAGATCGCAATTGTTATCAAAGTTAAAAATCCTAGTTATGTGTTGAAATGCATAAAGAGGATAAATAAAAACTCCTTTAACAGGTTGTTCCATTAAGGACAGTTTCAATGTAAAAATAAACTATTTAAAAAATAAAACTAGTTGAAAAACAAAACCAAAGATTGAGTCCTAGAAGAGGAACTCAAAGGCTTTAATTAATCTTTTTCTTTTTTTTTTTTTTTTTTATTTTATTAATTTGAGTTCCTCTTCTAGGACTCAATTGTTGGTTTTGTTTTTCAACTAGTTTGGTAATTTTTTAAATAGTTTGTTTACATTGAAACTGTCCTTTAATGGAACAACCTGTTAAAGGAGTTCTTCTTATTTATCCTCTTTATGCATTTCAACACTAACTAGGATTTTTAACTTTGATAACAATATCAATGATACCTGCTTAATGATCCAAGGATAACTAAGTTTTTAAATTGTATTTCATATATGGTGTTAAATTGTAACATTAGTTTAAGTCTGAAGATGACACTGTGTCAAACTAGTCACCCTTTTGTTATGTTTCACTAAGATTTTCAATATATACATTGTGGGAAGGTTTCGTGTTTTTAAGTATACCTTTACCTAACAAGAGCACAAAAAAATTTTTACCAAAAATTAAGTTCATGCAGTGTCCATCGATCATGCCTGTGGTCTGCTTAAGCAACGTTTCAGGCAGTTATACCATCTAAAATTAAGAGGACATGAAAGGATTTGCCATTTCATCAGAGCGTGTTGTGTATTGCACAATTTAGCTAATAAGGATGATCAACACATCTTCAATATGCAAATTGTTGAGGAACAACCTGCAGAAGAGACTCATCAAGAACAGAGCATAGATATAAGAAATGAAGTATGTCGACAAATGTATTTAACACATAACTAGTTACAGTAGTGTGGTATATAGGATTTGTAATGTAAGTTTAGTATGACATGATACAGCAGTCTGTTGCAATGTCATCTCGTGCATGTAGCTTTCCTTGTAAGATGCACTAACAGCAACAAAAAAAGGACAGAATGAAGTGTGGTTCAGAACAGTAAAGTAAGTTCACCTTAAATGCTTCTTACAAAATTTTAAAGTCTGTTCCAATGAAAGCAGCTAGTCTATCTCCAATCTAAATATATTATTACGTTATATTGGAATAAAAAAATTACTATGTATGAGATCGTACTAAACTTATAATAAAAATCCCATATAAAATTGTAAGTGTATAAACATATAAATTTATTTTTGCATATTTATTAACTTTTCCAATAATTCATTTTTTCGCTGTAATTCGTGAATTACTCTCTCTTGTTGGTCATAACGTTTTTCTTCATATTGCATTTTTTTAACTGTTTTTTATTCAATACTCTCTCTTAATTTTTGCACCTCTTTTATGAAAACAGATCTGGTTTTTCTGGTAACGGGTGTTGAACATGACATGGGTGTAGTATCTTTTCTTAAGGGCTTTTTTGTAACCGGTAAGGTTTATAAGCCATATAAGTGTCAGGATAAATACAATAAGGAGCACAAATAAAACAAGTCTGTTATAAACAAGAAGATGATATTCTAAATAAACAAATTAATTAAGAAAATTGGAAAATAAATAACAAAAAATCATCATTTCTACTATTTGATCAAGTGTTCAAATAAATCTCCATTTGCAGCTAAACAATATCCAAGTCGATCATAGAACTCTCGCCGAACGTTTGCGAGCATGTACTGGGAGACTTCGTGGCTGTTTGCTAAGATTGCTTCTTTTAAGTCGATCAGACTGTTAAACGAGTTTTCACTGTTGTATAATTTGTATTTTAAATAACCCGAGAGGAAAAAGTCACAGGGAGCCAAATCAGGGGAGCGTGCTGGCCAGTTTGTGGTACCACCTCGACCTATCCAACAGCCGGGAAACGTGAAGTCTAGAAACTCATGTATGATTACACTATTGTGTGCTGGACACCCATCGTGCTGGTACCAAATGTCTTCCTCCAGATTCAAGTCTAATAGCGCTGGGCCAATTTCTTCTTGAAGCAGCTGAAAATAACGCTCTCCAGTCAACGTACCATCAATAAAGAAAGGACCTATTAATCTATGGTCCATTATGCCAATCCATACATTAATTGTGTTACGATATTGACTTTTACTCTTTATTGATAAATGCAAATTTTCAGTATTCCAGTAACGAAAATTTTGGCGGTTATGAATACCATGAGTTGAAAAGAACATTCGTCGGTGAATAAAATACGACTTAGAAAGTTTCTATCCATGTTTGATAACTCTACTAATCTTTCGCAGAACTCCATTCTCATGAGTTTATCTTCATCAAAATTTCCTGCTGCAAGCTATACTTGAAAGACTTGAACACTGGAGTTTGTCGCTTCAAAATTTGATGGACGGTACTGTGAGATATTCTAAACTGCACCCAATTTGTCTCACACTTTTATTCTTATCTTCAACAACATTAAGTAACACATCCAAATCTCTGTCATTTTGCCCCAGAGGTTTAATATCTTGACAGTTACATGGTTTATTAACGTTACCGGTAGATTTGAATAAGTTGATAATTTTTGAAATTGTTTCTGCACTTGGAATTTGCCGGTTTTGATAACTAGCCGAGTACAAATCTCTGATATTACTAAGTGAATTGCCAGAGTAATGCCATTCAATAAATTTTACTTTTTCTTCAATGGTGTTATAAACAAATTTTTCTTTAAAAAGTAATAATCTGTCCGAAATAAAGTTTTAATGATGAATGAATTGTTTTTGAACAATGAATGATTTACAATGACAATTAATAATTATTGTTAGCATTTTCTGTCTAAAGCAAAGCAACCTTGACCAGTTACGAAAAAGCCCTTAAGTTTTTCCTAAATTTCTCGAAAACGGATGAACCAAATGTAAATGCAATTGCAACATAATTGTAACATTTTACTGTAAAATAATTAGGGAGCCAATATTTACAGTATTAAATTATTATAAGTTTTGTTATGAACGAATAAGTTCAAAGGTAAATATGTAATTAAAATTATTATTAATTTTATTAAATACATAAATAAATAGATCAACATTCTATTGTTTAAATTGTTACAGGATATTTTGTGTTAGGGATAGTGCATATCCACTATCTCTGCAAGTGTTAACACCATATCATGATAATGGACACCTAACAAGAGTGACATTATACTCCATAATTAAACTCGAAATGGGGTTTGATAATAAAGGTATACTTAAAAACGAAACCTTCCCACAATGTATATATTGAAAATCTTAATGAAACATAACAAAAGGTGACTAGTTTGACACACAGTGTTATCTTCAGACCTTAAACTAATGTTACAATTTAACTCCATATATGAAATACAATTTAAAAACTTACAGTTATCCAATAACTTGTGATCATTAAGCAGGTATCATTGCGATGCTATTCAGATCGCAATTGTTATCAAAGTTAAAAAATCCTAGTTATGTGTTGAAATGCATAAAGAGGATAAATAAGAAAAACTCCTTTAACAGGTTGTTCCATTAAAGGACAGTTTCAATGTAAAAACAAACTATTTAAAAAAATTACCAAACTAGTTGAAAAACAAAAAAAAACAACAATTGAGTCCTAGAGGAGGAACTCAAAGGCTTTAATTAATAAAATTTTTTTTTGCGATATTGCAGGCTCACATTCCATTAATATAAGTAATTTGAGTGTAATCTCATTATATTTAGAAGCGACATCCGTTCTACATACATAAAGACAAAATTTACATCGATTGGGGCTTGAACCTTGATGGCAGTTAGTTAGCGTGGTACTCTAGCAAAGTACAGGTCGTAGGTTCAAATCCTACGAGGTAAACTTTTATTTATGTATTTAATAAAATTAATAATAATTTTTAATATACAATAGTTTATTTTAACATGGGAATTCCCTATGTCCAAAAATTCAAGAGACACAGTGTATATAACTGTGGTAGCATCCATAACAGTGGGTGGAATGATGCTAGCTCGAGTAATTAACACATCTGCTAACTCTTTATAACACAATAGAAATAATGTGTAACCACTAGTTGGGCTAGACCTTCGAAATCATTAAACTAAAAATATACCTTTCATATGGGCAAGTCCTTCGTCCCCGTCCGCTTCTCTTATTGTTTTCTAATGTTTTTTTGAAGGACCGTTCCAATGCTTTCCATTTATTTTCACAGTTTTCTGGTGTAAAATTATATCTATGTTCATTGATTTTATTACAAATTATGTTCCACGTCTCTCGTAACGTTTTAATTTTTCTGTTTTTCACCAATGTTTTGTTTTCTTTATATAATTCATTTAATAGCTTCGTGGCGCTATCGGTCCAACTAACTGGCGAAGTTGTTACTTCTAAAAGACTACTGTTTTGTGACTGAACTTCGTCAAAGTTTTGAAGTTGCGATTCATCAAAGTCTTGTGGTTGAGACTCATCTTCAGATTTAGCATCCTCCAGCATTAATTTCAACATTTTATTTTCTGATACTTTCACAAGGGTCCCATTTTGAACTTTGGCAGCTCCTATGGGAAGTTCATACTGCACCGCATCTACACGGAGAATTTTCTTTTAATGTAGAATGTTAAAATGATTAGATCTATCATTTCCTGAAATACGGGGGGTTCTCCACCACGAATCACCTTATTTATATATATATATATATATATATATATATATATATATATATACTGGGAGTTCAAATTCCCGTATTTATTCCACTATGCCTAAACAGTTAGAGATAATTTAATTCTGCTTTCGTGAGGTGATGTAGCGGTCAATTGCGCACTCTGTAAAAATATTTACCACTATACAGGGTGTCTCATAAATATGTGGCATACCAAAGTTGCGTTTTTTTAAATAGCACCCTGTATATTTTACCCAATACTTCGATTTATACTTCCGAAACAAGAAAAAAGTTATTACATACTATGAGTTTATCATGAACCTGAAGAGATTTATGACCCATTTTCTGTGAAAAACCGGCCATCTTTAAGAATTTCTTGTGAATTGACCAAATTACATTTTGCAAGTTGGAGCTAACCAAAAATTAACAAAAGTCTTCTAATTTTTGGCAGATGTTGTAAATCTGAAGAAAATTTGATTGTTGTACAGTGTGAGTCACAAACACAAAATGTCATTTATCTCATTTTTTTAATTTAATTTCCATCTGACCAGTCAATAGAGCTTCTCATGGTCTTTACAATGATTTCCCATAGTGAATGTCTAAAATGATGGTTAAGTATTCATTTTCGATAAACTGAGAATTACAGTGCATTTAACTACTTTCTTGTGGCTAAGGTAATCTTATCACGGTATTTTAACGCTATCACCTTATACTGGGGTTCTAATGATGCAGAATTGTTCACTAATACATTTATTTGATATTTGGATTGGCAGCTATTATTATTAATATTTCGTACGGGTGATCAAGTTGTCAAAATGAAAAAAAAATGCAATGTTTGACAGTTCTTCAATATCTGTGAGTGCTTTTTCATAAAAATGAATTTTTTAAAAGAAGAAATGTGTCGGATGATATACGTTTTGGGAGAATGTCATCAGAATTGTCTTTTGGCCAAAAGAGTTTACAAGCAATAATTTCCAAATGTAAGACATCTACAAGTGACACGGGGACTGTAAGTTATTGTAGCCCCACAAAAAAACCGTACTCAATAAAGGTGGACAAGAAGTTACATGTCTTACTTCATTTGCAAGAAAATCAACATGTCGGCATGCGACAAATTTCAACAGAAAACGACATTAGCTTGGGCTCCGTACATACAATTATCAACGAAGAAATCATCGGCACAAAATTATTTTGCACCAAGGATACCATCATTTGTTTCTCTATTATTGAAATATTCAAATTTTTTACAATTTCCTTGTACGGAAATGACGTTCAAAATCGATTGAATTTTTGTAAATCAATGATAGAAAATATTGAAGGTTATCCCGATTTTCCTCGTCTCATTTTATTTGGCGATGAAGCGACACTTAGAAACGATGGGCAACCTCAATCGCCACAGTATGCATTATTATGCCACAGAAATCCCGCACTGGACGAGAGCAATTGATTCACAACGTCTATGGCAAATCAATGTTTGGGGTGGCAGTTTAAATGAGAAAGTAATGGGCCCATTTTTATTTGGCGGTGTATTAACCGGCCAAGAATATTTGCGATTTCTGTCAGAAGAACTACCCATGCTACTAGAGAATGCGGATCTTAAAACTAGAATGGGCATGTGGTACCCCGCCCTATACTAGAAATGTTCGAGAATTTTTGATAACCGGAACCCTCAGCATTTGATAGGAAAGGATAGCCGATTCTGTGGCCAGCAGATTCTCCTGACTTGACCCAATGGATTTTTTCTCTGGGGATATGTAAAATGAAGTATTTCGCGACAAGCCAGCTACTTCCGACAATATGAGGCAACGCATACGAGATGTGTTAGGCAGAATTTTGCAAGACGACTTCAACTGTGCGTCGAACAAAATGGAAACATTTATGAACAGTTACTAGGGTTTTTTGTTTGTTAATTTGTTCTTAGATTTATTTATTCAGTTGGGTTGTATTATAATTCTCAGTTTATCGAAAATGAAGGTTTGACCATTCTTTTTAGAGGTATACTATGGGGTATTTTTGTAAAGCTCCTGAGAAACTATCGACTGATCAAATGAAATATAGGGTGTTCCATTTAAAAAAAAAGATAAATGACATTTTGTGTTTGTGACTCACCCTGTACAATCAAATGTTCTTTATATTTACAACATCCGACAAGAACTAGAAGACTTGTGCTAATCTCACTAGAGATTCTCAAAGATGACAAGGTTTTTCATGGAAAATGGGTCATAAAGCTCTTCAGATTCATAATAAACCCATAATATGTGATAACTTTTTCTTGTCCAGTACAAAAATATACAGGGCGCTATTTAAATAAACGCAACTTTGGAATGCTACATATTTATGCGACACCATGTATGGTAAATATTTTTACAGAGTGCGCAATTCACCTCTACATCATCTCACGAAAGCAGAAGAAATACGGCGAATATATATATATATATATATATATATATATATATATATATATATATATATATATATATATATATATATATATATACATATACATATACATATACATATACATATACATATACATATACATATACATACATTCCTCTAGTACTGCTTATAAGAAATTAAAGATATATTTATGCTACATACTCTGGAACCAATTCCTTGATTGTAAAAGACAATGGATTGATAATTTGTTATTGCGAATAAAAATATTAAATTATAAAAAGGCGATTAAGGAAAAAATTGGATGACAGGATGGAGGAGTGAAGCAAGAGGTTGGTATAAAATAGCATGGGAGGTTGTGGGAGTTTGGCCCAATTTTGGGGAAAAATGTTGATGAGGGTAACTTAGAATATGATAAGGGCATTGGTTGGGGAATAATTTTGCGGGACCCTGTCAGAGGTAAAATGAATCTTTTAAGTTCGAAACTCTTACGTGCGAAAAAGCCCTTAAGTTTTTCCTAAATTTCTCGAAAACGGATGAACCAAATGTAAATGCAATTGCAACATAATTGTAACATTTTACTGTAAAATAATTAGGGAGCCAATATTTACAGTATTAAATTATTATAAGTTTTTGTTATGAACGAATAAGTTCAAAGGTAAATATGTAATTAAAATTATTATTAATTTTATTAAATACATAAATAAATAGTTTACCTCGAGTAGGATTTGAACCTACGACCTGTACTTTGCTAGAGTACTGCGCAACCAACTGCGCCATCAAGGTTCAAGCCCCAATCGACAAAGGCGTAGCCAGGATTTATAACAGGGGGGGGGAGGCAAACCATGGTCCATGGTCGTTCAAAATGTAAAATTTTAGGATAAAAAGAAAAGGCAAATGAAAACAAAACTTTGAGATTTTAATTATACTTAAATTAAACTAATAACAGATAAAAAATATGCAGAACAGAAAAATATGTATATTTTAGATTTAATTTTTGTTTATTAAAATTTAAAAATTATTTAATTTATTTTTGCTCTTCCAGGGGGGCTCAAATTACTTATATTAATGGAATGTGAGCCTTCAATATCGCAAGGATTCGCATACCAAAGCAACTACGTACATAAAGACAAAATTTAATATATATATATATATATATATATATATATATATATATATATATACTGGGAGTTCAAATTCGCATTTATTCCACTATGCCTAAACGGTTAGAGATAATTTAATTCTGCTTCCGTGATGTAATATAGCGCTCAATTTCGCACCCTGTAAAAATATTTACCACTATACAGGGTGCCTCATAAATATGTGGCATACCAAAGTTGCGTATTTTTAAATAGCACCCTGTAGATTTTACCCAATACTTCGATTTATACTTCCGAAACAAGAAAAAAGTTATTACATACTATGGGTTTATTATGAACCTGCAGGAGATTTATGACCCATTTTCTGTGAAAGCAGGTCATCTTTGAGAAGTTCTTGTGAATTGACCAAACTACATTTTGCAAGTTGGAGCTAACTAAAATTTACCAAAAGTCTTCTAATTTTTGGCAGATGTTGTAAATCTGAAGAAAATTTGATTGTTGTACAGTGTGTCACAAACACAAAATGTCATTTATCTCATTTTTTAATTTAATTTCCATCTGACCAGTCAATAGAGCTTCTCATGGTCTTTACAATGATTTCCCATAGTGAATGTCTAAAATGATGGTTAAGTATTCATTTTCGATAAAGTGAGAATCACAGCGCATTTAACTACTTTCTTGTCGCTAAGGTAATCTTATCACGTTATTTTAACGCTATCACCTTATACTGGGGTTCTAATGATGCAGAATTGTTCACTAATACATTTATTTGATATTTGGATTGGTAGCTATTATTATTATTATTTCGTACGGGTGATCAAGTTGTCAAAATGAAAAAAATGCAATGTTTGACAGTTCTCCAATATCTGTGAGTGCTTTTTCATAAAAATGAATTTTTCAAAAGAAGAAATGTGTCAGATGATATACGTTTTGGGAGAATGCCATCAGAATTGTCTTTTGGCCAAAAGAGTTTACAAGCAATAATTTACAAATGTAAGACATCTACAAGTGACACAGGGACTAAGTTATTGCAGCCCCACAAAAAAACCGTACTCAATAAAGGTGGACGAGAAGTTACATGTCTTACTTCATTTCCAAGAAAACCAACATGTCAGCATGCGACAAATTTCAACAGAAAACGACATTAGCTTGGGCTCCGTACATACAATTATCAACGAAGAAATCATCGGTACAAAATTATTTTGCACCAAGGATACCATCATTTGTTTCTCTATTATTGAAATATTCAAATTTTTTACAATTTCCTTGTACGGAAATGACTTTCAAAATCGATTGAATTTTTGTAAATCAATTATAGAAAATATTGAAGGTTATCCCGATTTTCCTCGTCTCATTTTATTTGGCGATGAAGCGACATTTAGAAACGATGGGCAACCTCAATCGCCACAATATGCATTATTATGCCACAGAAATCCCGCACTGGACGAGAGCAATTGATTCACAACGTCTATGGCAAATCAATGTTTGGGGTGGCATTTTAAATGAGAAAGTAATGGGCCCATTTTTATTTGGCGGTGTATTAACCGGCCAAGAATATTTGCGATTTCTGTCAGAAGAACTACCCATGCTACTAGAGAATGCGGATCTTAGAACTAGAATGGGCATGTGGTACCAGAATGATGGCACCACGCCCCTGTATCTAGAAATGTTGGAGAATTTTTGATAACTGGAACCCTCAGCATTGGATAGGAACAGGATAGCCGATTCTGTGGCCAGCAGATTCTCCTGACTTGACCCAATGGATTTTTTCTCTGGGGATATGTAAAAATTGAAGTATTTCGCGACAAGCCAGCTACTGCCGACAATATGAGGCAACGCATACGAGATGTGTTAGGCAGAATTTTGCAAGACGACTTCAACTGTGCGTCGAACAAAATGGAAACATTTATGAACAGTTACTATAATTTTATTCTTTTGTAACTAGTGTTTTTTGTTTGTTAATTTGTTCTTAGATTTATTTATTCAGTTGGGTTGTATTATAATTCTCAGTTTATCGAAAATGAAGGTTTGACCATTCTTTTAGAGGTATACTATGGGGTATTTTGTAAAGCTCCTGAGAAACTATCGACTGATCAAATGAAATATAGGGTGTTCCATTTAAAAAAGAAGATAAATGACATTTTGTGTTTGTGATTCACCCTGTACAATCAAATGTTCTTTATATTTACAACATCCGACAAGAACTAGAAGACTTGTGCTAATCTCACTAGAGATTCTCAAAGATGACAAGGTTTTCATAGAAAATGGATCATAAAGCTCTTCAGATTCATAATAAACCCATAATATGTGATAACTTTTTCTTGTCCAGTACAAAAATATACAGGGCGCTATTTAAATAAACGCAACTTTGGAATGCTACATATTTATGCGACACCATGTATGGTAAATATTTTTACAGAGTGCGCAATTCACCTCTACATCATCTCACGAAAGCAGAAGAAATACGGCGAATATATATATATATATATATATATATATATATATATATATATATATATATATATATATATATATATATATATATATATATATATATATATATATATACATATACATATACATATACATATACATATACATACATTCCTCTAGTACTGCTTATAAGAAATTAAAGATATATTTATGCTACATACTCTGGAACCAATTCCTTGATTGTAAAAGACAATGGATTGATAATTTGTTATTGCGAATAAAAATATAAAATTATAAAAAGGCGATTAAGGAAAAAAATTGGATGACAGGATGGAGGAGTGAAGCAAGAGGTTGGTATAAAATAGCATGGGAGGTTGTGGGAGTTTGACCCAATTTTTGGGGATAAATATTGATGAGGGGTAACTTAGAATATGATAAGGGCATTGGTTGGGGAATAATTTTGGGGGACCCTGTCAGAGGTAAAATGAATCTTTTAAGTTCGAAACTCTTACGTGCGCATATACCATGACACCATCAAAGCTTTGTGTATATAAGTATATAAATGGTATTTACACGTAAAGTGAACAATGGTTGATAGTATAGTAGTTTAATGCAACCGCTCGATAATAATTCCACTTTTTTCGTATAACGCCTCAATAATTGAAGTGTTATGTTTATTACACTATTGTTTAGAAAATGTGTTGTTAATTTATTTTACATGTTCGGGGAACATCTCACCTTGGGACGCACTATAGTATTTTCAATAATTATTGTAAGCAATGTAATGTAACATTCTTGAGTTAAAGGGCTGATTGGGTTGTTTGAGTAGGGTTGGAGATTGTGCCCAACGGAATAACCCTTCTGACTGACTACTTGGGGCGAAGTTCTGGGGAGGCTTACGTTCAATTTATTAGCAAAGAAGTGGCAGAGAAGGCTCTGTTGAAACATCACGAAAAAATTGGACACAGGTGGGGTTCCGAAGGGTGGGGTCACCTTCTTATTATATCGATCCCTATTATTTTATACATTCATTATGAAGTTTTATTTTTATTTTATACAATTTTAATTTTATTATAAATTTCGTAATGAATGTTTATGATGGTAAGTTTTAATTTAGAGTTATAATTATAAACAAATAATATGAATAATGATGTGGATCTATAATATATAAACATTTAAAGAAAACGAATATATTTGGGTAATTTAAGACGACTAAGGGAGAATATTGATTGGGTGAAATATATGAATGGGGATGTGGGAATTACAGCTAGTTTTTTTGTGGGGTACATCATGCAGGGCGTTATTGGGGGCAAGGCTAAAATATCATACCTGGAAATAAGAAACCACAATAGTAAGTATAATTTATTATTGATTGATTGATTTTTATCAATTACGACGGGGGATAGTGGTTTAAGCACGACTGGAAATACTCTGGTCGAAGATCTACCTGTAGTAACAGATAATGGAATACCCTTATGGAAGTGGGGATTATACAAGTGTAGATCATGGATGGAAGTGTTGTATTAGTGTAAATGATGGATGGGTATGGATATTCAAGGAGCGATGGTCTGGATTTATAGGCGGGGTCGATCGCCCTTTTACCAGTAGTACAAACCCAAATAAAACTTTAGTATAATAATTATTTCAAACTGTTCAAAAATATTAACTGTTACGACAAATGACAAATGCTTTGGTCATTCTGAACGATATGGAAACTTCCACGTAAAACAGCTGTCATACCTAACGCAAGGTGTTCTATCTTCTGCTTTTAAGTCGTAACGAATATATCTAACGAATGCCACAACATTTAAAGTAGATGGAAGATGTTCCTCCAAGCCAGTCATTGAAGCTTTTGTTTTCTCGAGTATGAAGTATATAAGGAGAATAATTTATGATGAGGTTTAAATACAGCGGAACGTTTGGATGATTAAAGGTGTGCGCGGTTAATGACCTAAACCGGGTATTGGATCTTAAGGATTGTAATCTTGTGATGAAACGGGGAAACTCGGGGTTTGATATTAAAAAGAAACTGGTTTAAGGTTGTAACAATAATTTTGGTATGCGAAACTGGCGTATTTTAGAAATGATGGGGGAGCACTACAGGGGTTGGAGGCAGGATTTAATAATTGCGATGTTTCTCATCGGGTGCCTGTTGAGAGTGTATTGGAGAGATAGTACTGGGAACTGTAACAAAACGCCATAAATGTCCTCTTTGGTGTATACATGCGCTAACTTATACTAATTCTCTTTAATACTTCGCCAACATCAGTGATTGACGATAGCAAACCTAACCAATTATTTCTAAATAATTACAAAACTGCAATTTCTTACTTAAACTAATATTTCTACACCTTTACTCGATGTTCACTTCACTTCACTATCACTATCGACGGAAAATGATAAAATTACATATTATTTTACAATAAATTGTGACATAAGTATATATCAACGTGATCCCTTATATCAGTAATTTATAATGATGGTACTGAAATTGTTAAATTATTTGTTGAAAAAATTATATTTTATCAATCCTACCTATGCCAAATAGAGACTAGCGTGTATCGAACTCAACATAAGAATTTGAAACGGATTAAGATTTTGTGAAGTCAGGTTACCAAAACTTACAAGTGATCGAGCTTCAATTCGTTACGATAGTGATCGTTGTGTCGAACTCTGTTTTCAGATTCTGTGCTGAGCGCTGTACGAATTGTAATAAGCAATATTGTGTAACTTCGCTAATTTCCGGAATTCAAATCGATAAATTGCAATCACGAAAATATTTCCTATTTAATTCTATAAATTCTACATACCTTTTTGCAAGAAAGCTATTGATCTTATGTTATAAATCCGCACTAGGTCAATGGTAATACACAAAATAGGGAACTGGATAGCAATTAACGTTGGGCATGGATTATTAAACGAAAACGTAATCTAATACGAAACACGACAAACATTAAGTCAATACAGAATGTCTAATAAGTACCATCATAGGTATGTACTTAATACAAGCTCGGTCCCTCGGTAATAGTATATTATACACTTAGGTTGAGAAGTGAGCCATTATTAATCTAGCAACTTTAAATCTTGAGGCGCGTAGCGCCGAAAGATTTAATGTGCGAGGTTAATGATGGCCTTTTCAACCGAGGTATATAGAATTTTTTTTACTACTTGAGGGTAAAACTTAAAATTGTCATTTGATTGAATTAGATTTTGAATATTATGTTATTTTCTATCCATTTTCAAAATAACAGGTAGACTGGACATTATTTGTCAAACTGACAAAGACAAAGTAAAACTGACAAAATGGCATGACATTATTAACCAATAACGTTTTGTTTTTATGAAACAAAAAGATCATTTAACTAGGTATTTTTTTATTTTCATTATTGACCTAGGGAGAGAAATATTACTTCTCATTAAAGGAATGGGGTAAATAATGGCGATTTCTCAGGTTAGTAGCGAAAAAAATACTATTCTATTAACATGAAATGAAAAAAAAACGAGTAAATCGATTAATAATCGTTGATAATTCAAATTCAAATAATAATAGTACGTTATAGTTCAGTTCGCAATGTCTAAACTGAGTAAAAACCGGACAAACTAAATAATGCGTGCAAAAATATATTTTGATTTTAAAAGCAAAATAAACGTGACCCAAACATTCTTGATATATTAATATGCAAAATGTTTTAAAATGTCTTAAAACTCGTTAAATAATTCCTGTAAATTAATTCTTATTAAATTAACGCCAATTTCTGTCGAACAACTGAGGATAGCCCAGTTTGTCCAATAAAACTATATTTACATCAGCCACAAAATGTCAAAATTATACACAAAACCTGTAGTGTCACTTTAAAATGTGGACGTACTAAATTCACCTATGTATAAAATTGCACCGGTGTGAAAAAAGCGGCCAATACTAGCAGCTAAAATTTTCTATTCTAAAATCTAAATCTAAAAATTTATTCAACCAAAAATGGTATGAAATTTCACAAAAAACTAAATTAACTATAATTGCCTTCAGTTTAATTTCAGGTATCATAAGGATGACGTATGATTAAAACTAGCTCTGTCTAATCGATCCCCTGTAATGTTTGATCTTACTATGAAAGTTTTCCGTAGAACGACTTCAAGTAAAAATAAATAAATCAAACAAAAGTTTAAAGTGATCGCATCTTGATCTCTTTCGAAATGGTTATTTCTCGAGAACGGAGTCTCGTAGAATCACGCCGTTTGCACTAAAATGCGTTGTTCGTGTAGGAGAATAAACTACAATAACATTTTTACAATAAAAGCCAAGAACACCCTTAACAACGGACGCCATAGTGGAATTCCCTAAAATGGCCATTACTGCGGAACGTACAGTCATATAAAATTTCTGTTTGCACTACAATTTAAGATGTGCATTAGAGAATAGATAAAAACATTTTTTTCTAGCTGTAACTCAGATTTCCGGTAAACTACTCTTATCTTCTAAAAAATCGGTCGCCATCTTGGAGTTTTTGAAATGGTGATAACTCGGGATCGAAAATACATAGAGACATTCTATTTTTGTCATACTTTCAAATGAGATCATATTTTAAGGTTAAATGTGTTAAAAAAACAATTCATGCATATAATATATCATGGTATAGAAAAAAAGAGCAATTACAATAATAATCTTTCTTTAAACTTTACTCCTTTTTTACGGCTATCGTAAGGCGAGTCCCACTTCGTTTCACATCCATAATATTTTCGCGTTCACAACCGTTTTCGAGATCACCATCGGGATCGTCTGCCTCAGTTATTGGTTCACTACGGTTCAAACACGATTCGCCACCACATCTACCGCACATTGAAGACAGACCACTTCGCCATATGTTTAATCATAGTACCTAGACCATCATGTAAGTCACAGCAGCAGTAAAATTTCCTAGCGGCGGTGGAATTAATTAGAACTAACATGTACACAGCATTTTGGGGTTGTGTCAGGGCAGCGATGAGTACTAGTAGATCGGAGTCTGCGCCTACGACGACAGCTATCGTTTTGATTCCGCTTGAGTTCTCGCCTTTTCAACAATCAAGACATCCGCGTCACTTGAGACCTGAAAAACAGGGAACTGTGCTTTCTTGAATTCTAACGAAAGGAGGTTAAGGAAACTTTTCTTGTTCTCAACGTTCGACAAAAATTGATCTTTTGGAGCAGTCACGGCATTCGACGAAGTTACTTCAACCCTCGCAATTGACTTTCCTGCAGCTCGCCTCTCATGCACTGCGTCTTTCGTACTTGGTTCATACCCGTCGAAAACTACGGTGAGATTTCTTGCGCAATTACGAAGAACATAGTACAAGTAGGCTTTGCATACGTCACCGTACGTTGCGTGGCGGGGCCAATGCACACGATATAAGAGATCTCCACCGTCGAGAACAAAGCTTGGATTTTCAGGCAATTCATTACTGATCTTACACATCTTTTGTAGAAAATAAAACTTCATTACTTACCGCTAAACAGTTTCACAAATCGTAGTGTTGAGTTGATGAACACGTAAATCTTCACTTGCTAACAATATATTTCACTCCTCTGAAAGATTTGCACTTCATAAAACACATAACAGAGACAACTCTCAGATCGTGCAGAAATACACAGGCAGAACGCTCTGAGATCGCTGTTGACAGACAGGCGCCAACTTTTCGCGCAGCTCGCCAGCGAGAAGCGGCGACCGGTGCGGCTCGACAACAGTCGCCGAGATGGTTCCTTCCAATAATTATATTTAAATCGTAACTTCAAATAACTATTTATTAATGAGAAAACTTGCTTTTTTTTTCTGAAACATTACACACATCGTTAGCTTGACATTTTTATAGAACAAAATTTAATGCCTAAAAAAAATTTTTTTTAATGACTTCTGAAGTTGATAGGAGGTGCTGCATTGATTTGTGTGAAACATCTAACAATCAATGTCAAGGAATGAGAACAGTCAGGCGTTCTGTACTTTCATTACGAGATGAAAGCCTGGTCGACATAAAATTTTCACTCCAGGGAAGTTAAAGAAAGCGATTCTGTGGAAAATATTGTAACCAACTCGTGTATTAATGCGTGATTAACCATCACGACTTTTGTAACGCGTTCGCGCGTTAAAACGTCTCATCGTTACCCGCCTTCATTAATATACTTGATGGTTAAATAACCATTAAAATTCTTCCCACCATTGCAGTATTTTCGACTAATAATGAAATTACTTGATTTAGTTGGGTTTCATAAAATTTCTTTTAATGGGAAAAACTATTGGAAGACGATGTTTGGGATATTTTTAAAGGGATTCTAGCTTTAGAAGGAAGGAAAAGGTAACGAATTTCATTTCCTCCCCAAGGGGGAAGACAGGTTGTTTGAGCTTTCCTGACTCCTTTAACAGCAGTGATGGATTCCCAACATACATACATACATGGGTGGTCAGGATCGAATTGGAAGAAACTGAATATAGGTCTAATTAGCCGTACATGAAGTGCGTATACGCAGTAATCACCCCGCTGCATGTGTATGAGGAAAACCCCTGAAAACACCTCATACAGGGTAGACGTCAACGGGAATTGAACCCATTACGTCCCGAATACTAAGCAGATTGTGTTGCCACTGACGTACTAGCTCGGTCTGGCTTTTATGTAATAATATAACGATGGGAATCGTTACACACCGAAAAAAACAATATCAGGTACGCATATAGATTTAGGAGTGTCTATCGACCTTGGTGATTTGGGGAGGGACATTTTTGGGGTACAGATGAGCGTAACTTTGTTACCAGGAGCAAGGAGTTAACATATTGTCATTAACTAAGCAAGAAACGCTTACTAAAAGGGTAAGTGGTATTAGAAGCGGAGATTCTGGGTGAATTATACAGGGTACCGTGGGTTAATTGGGTTTTAACAAGAACATCAAACACTGTGGAGAGCGGAGAAATAGTAGTAATAGTGTAAAGTGACCTAAGTAACGGGCTATTCTGATTTCTACAGGTGATGTGGACCAAGGAAGGGGATTTTCACATGACGTGGATCTTAAGCGAGTGGGACTAAAATGTTTACAATGTAACTATTTGATTATTAACATTAAAATTTGTTAAAAATTGCATTTATTACCTGTAGCAGATTGCTCAAACAACCATAAGTGCAAAATTTGCGTATTTTTAGTTTTACAAAGCTTTTTCTACAAACATAGAAATTTGACTCTGAACATATCATTTGTATTAAAATATATATCTAATTATGTGTATGTGTTAACAGGTACATTGAAATATTCAAAAGTAGTTTGGCAGAGTTACACAGGATGACTGAATTAAATCACAGAAATATGGCAGGTGGAGGTAATGGTTTTGGTATGGGTTACAATTCTCGTCCAAGTCCGTATGATCGTGGTGATCGCTTTGGAGGTATGAATCGATTTCAGCACCGCAGTTCTCGTAGTTTCAAAGGTGGCTTTTTTAACAGCAATGACTCAGGTAATTTCCATTACTTATGTCATTCTTATTGTTTACATGTTATTTATAGAACGAAAATTTTTCGATTATAATAATCACCAATCTCCATGGATAAATGATTCCAATCATAATGGTAATATGGATGGTGATAATCTAAATAGTTGGGACAGTCCTAGAAATCGTAGTAATCAAGATATTTATAGTATACATATGCGGGGTTTACCATTTAAAGCAACACAAATGGATATTGTTAATGTAAATATTCATTTAACCTTCTTAAGAGAAAAAAACTTGGTTTTAGTTTTTTAGACCCATTATTCCTGTTTCAATACGACTTCTTCAAGATAACTCTGGAAGACCCTCTGGAGAAGCTGATGTCGATTTTATTTGCCATGAAGATGCAGTACATGCTATGAGCAAGGACAAAGAAAATATGCAACATCGCTACATTGAATTATTTCTAAATTCATCTTCTGGTGGAAAGGACGGAAGAAACAATAATGGAAGACCAACAACTATAGTAACTAATAATCTTTTTATTCTAGACATGATCTAAAATTTTTTTTTTAGATTCAAATTTGCAGATATAAGTAACAGTTGCTGTAACATAACATTGTGGGTCTCTCACTACCTTTTTGATAATAAAAATACATGTTCTATTAAATACATATCTTTAATTTCTTCCTTGACCCAAATAATTAAGTTGATCAATACCAGATTATTAAAATCGTTATAAACACAATACTGGCATGTCACCGTGTGTAGAAATTGTAGTAGAAAATCGTAATATTCGTAGTTTTGTTGTGATTGTATTGAATGTTTAGGTATATTGAGGTATAAAGTTTGGGAAGTCCTATTTTTATGGCGTATTTGACGCTATTTAGATTTAGTAAAGTATTTGTATTCAGTTTTTATAAGTTTTTTTTTTTGTAGTAAGATATTGAAGTTCCCAATTACGATTGTGTTTGTCGCATATTTTAGGTGTAGCTGTTTACGTTAAATACATTTTGTTCTGTAAATATTCGATAATACTATTATGGGTAATTGTAAATTTATACTTTAGTGTTGAGTGGAAATTACATCATGGAAAAGTGTTTGTAATTAATGCAGAAATCGTACGAAAGTCGCATCAGGAGGATAAAATGACGCAATACCAAGAACTTAGATTAGATAGGAAAATTAAGTGTAGACGACGTGGTTTTTATAACATGTTAAAGTATAGTCGTTTTTTTTTAAATTACTACAAATAGGGAACTCCTTCAGATTGCAAATAATAGTGTTGATATACAAACATTTCAAACGAATGTATTTATGACTACAACATTATGATGCAATTTTCTTTACACTCCTTGCTTACCTGCATAAACCCAGACCAATAAAGCAGAAGTTCTACATTTTTTTCGTATTTCATATATATTAACAAACATGGTTTCATGAGTGAACGTTCAACCCTAACCAACCTCTTATGTTTTTACGCAATACGTGTCTGAAGTTTTTGATCAAAGAGGTCGAGTGGATGTTATATACACTGACGTATCAAAGGCATTTGATCACATTCCACATGATATCTTAATTTCCAAATTGGAAGGATATGGATTTCACAACAATTTACTGTCAATCTCCTGTTACCTTACCAACCATATCCAGTATGTTACATTTAACAATTTCACTTCCACTCCAATTTATGCTACCTCTGGTGTTCCACAAGGCTCCAATTTAGGACCGTTATTATTTTTACTGTACATTAACGATGTTACTGATATTCTGTCTTGACAAAAGTTACTATTTGCTGATGATTTAAAATTTATTCTTCCATTTCTAACCAGAAGGATTGGTTGCAACTTCAAACTTGCCTAGACAACTTAGCTAGATGGAGTAAATCAAATTATTTGACTCTCAACATTTCCAAATGTAAAATAATCTCATTTAGTCACAAGGTTAATGCAATATCTTTTAATTACGCCGTCGATTCCATTCACTTAAATAAATGTTTATCAATCAGAGACCTGGGTGTTATTTTTGACTATAAATTTAGTTTTGGTGAACATATAAAAGAAATATCTCTCGGCCAATCGTACATTGGGTTATACTAAGAAATTGTAAAAAATTGTCCAGTTTCGACGCCTTACTTTCTCTGTATTTTAGTTTAGTTCGGTTTAAATTAGAGTATTGTGCGTTAATTTTCAATCCTACTTACACGATGCAAAAAAATTCATTAAGAGTCAGTTCAAAGAAAGTTCTTGAAATTCTTATATTACAAACTCTGCGAAACCTATCCTGTTAGAGGATTTCAACATAATGAGATTCTTGCTATTTTCAATCTCTCGAATCTAGAAGAATTATGTTAAGTCTAAAGTTTCTTTATAATTTGATACACAATAACCTAGATGCTCCTGACCTTGTAGCACTTTTAAATTTTAAAATTCCTCGAACTTCTCCTCGAAGAGTAGCCACTTTTATTTGCAATACACCACGAACTGACATCTTATACCGATCTCCCATTTTCTTTATATGCCAGAACTTTAATCTTATTAGCGATATATGTGACATCAACCATTCCGGCCTTTCCTCCTTATTGTCAGCTTATTTGAATTTCAATATTATTTAATTTACTTGTTTCATTTGATACCATTACATTTAGTTAAGTTAGTTTAAGTCTAGCTACGTTTTTTTTTTATGATTGTGGACCTGAACAGGCTAAATAAGGCCTATCGTGCTAAAGCACTCAGGAACACTTAGGAGGATGGATAGAGGGATAATGAATTGCCAATAGATGCCTATGAACAGCTACCTTAAATTTTCTCATATATTAAATGTTAGTATAATTTAGATAAGTTTGTTGAATAACGTCAATTTAAAATTACAAACATTCCTTCTACATTTTATTTTAATGGCTTACAATTACTACAAATAATAAATTTTAAATTAAAATACATCCTCTTCTGAATCGAAACTGCAGTTCGTACTATCATTGAAGAACAAAGCAATTGATTTTGAAGAAGGGTTATTAAAAGTTGATTTATGAATCTGGCAAGGCAAAACAAAAAAGACAAAAAATATGCTGTCGCTGAGCTAATTGCATTCTATGGACATGAAGTACTTCGTTTTCCGCCATACCATTGCCACTTTTTTTCCTATAGAAATGATATGGTCTATTTCGGAAACTTTCTATAAGAATATCGCTAAAACGTCGGGACAGGAGGATGAACTACATGGAATCTCGCATTACATCGTCTAACTCAGGAAATGTGGAAGAAGGGTGTTCAACACACTAATAAGTTGATAAAAGAAGCTTTTGAAACGGAACGAGTTATAATTATTACAAGTTTTTGTTATGAACGAATAAGTTCAAAGGTAATTATGTAATTAAAAATTATTATTAATTTTATTAAATACATAAATAAAAAGTTTACCTCGAATAGGATTTGAACCTACGACCTGTACTTTGCTAGAGTACCGCGCTAACCAACTGTGCCACCAAGGTTCAAGCCCCAATCGATGCAAATTTTGTCTTTATGTATGTAGAACTGATGTAAATTCTAAATATAAAATTGTAGGTTCAAATCCTACTCGAGGTAAACTTTTTATTTATGTATTTAATAAAATTAATAATAATTTTTAATTACATAATTACCTTTGAACTTATTCGTTCATAACAAAAACTTGTAATAATTAAATATTAGTCAAGTTGCTTTGGTATGTGTGAATCCTTGCGATATTGCAGGCTCACATTCCATTAATATAAGTAATTTGACTGTAATCTCATTATATTTAGAATTTACATCAGTTCTACATACATAAAGACAAAATTTACATCGATTGGGGCTTGAACCTTGGTGGCGCAGTTGGTTAGCGCGGTACTCTAGCAAAGTACAGGTCGTAGGTTCAAATCCTACTCGAGGTAAACTTTTTATTTATGTATTTAATAAAATTAATAATAATTTTTAAGAACGAGATAGATGATGTATGACCGTTAATTATAACTAATTGTGAAGATTAGGAGGCTGATAGTACGAACTGCAGTTTCGATTCAGAAGAGGATGTATTTTAATTCATTATTTGCAGTAATTGTAAGCCATTAAAATAAAATTTAGAAGGAATATTTGTAATTTTGAACTGACGTTATTCAACAAATGTATTATAGGACTTCTGCTTTATTGATGGGCCTAATTTCCTTTAATTAGGTAATTATCTAAACAGAACACAAGTAAGATTAATGAGGCATTTCCTTAGTGATGTCCACTTTCCAATATAAAAATCTCATTGAATAGTGCATTTTAATAAATAACTAATGAATATGTCATTAGTGATATGTACACTTTATTATTTGTAGTAATTGTAAGCCATTTAAATAAAATGTAGAAGGAATGTTTGTAATTTTAAATTGACGTTATTCAACAAACTTATTGTATATTGAAATACGAAAAAAATTTTGTAGAACTTCTGATTTATTGGTCTGGGTTTATGCAGGTAAGCAAGGAGTGTAAAGAAAATTGCATCATAATGCTGTAGTCATAAATACTACTTTCGCTTGAAACGTTTGTATATGACACTAATTATTATTTGCAAGATCCATTTTACCAGTGGCTACAGCAATTTGAAGGAGACAAAAGACTATAGGGTTGATTTTGCTAAGTATAGCGACGACGAAAACATCAGCTCACAATTTTGTCCATGTACTCTGATATTGCAAGCTTGTGCCGTATTTACGAAAATTATCAATGTTCTGAGTAACGTGTAGAATGGCCCGTTTTGCGAAGCGTATTATGTTCAAGACTGGAGAACACACCCAGCTATCGGATAATATAGTAGAATTTTTAATGTTGTGATAAATATAATTGACAGAGAACGACCAGCTCTCATACAGACCGGGGAAGGCGAGTCCGAGAACCGGAGCATCCCTTTACCGTTTCTACCTTGGCAACCTGAAAGCGCAAGTACTTATTGTTAATTTGGTGTACAATAAAGGTAATAAAGTTGTTGGGTTTTAAAGAAGATTTGTTTTATTAAATACTAGTTGATCCGCAAATTTTGTGCTGAGATTGAGATTTCTATACTTACCAATAAAATGGGTTTTGTGCAATAATTTATGTTGCCTAAATAACATTCCGAAGAGATTTTTCAAATATTTGGCCACCTATTGAGATGGTCAATGTCCAAAAACCCAATGGTAACCAAGACCAACTACGTTTTAGATATGAGCTCGATCGGTGTGGTCGGTTAGTGGTTACAAACACACATGTTTATTTGTTATAAATTACACATTTCTTTATGCGACATTGAATGCTGGTTGTCGTCGGGATTGTTTGGTTTGTGATTATTCTTTTTTATGGTATAATTAAATGTTTATATCTAAATAAATGGGCATGTGCTGCCAATCTTCAGCTCTAAAAAGCGCTTTTGTAGGTGAAAAGGAAAACGGATTTTTTTTATTTTGTGAGATTTCTAAAAGATTTTTTTACTAATAGTATTCCTGTATACGCTAATATTTGCCTAACGTGCTAAAGCACCCAGGAACACTGGGAGGGGGTTAGGGATATTGTTAGGCTGAGTAATATTTGTGAACGACTACCTCAAATTTGCTTAAATCAAAGTTTGGAGGAAAACAGGAACTGGGTAGTGCATTCCACAATTTGGTCGCCGTGTGGAAAAATGTAGATTGCGCTCGTTTAGTGTGACAAGATGGAATTTTGAGTGCATAATTATGGTGTGAATGTGCAAACCAAGTGTTTCTAGGGAAGGTATTAAAGAGTGTATTCTGGAGGCACACTAGCAATAGAACAAGGAAAGAACCAAAGCTGTTCTATGCTCAAGAGACTAGGTCAGAAGTTAGAGAAGGGTCATTTATAAGTGATAACTCTTTTTTGGATGCGGTTTACCATCAAGGGCGTATTGAGAAGCACTGACCCAGAGGTGGGAATTGTATTCTAGATGAGGTCGAATTTCAGCCTTATACAGTAAAAGGAGTTGTTGCGATGTGACGTGCTGTTTAGATCTGTGTAGAAAGCCCAGTTTACAGGCAGCTGTTTCGCTGGTTGAGAAAAGGTGGTCAACCCATGAAAGGTTCGATGATACGGACATCCCTAACATAGAAATTGAAAAGTTGAGATCTTGGCCATTCATATTTACAGCAGGAAATGATCGGTCTCTCTTGGCCGACACAAGGCAACACTTGGTTTTGTCGGCGTTGAACGTGAGTAGATTATTCCTTCCCCATTCAAGAAAACGTTCTAAGTCACAGTTGATCAAGGCTACTATTTTCACTTTAACGTCCTGACTAGACCTATTGTTGTGGGAAAACTGAGAACTACAATGTAGAGTCTGCAAAGCAATGGATCGGGTTAGTTGTTGAGGAAATGAGGTCATTTATGTATAGCGTTAATAGTAGCTTCTTTCGAAAAGAAGCTATCGCCGACAACACATACATTTTTTGGCTAGAAAGCTGGAGATCCAATTGATGAGCGCGTCAGGTAAGTCGAACGAGGTGTTTGGCAAGTAGGCACTTGTGCCAAACCTGGTCAAAAGCCTTTGAAATATCTGCAGCATGTAATGTACCACAACTGGTGCATCTCCACCTATTTTATTTTATAAATTAGAAGACGGGTTGAATTGAAACCATTTAGTAAATATGTGTGGCTGTTGTATGTTTGGATAGTAGAAATAAGGTGTGCTTGGAGTTAGGTTGTTAGGAAAAATAATAGAGGGTTGTTGATTTTGATATTTTAGGAAAAAGAATGAATGTATTTTTCTGATGCAATAACATAGAATAAAAAGGCAATGTTATATATTCACTAATTGCATTTTTCTTTCAGTAGGTGCTTATAATATTATGACCTCAACAAAAAGGGTAACTTAATTATAAGAATATAACTTGACTTGAAGATAGAAGGTTCTTTTATAAATTAAACTAAATAATTCAAATGAATATATGATTTATATTATAATACCATGGTAAGAGTGATTATTACATCTAATATAAATTAATATCAATGATAATTTGAAAGTTAATATTACATTACAATCTTGTTATTTAATGTAGAGAGGTCTCTTGATTTCATTTTTAATATATTTTATTTAGACATTTCCCACCTATAATGTTCCATATTTTAAGATGGACGTTCCATTGTGAATGTAGTGGAAGCGTAAAATCGTCTCTCGGGTAAAACTGGCATAATGCTGACCTATGGGAGATAACCGTAGCAAAACTAAGGCATGTTCTCGTTGGAATACTGTCTGCGCCAGTTATGAAGTACGAGGCTCGTTTGACGGAAGTGTGACTTTTCAAAAGTTGGCAACCCTAACGTGACTATATTATGTTGCATACTTCAGCCATCTTTTAAAATCCCACTGTCAAAATTTCGTGAAAATCCGTCAGTTACTTTATGTTTGACAGTCAATCAAACAAGACACGTTTTGTATTTAATTAAAAATGGGCCAAAAAGAATTTCATGTTTTAATAAAAAACTATTTTTTACGCAGAAAAACGATCAAAGAAACAGAAGAGAAACTGCGCAAATATTACGGCGAATCTGCTCCGTCCCATGGAATGCTTTGCAAGTGGTTTGCTTCTTTTAAAAGTGGCCATATGGGCACGGAAGATGCGGAACGTCCAGAACCGTCGAATACGGTTACCTTTCAAGAAACAATCGATAAAGTCAGTTCCATCATAAAAAGTGATCGTCGAGTGAAAGTGCGAGAGATAGCTAATGAACAGCGTATTTCAACGGAACGAGTGCATAATATCTTGCATCAATATTTAAATATGAAAAGTCAATACCCTTTTATACAAAAGCCATTCACAATATCAAATCTAGTAAATGGTAGAAAATGGAAGATACCATTTTCTGCTTTTTTGAATAGTTTTGTAACGATCTATCAAACTATCCATGAGGTCGACCCCACCCTTACGTTTTTTTTTCTTTTTGTCGAATCTTTTAACATTACCCATTAGATTTTTTCCAGTAAAACAATACACAAGCTGAGCGCATTTACAATCTTTCCAAATTACGGCAGAGACATCAACACCATCAATAGTCGTTACAAATTCATTCGAAAATGCACGATTTTTTGGTGGTAAGTATTTTCGGAAGGTAGTGGACAGTTCGGTATTCTGTCTCTTCTAGCAGTCCCAAGAGAATTAATCCCTCTTTTGTACAAGTAGACTATTAGCTTTTGGAACGTATAGTAGTTATCACAGTACAATGCATAATTTTGCATAGAAGGTATAATTCGCGTAAGATGTTTTTTGCAGAAACAACCAAATCTGGCTCATTTTCCAATGGAGGTGCAAGGTTTTCTTGACCTGAGTAGATTTCAAACTGATATGCAAACTCTGAAATGCCAGCAATTCCATACAACTTGAAACCCCACTTCTTGGGGTTTTTAGGTAGATACTGCTTCATAAAGTGGCGAACTTTAGTAGAGCATACTTGCTCGCCAACTGATAGAGAAGCTTCTAGTGCAACAGTTTTAAATGTATCATTGAAATGTTGGACAAGCGGCCTAATTTTATGAAGCCTGTCGTGTCTAGGATGATTACGAGGCAGGTGTTCATCGTTATTACTGAAATGGAGAAGCTTCCTTATGGCTTCAAATTCGCTCAGGGGCATTACATTTTTTACTCGATCGTGGCCCAAATCTGCATTCCAAAAAGATCTTACACTTGATAAATGTATAAGCGACATATAGTAGCAGATACCGATAAATTGCATAATATCTGCAGCAGAAAAGCTGGTTGGTTTGTTCAGTAATATTTTGGAACAAGTCGCCTGTGAAGAAATATTTAAAAAAACTAAGTGTGCTTTCTAAAGTCATAATAGCAGACATATACTTCCGCGAGATTCCGATTGTTGTTCACGGACCGCAATATTTTTGTGATGCTAGGTTAGCTTCAGCTTTTCAGTTTTCTTTGTTTATTCTGTTTTCCACATATTTTAGACTGGTGGCTACTTACATTCTCTTTTTCTCCTTCCAATAGCTTCCAAAATCGGTTCTGCCTCCAAAAATCATCTTCGTCCTACTCTCTAATCGCGTTTGGTTGGCTTCCTCCAATATTATCTTCATCCCTCAAAATTATCTCCTCTTCATCTTTATCAGAGATACTATCTATTTAATAATTTGTATCGGCAACACTATCATCATCCGAAAAGTTCACTATCTGACCAACCATCCCAAATTTCAAGCATTTCCTGCTCACTCAAGGGTTTTTGTTGCGTTTAGAGTAACTCATATTTTTTCTTATAACAACTCTAAATGCACACTGCTGCACACCTGCAACAAACAATAAACTGTAAATGTTACACTGTAATTGATATAAATTATTATTTACTTACAAAATAGACTCCTTCCTGCATACTACGAGTACAATATTTTAATTTTCACAAAAATACAGAAACACCACGAGGTAAAATTTTAGGTTACGTACTGTTCATAACAACGAACGAAACTAAACTGATTCCTCTTTACTAAGGATACGTTCCACTTAACGATCGTGGTGCCCGATTTCTGTAGTTTAACCGTTCCACTTAACGACCGCGGCCGTTTTAATCCTGCTGAAAACGTCATGAACAACGACCACACTGCGACCGCAAAGCCTCACGTGTGTAAGTGGGTCTGCGTGGTCGTCCGCTAATTTAGTGCGCGCTTTTAAAACGTTTGAGGTTATTGAAAATAAATGAAATAAAGGTAGGATTTTATGACGCAGAGAAGGACACTGTTTTAGAATTAAATTTAAGTCCTGAGGATGCAGAACGTGTTCAAAACGGTAAGTATACCTGTTAAGAACCTACCATCTATTACATTTTGGCTGTTTTTACAGATAGTAGAGGAACTGGTCCGAATATGGGCTATGCATTTCATATGGGCCTCCGAACTATCTATGAAATAAGTTGCGCCATCTGTCAAAAAATAGCTAAATATACTAACAGGCACCCCTCCTACACTATATCTAAAAGTGCCGCGATCAATACACGCATTGCTGTTGCACAGTGAGGCTTGTATGTTTTGACCGTTGAAAGAATTTTATATTACGTGATATTGGTATTTCTTTGTATTACTTCGGAACTGATATATACAAAGTCTGGCGCAGAAAAGGTTTAAAAAGAGATTCTAGTATAAGTTAGGAATGCAAACAAATTTACAGAATTATAACCTAATATTTATTCTGAATGTAAACATTTTGAAATATGGTCCACTTGTGTGAGTTAAATATGGGTCAGGGGCCCATATTCAGACCGAAACAATAAAATGTTCTCTTTTTTACAGGCTAACAATGTCCGGCAATAACAGAAAATTTATTCGTCGAAATCTGAGGAAAAAGTGGAACGAGGAGGATATGAAGCGAGCTGTTGACGCTGTACAACAAAAACACATGGGTTTAAAAATTGCTTCCAAAAGTTTTCGAGTCCCAAGATCGACTTTGCAGAGAATGGTAAAAAAAGCGAAAATGAGCGACTTTCTCGTTGCCGATATTATAAGTACCAAACTGGGACGAAAACCAATTCTTGGATGTGCTATAGAAGAAGAATTAGTTGAGTATATTCTCAAAATGGAGTCTCAGTTTTTTGGTTTAACCAGAAAAGATCTATGTAGAATGACATACACACTGGCTATTAAAAATGGAATTAAAAATCCTTTTAAAAATGGTATTGCAGGTCGTAGCTGGTTAGATACTTTTTTAACTAGGCATAAAAATCAACTATCCCTGCGAAGACCAACTGGAACCTCTTTCGCAAGGGCTTTGGGGTTCAACAAGGAAAATATCAACATATTTTTCGATAACCTTGAGACACAATATGTAGAACATAACTATGGACCACACCAAATATTTAATATCGTCGAAACTGGTCTTTCCGTTGTACCGTCGAGGATTCCTAAGGTCATTGCACGAAAAGGAAAACGTCAGATTGCTGCCATTACATCAGCTGAGAGAGGTTCGCTAGTGACTATGGTTGCAGCAATGAGTACAGGAGGGCAATTTGTTCCTCCAATGCTTATCTTCCCAAGAAAAAATAAAAATGATCAGCTTATGCGCGGAGCACCAGCTGGCAGCATCTATGCAGTACATCCAAGTGGCTGGATTCAGCAAAATTTGTTCACAGAATGGTTCAATCATTTTATCCAGTTTGTAAAACCAACCAAAGAGTCACCTGCGTTGCTCATAGTAGATGGATATTACAGCCACACCAGAAATTTGGACATAATAAAATTGACAAGGGAAAATAATGTCTGCATCATATCTCTCCCACCTCATTCAACCCATAAACTCCAACCACTTGATAAAACGTTCATGGGACCACTAAAAGCGTATTACAGCGAAGACGTCAGAACTTGGATTCGCATTAATAACAGAGCATTAACACAATTTGACCTGGCGGAGTTATTTGGTAAAGCATTTCTAAAATGCCAGACGGGAGAGACTGCTACAAATGGATTTAAAGTAACCGGAATCTGGCTAATAAATAAAAAGATTTTTTCAGATGCTGATTTCATTGCTGAAAAAATTGTAGCTGAAAAAACATATAACTCAACTGGAAGAACTGACATGTGATCCTGCCCAAAGTGTTGCTTCAGAAGTTCCACAACCAAGTTGTTCAAAAAATCCAGATCCACCATTAAGATGCACAGTGGCCTCAACAATCGTAGTATTAGAAGACTGTTTAAATACATTCATCAGCCCATTCATTCTTTCACCTGTCCCTTCAGTTACAAAACGATTATCTACAAGAGGAAGAAAAACCTCTCGTTCCCAAATTATAACTTCATCTCCGTATAAAACAGATCTTGAATTATCTATTGAGAAAATAAGGAAATCAAAAGAAGGAAATGGGAAAAGAAAAGTATTTTCAGTGGAAACGGAGGAAAACGTAAAGACAAACGAGAAAAAGGGAAAGCAAAAAGTATCTGAAGTAAAGTTGAAAGAAAATGTAGCGAAACCCAAACGAAAAACTCAAACCAGATTTAATTCAGATGAAGAAGAGGAAGATGAATTTTTGCCTGCAGATGATGACCTTGACGTTGATCAAGTCTGCCAAGATACTCCTGACAGTAAAGATGCTTCGTGTATATTTTGTGAACAACGATTTTCTGATGATATCAGAGGAGAAAAGTGGGTTGAGTGTATAATTATGTGTAGTCTCTGGGCTCATGAAGAATGTTCTGGAGCAGAAAAAGACTCTATTTGTGATTTTTGTCAATAACTTTAGTTTTTCCTTTTCTTATTTCTTTACTTAGGCATACATTGTTTTTTATGTTGTTTTATTTAATATTTTTTATCGCGTAATGGAAATTTATTTAGTTTTAATAAGGGGCCCATATTTCATACCTCCTAGCCATCTTGAAAAAATGTACCCCACTTTATATATTTTTTTATAATATCAATATACTTCATTTAACAAAAAATATATTTTGCAATTTTGTTACAAATGTCCTATGGTATCTATAGATGAATTTTAATAGTTTTTGTTAATATAATAAGTAAGTTACAATAAAAAAACAAATCAGGGTTTCATATTCGGACCACTTCCTCTCACTATGCAACTTTGCTTTTAAATACATATGTAGCTGAATCTTTGGCAGAAGATAGTCATTCAGGATCAGGATTTATTGAATTTGCAACAGACCAAGAAGATGGTCTTTGGAATGCAGATCAATCTCTTCCTCAGCCAGTAGACCCTACCGAAGCAGATTGCACAGTCAGCAGAATCTTCAAAGGAAGGTATGTCAAAAATGAGTTATGTGGAGTGGCTTAGTTTTAGATTGCTGGTAGCTATCCAGGAAAATAACTCTGTTCTAATATCTGTATTTATAATTTTCAAAGGTTTTGATACTTTTACAAATAGACACACAATCGAGAAAAATATTTACTAACAACAAAATTAAGTTTTCATTCCATTTTATTTCAGGATCATCATCGCACCGCTAGACAGATGAATGTGTGTTACTTCTCTTAGAAAATAAATTCAGCAATGGAAACATATCTGAAAAAAAAGTTGGGAAATGATTGCAAATGTTATGAAAGAGCATGGCCATAATGTTACAGGAGGTCGGTGTTCAGCAAAACTTAGAAGCCTCAAAAAAACTTATAAGGCTATTAGGACCATAACAACAAATCTGGAAACAATAGAAGAAATTGGCAATTTTATGAGGTTATTATACTTAGTAGAATCATAGGTACCTAAAACAATTTATACAGTACAATTCTGTTTAAGGTTGTTGATGAGATATTTGCCAACAAAGCTTGGAGTGCCCCAGTAGCGATAGCATCATCCACAGGATTGTCTGAAAAAAAGGATGAAGCTGAAGGCCATCCAAAACCAAAATCTGTGGCTGCACCAAAAACAGCTGTATTCTCTCTTGTCAAAGAGATTGAGACAAAAAGAATATGAAGAAGCGCGAGCCAAGCGGCATAAAGAGAAACTTGAAATGGATATGAAATTCCGTGCAGTTTTGGAAAAATTTGCACAATGAAGAGGACGGCCACTACAAGAACAAGACTGTCTTTAGTTTCGTGAACACACAAGCGTGCTTTTTAAGAGAACTGCTTAAGTTTTGTTACATATTCTATTTAGTTTTTAGGAAGGAATATTAATTTTTTGTTTTAAAGTACAACACAGTTACCCGCACAAAAAAACTTATTATTTGTGATAGTTTTTTATTTAAACAAAATAATTTCCACAAACTGCAATATGCTGTTAAGTACAGATCATAAGATATTAAACAATCATTAACTCAGTGGCGGATTAAGCTGCTTGGGGGCCCTGGGCGGTAAAATCAAAATGGGTATTATATTTTATACCAATTTAAGGGACCTATATAATGAAAAATAATAAAACGATTGTAATTAAAAGTATTTTTTATTTACGTTTACGTTTTGTGTTTTCTTATTCTTTATCAACCGAATGATTGCGCGGGTTCGGTCTATCAAACTCCATAAGACGTATAGGCTTTATTTTACGATGAAATATTAAAGGAAATTTTGCGTTGGACTAATGTTAGAATTATGGAATTTTCAATAGAAATTTGCAGATTGTTTTTAGAATTTGTATTACTATACTATACTGTTACACTTTGCAATAAATTTCCCAAAAATTTCTGTTTTTTCTTTAAAACGTGCTTATAACGAGCTGTCTCTCAGATCGCACGTCGATGAGTACGCAGCAAATATAGAGTGTTGATTGGGACAGGTTAAATTATTATCTTATTCGCCGAATTCGGACCTAACTCTATAATCATAATGTAAACAAAGCGGTAATGTATACAGAAACTTAATACACTATTTTAATTATGTGATAAACTATTTGTCTTATTTTATTTTTCTGTATCTATTATTTTATGAAGAAAATATTTTTATATACGCCTCGGTCTCGGTGGGCCCTCTGGGCTTGTGGGCCCTGGGCGGTCGCCCAGTCCGCCCACCGTTTAATCGGCCACTGCATTAACTAAAAAGAAACTAGCTAAGTGCATATACCATGAATATTCAAAACACAATCAAGATCATTGTGGTAAACTTGCCATGATATAATTCCGTTTTTGCATTGCAGCATTATTTCTACATTCTCTTACAGTGTATGTTCATTTTAGGGTAATGTTACAATGTTTATGATGCCTCCACGCAATGTGCAAATATTATGAATTGCACAGCATGCAATTATGTATTCGGCAATTGTCTATTCTGGTCATAGGCAGACAGTACAGAAGATTCCTCATTGTACCATTGAGTAATCCAATACATCTTTCAATTGCCATTCTGGCAATGGCGATAATTGTAATTATTTTGCTCTGCAGTTAAATGATCATTATCCTTAAATGGTGTAATTAAATTCTGGTGACATATCACTATCACCTGAGAATTTAAATTGATTCCCAAGGTAATCCGCAACTTCTGATTGACACAACACCCTCTGATCATGCAAGGAACTGGGATGTCCTGCGTAACAGTATGTAATCAAGGTTTTATGATCACAAACTAACTAAAAAATTTAATGACGTATACACAAGTATCATTGACATGAAATACTTCTGCAAACCTGTAAATGAATTGAATGGAATTCTTTGTGGTTGATGTAATCGGTAGGATTTTCCTTAGGAGCATCGGTACAAATATGTGTTCCATCAATAGCTCCTATGATATTAGGGAAACCATTAATTTCTTAAAATCTTCTTATTAAACTAGCAGCATGATCACCGCTTGGCCACTGTATGAATGTAGCTGCCTTTCAAAACAGAGCACAAGTGACCTTTCGTACAGCTCTGACTGCAGTAGCTCGACCGATATTAAATCTATCACAAACTAATCTGTAACAAAGTTACACTGTTGAATTGACTCAGCAATGCTTTATACATACCTGCATAAGTCTGTTGTTGCCATTTTCCATATGGAAACCAATAACTGTTGCTCACAAGGAAATGTTGGGACAACCTTTAACTTGCCTTGTTAAATCTTGCCCCAGAATGTTGACCAAATGTTGAAAGATAGTTCTACTCATTCTACAATAATGTTATCATAAATTTTACTCAGATATAGAATGGTGTACAGTCAGAGTAAGGTCTTCTTATAAATACTCGCCTAGTGTCTTTTAAAATCTTGGTCGTTATACACATTAATAATATTGACATAACCTTGGATTCGCGCCTGAAGTTCTCTTTTCTGTCTTTTAAAGAGGGCAGACTCCCACTCTTCATCCGAACCGGAAGAAGTTTCATCTTCATGGGCAATTCGTTTTCTTGACATGACCACAACAAATGCCGAAATTGTTTAGGTTCTGTGAATCTGTGATCCCGACCGGTTCCACTCGACCGTACGCTAGTGGAACCGAAAATCAGCGGTCGTGATCGTGAGTCTTGCGGGTGATAAGTGGAACGTACCCTAAGCGGTTACACGCGCTTTTTGAGTGATGTTTGCTTTGAAGCAGTATGCATTTAAAGTTGGATGCCTCGGCTAATAATCTGAAGCGTGTTAATTCGGAACGTTGCATATTAGCAACCATATGCATTTAAGGGTTAAGGTATGGAAAGTAATGAATTTAGGTATAGGGACCGATTCATAAAAATGAAAGGGTATAACAAATACAATCTTTTGAAAAAATAAAATATAGGGGATGCATTTAAAAAATTTGAGAAAATCGTAATTCTCTTTTTTGGCTCATCCTTTATACAGATATTCTGTTAATTAGTTTTAATACCAATACATATTGTTTACCTTATTATATAAAATAAACAAGTATTTATTTATTACTTCTCCATACACTTACTCTTTATTTCATTGCGATTTCGATATAAAAATGGTCATAACTCTTTAAATAGTTACTCTGTATGGTTATATACAACTTCATATTGTAAGAACAGGGATTATAAGAGGAATATAATATGAGGAAATATAACGGGTGTCCCATTTAAAAATTGAATGTTATCGTGTAGTTATGAATCACCCTGTAGAGATCGGCATACTTTCCAAATAAAGAGCATATCGTTACCTACAATTTTTGTAAATAACTTTTGATGTACTCTATCATAACGGAGAAATGTAATCGACCAATCCCACACTAAATACTCACCCTGTATGTATATGTTTGTTGGAAGGTAAACATTGTTGAATTTGTCTTAATTTAACCACAATAACGATGTAAAAACAGAAATATAACACGTGTAATAGGTTTTTCGGTGGTAGCGAGTGAAGCATGCCCTTAACGAGAACCAATATAAAAATTAAACTCGTTTGAAATAAATTTATTTAGTTTACTTAGAATTTACGGTATTTATTTTATTTCGGTGTCAACTCCTGGGCAGTATACGGATAACGAGTTCCTGGTTACAGGGGTTGAAGCGGGTTAAACGGAATCGTACGCCACCAAAAGATAAGCCAATGTCCAGGGGGTCCCTGGGTCCAATCCTGAACTTGTACGGTTTGCAAACAATTGCTCCAGCTCTCTCAGTGGAGGATAATATTCAGGATCTTGTTCTGCGGTAGAAGATATAACTAAAACAAAATTAATTCGGACGGGCGGAGGATACGATAGTTGACAAAGGTGCTTCCCTTGACAAACAAAATCCTTCATCAGTGATTGATGAAAAATGAATGATTATTAATAAATACGAGCTCTCTCAATTGAGTTCAATTTCCACGGTTCTCAGTTAAATTAGTAGTTATCAGTAGTAAAGCAACTTTTACTACTTGTATTATAACAAATTAAAAATGTACTTATATAGAAAGTATCTATTAACTTTAATTAGATTAATCAATTTGAAACTACGCTTTACCTTATACTCATCAATAAAATTCAATTTTCGACTGTCTATTTAATGCAGTGAGAACAAAAAAAGATAATCATTTGGCTATGGCACTTTCCTATATGAGTATGATATATTAAAAGAGGGGTAGATGGAAATTCCAGGTTTTTCTCGATGAGGCAGCAGCGTAACACGTTGTTTTAATTAATATTAAATCAACTAATGGAGTGGTGGCCAACCCACGGCCCCCCTTGAACATTTTTACGGCCAGCGAGATTCATCACACTTTTACAAAATATATTTATTTTATAATAGAGAAAGTAATAAAAACCAATATATTAAAATAATACATTATTTGTGCATCCATATATTCAAAAATTAACTGTCGAAATTATCAGAAAAGTTAACTTTGATTTTACAATAATATTCTTACTAATAAATGACAGATATTGATATTGATGGATCATGTTATGCAAGTAGTTGTAAAAACAGTGAATTACATTCGGTCACATGCATTTCTGCATCGGAGTTTCTGAAAGAATAAAATTCTGAATACCCATGGTGAAGTTGTATACTTCAGTCAAGTCAGATGGTTGTCATGGAAGATGTTTACAGAGGTTTTATGAGTTATGAGAAGAAATTGACATTTTATGAATGACAAGCAAAGACCTGAACCAGAATTAAGAAATGATGAGTATTTATTGGATTTATGCTTTTTAGTGGATATTGTCGAAAAATCATTGCAAGGAAAAGATTACCTTATAATTGATACATTTAATCACACCAAAGCATTGTAGAAGAAATTGTTGTCATTTGAATCACAATTGAAAAGTAATAACGCTCACCAATTTCCATTGTTGACATCAGAGTCAAAAATAAATTTTTATAACACTTACATCACAAAAAGAAATTTTCCAATTTGATAAATCTGGCACAAAAAGTTGTTGCCGCTTATGATTAAACTTACACTTGCGAATCATTTTTTCGAAAATGAAATTGACTAAACACAAAACACGCTCAAACATAAGCGACACTAACCTGCAACACCAATTATGATGTGCAAATATCCAAATTGAGATCGATCTGCAAAAGCTAAGTGAAAGAGTGGAGAAACAAGTATCGCACTAGTAAAATGAATATTTTTTAATGAGTTCACGTTTTTTATTTCATTACTATATTTTTTATATTTCATTTTTAGTGTTATACAGTGCCCGTCTAAGCCCCAACCTATTATGTGAACCATAAAACGGAAATTAATAAAATTTTGGAAAACCGAACTAAGGCACATGATGGTATTCAGTGACGTAATCATTAAAAATGACGGACAGCCGCCATTTTAAATGGTATTATATGGCAAGTAGTACTCATTTGAAAGCTCGTTCCAAGTCCTTTTCAACGACAACAACATTAAAATATTACTATTGATTCATGAGTTTCAAGTCAAAAACGCCAATTAATGTTCTGAGGTTTTTGGATTGAAACTCATAAATGAGTAGCAATATTTTAATGCTGTTGATGTGGTTGAAAAGTACTTGAAACGAGCTTTCAAATGAGGTATTACTTGCCATACAATGTCATTTAAAATCACATTACAAAATGGCAGCTGTCCTCCATTTTTAATGATTACGTCACCATCAAAAACGTTGCATACGTGTCTTAATTCGGTTTCCCAAAATTGTATTAATTTATGTTTTATGGTTCACATAATAGGTTGGGACTTAGACGGGCACGGTATATTTTTTTGTAACGTGCGTTTAGTATGATTATTATTATATTATCTATGTTAACATGTATGAATAATAGTAAACGCAATAATAATAACTCATTATGTTTCAATTTTTCACTCCAAAAAAAAAATATAGTAGGTCTAAATCTAATATGGGGATATATAAATTTATAAGCGGCCCGCATTTCCAAAGTGGCCTGTAAGAACCTTTGGATTGGCCACCCCTGAACTTATTTTGTCATGCTAAAATTATTATTTGTTAAATGACGGAACAATTGCTATAAAATTTGGCCGGTTTCTACTAACAAAAAGTACTTATTCAACAGGATGTTTTAATTAATAATTACGGACACTTTTGTCTAATTATAACTCAAAATTTACAGAAGTCGATTGCTTCTTGCAACAGTTTGAATGCATTCTTTAGTACACAATGGGAACGCGATTACAATGCCTATTGTAGTTGTACCTGGTTCATATAAGGACAGTGTTAATTGTAACTTGTTTTATTACTTTAACTCTCTTAATTATATTGATCGGATCTCTAAATAATATTTTGGATGCTGCAATTACTTATCTCTAACTAATATTAACATAAAAGGTTTTGACCATAATTTTCCATTTAACAGGTGCGTTTTAATACAAATTAAATTATTAACTCTTAACTCTTTTTAACTTTTGTTCATCATAAACAATTTTATTCTGAATAGCTAAACTTTATTATCTTTATTTAACATTCATTACGAATCACGGTATAATTATTTGTAGTACTTAAATCAAGTCTTAACAATATGTAGCGCCGAATACTTAATTGATTGACAGACTTAATTACGGTTTTTGTTAGTGAAGTAAAAAAAAAACATTTTCACACATAAATTTAAAACCTTAGATCTAAATGAGGAAGGACCTTTTAAGGGTTTAAAACAACAATTTTCATTTTCAATACTTCTATATTGTCGTCACAAGAAAATGTGGTCATCTTTTCTAGAACATACTGTACATTATCACTTCACTAATACTTAATATTAAATTAAATACCAATGTGACTAAATATTCCTTGTTATAGTGGACGTATGCTATAAATAGTACATATTAATTTTAACACACACGTGCACCGCTTTCATGAGAAGAAACAATGATGAGTTGGTAGAAAAATATGTAAAATGTGCTGAAAAAACCACCATTATTTTTTTGTTTGTTATCTTTACTCTATACTATTTTTACTAAATTCAAATTATATACTATAATACATAAAGCATATTTTACAATGACAAACTAACTCACAATACATTTACAAGTACACAAAAAAAAAATGCGGAAGTTTTAGGAATAAAAAACGCTTCCTAATGGATTTTGGAAAAAAACTAATATTGGTCCTTAGTCTATAAAACCAAAATTCTCGAGAAATTTTAGAATTTACTTTTAGTTAAGTTAGAATGGCAATCACATATGTCAGTGCTTTAGACCCTGTCTAGATTACAGAATTATGAAAATGCGTCAAGCCTAGATAATCCAAATGTTAATTTTCCTATAAACTCATTTAAACTATTAATTTGTAGCGACAACTCCATCTCATAACCCTAACAGGGGGGTATAAAAAATAAAAATCCCACCAAAAGCACCTCACTTTATTGAAAATATATTTAAAAATAAGTACTATATAGAGATGTTTCTGTTGCTACAAATAAACGTTAACGCACCTATTCAATATTAGCAATAACCGTATAAAAGTAATCCCTAGTCTGGTACCTCCCTATACGGTATTTCAGAAGTAACATTAAATCCTTCAAAGTAATGTGTTAAAAATTCAAAAGTAGGTCTATTTTCTGGTCGGGCATCCCAACAACTCAACACATATTGATAAATTTCATCAGGTATACAGTGTGAGGTAGGTTTAGGCATTCTATAACCTTTTTCTACTTGTTCAATAACTTCTCGTCCGTGCATGCCTGGATACGGAACTTGACCGTAAGTAAATAATTCCATTAATAAAATTCCGTACGACCACACGTCCGATTTTATTGAGAATTTTCCATATATTATGGCTTCGGGGGCAGTCCATTTAACCGGAAACCGTGATCCCTGTTTTGGGCAATATTCGTTATCTTCGATGACACGAGCTAATCCGAAATCACATATTTTAGCTATATTATTTTCACCGATTAAAACATTACGAGCTGCCAAGTCTCTGTGAATAAGCTGTTTAGATTCTAAATACTCCATTCCAGAAGCAACTTGTGATGCGATATAAATAAGATCTTCGAATTCTAACGCTTTACCTTCTTCTTTACGTAGAAAATCTAATAAACTACCTTTTGACATATATTCTTGAACTATATAAATAGGTTCTTCTTTACTACAAACTGCGTATAACGCTACTAAGCGTTTATGTCTAAATTTCTTCATGATAGCCGCTTCTTGAAGGAAGGCTTGTGTCGACATTGTACCCTCACGAAGTGTCTTTACGGCAACATCGATACTGTTCCTCCACTTTCCATAATAAACTTCACCAAAATTACCACGTCCCAACCGACGTATTAAGTGAATTTCGTCTCTAGGTATCTCCCATTTATCTCTAAATGTGGGCCCCAAATCCCACATCTGAGGTTGGGGTTTTGTACAAGGCCTAGATAATACATGACATAAACCCCAGGCATTTTCTGAAAGAAATTCACACGTTACATTATTATCAATAATTATTAGCTAAAAAAGAAGCGTGACAGGAAATGGGTCAAAAGTATAATTAGCAAAAAAATATAGAAAAGCCTATTAGTGTCTTGGAGTAGGTAATGTAATTGTAAAAATTCATTTAAACTTCAACTAATCACACCTAAAAATAACTTACTAACGAACTTCAATGCAATTTGAGGACCATAACCAATATTAATTAATTATTACAATACATTGACGTTCAACCTTGCTATTTTAGAAAATTTGCATTTTGCCGTTTGAGAATCTGTCTGGAATATGGTCCTGGAAGTAAGCGCGAATGACATGGGTGATAACTCCCAGCTAAGTATAAATTAAATCGGAAAATAGTGAAATTAAATTCAAGGAGTGAGGATAGGGATATATATACAGGTGAAAAGCAATAGTTTAAACAACAGATCAAGGTAAGAGCAGAGTTTAAGAAGGTAAAAACGGAAGTTGAAAATTCAGGTATCGATAATGGTGAATCGCAGTCGCGGGGTGTAAACAAAATGCAGGACCGTACTTAGAACTTTTGCAGCGGCAAGAAGTGAACGACGGTCTCCGAGGAGAGGATCCGGGTGATTCTTTATCGTGCCAATTAACCAAAAGTGAATTAATTGAATAAAAGTAGACATATATAACGCAATAACAGTGCAAGTAAAATAAACGCGGCAGAAATGAAATAGCTGAGGAAAATAGTGGGGGGAAACGAAACTTGGTAGATGCCGAAGCAAAAACATAAGAAAAGAGCTAAACCAAGAAGATATCGAAACAAAAATAAATAAAAGGAAACTAAGCTTGTACGTCATGTAATAAGAATGGGAAATGACAGAATGGAGGCTAAAAGATATGAAAGTAGAAGGAAGGTAGACCCAGCAAAGGATGGCTGGAACAGGTGGAAGAGCTGGGAATAGAAAAGGAATAATAAAGTAACAGATGGAACATCTAGCAAGAGACCGTAAAGGATGGAGGAAATGGATAGATGAAATATGAACAACACAACTTCGGCGCCCTAAGGAGGAACGTGAAGAAGAAGAGAATCTGTCTATATATGGACATATTGTAGAAATTGGGATTCAATGCAATTTAATCCCAACTCCTTCAACGTCTACCTAGATCGACCGTTGTTTTCTTTCACCTAAAGTGAAAATAAACCCAGTCCATGTTGGCTTGCATTAATGCTCTGGACTGCTACCAGATGTAGTTCTTTCAATTTAGTAACGAAACCATAATTGGTAACTTGGGAAAAACTTTATAATTACTAAAAAAGAATTAAAATCGTTCATTGTTTATTCACAATCAAAATTTTGACTGGGTGTAAATCAAATAGGGTTACCCCTGTAAATTTTGAAAGTGTCGTTAGATTTTATTCAAATTTTGGTGGGTTATATTAGTGCCAGTTTGAGATTTTTTACATAAAAAAACAATATGGCCGACTTCCGGTTTCACCGGAAATTACGCAAAAGCTGAAAATTTAAATGGAACAACCTGTATATTTTTACATATTTGGATTCTACGGCTTCAAATACATACAGTTTATCTGCCAAATGTCAACTCAAACGCCATTTTACTTTGACAGAGTCGGCTTGAGGAGTATGTTGTGTTAATAAAAATTAAAAATTACTGCTTTATTTAGGAACTAAGGAGATTACTATGTATATCGTTTTACTAGTACTTGTAAGAGCTATTTAATATACCGAGTGGCCCATATATGTTTCTATTGGGAACAGAGAGTTTTAGTTAAAACCGTAATTTTTAAATTTGATCGTTAACAAACTTCACAAAAGTAATTATTAGGAAACATAATATTGTAGGGGTAATTGTACATCATTTATCTATAATTTAGATGACGTCATAATGGTCTAAAATTAAAAACATATTAAAAAAAATAAAATTAAAATGGCGCCTGAGTTGACATTTGACAGATGAACTGTATATATGTGAAGCTCTAGAATACAAATATGTAGAATATACAGGGTGTTCCATTTAAAATTTCAAATTCTGCGTAATTTCCGGTGAAACCGGAAGTCGGTCATATTGTTTTTTTTATTATGTAAAAAAATCCCAAACTGGCATTAATATAACCCGCCAAGGTTTGAACAAAATCTAACGACCTGTTCAAAAGATTTACACCCGGTATTCAGATTTCAAAAATAAATTAGGTATCATTAGATAAATACAGTTGTTCTTTGCCGTCTTATCAGGACTTTGATAGTCTCAAAGTCAATACCAAAAAGGTAAAGGTGAGGCCAGTAATATAAATAATAATATTTTCAAACATTTTTGAAAAGGTTATTAGAGAACGAATATTAAAGTACTTATATGCAGAGAAACTACTATCCGAAAGACAATACGGTTTTCGCAGCAACTACTTTCCCAAAATTAACAAACTTCTTTACGTTTCTCGAAAACTCGAGGTGTTTCTGAAAAACCTCTAAGTATTTTTGAAAAATGACTAGGTTTTTACAAAAGTCTAGTAAACAGGTGCCACTTTCGGGTAAACCGGTATCTATTTCTAGAATCCATTCGGCTGTTTGCCACGACAAGATGAGCATAGGAAAAAACGAAAAAATCAATAACGCCCCAAGTATATACTTGTTTACCCAAAGCTAGTACCTGATTACTCCAAACGGGTACTTGTTTTCCCTGAAGGTGTTTACTAGACACCGAGACATATTCCAAAATATGAAAACATTCATGTAACAAATTTTGTTACTTGAAAGGATCAATGACCGAACTTCTTCGGATACATTTTACAGGTTCAGAATTACTATGAAATCAATCGCTTGGCGAGCCAGAAACAGGGAACTTGGGTGTCATGAGTTATAGGGCATCAAAAGAGAACTGGCTAACAGCTAGATAGAATTTAATGGGTAATCAACGCGATTAGGCCAAACAAATCACCAGGACCTGACAAAATTTTTCCGGCCATGCTACAAGAGGGGCCAGAACTCTTAATTACTATACTCTGTTCTATTTTAAGAGCTAGTCTAGCAATGCTTAGAGATGGAGAGTCGCTAGGGTACCCTTCATTCTAAATACCAGCCGAGCCGACTACTCTCAGGCAAGTCCATATCGTCACTCGTACTTAAGGCAATGGAAAAACCAAGTAGCAATTTGCCTACACAGCGGGACTATCAACAGAGAGCACTTCATTACCTCATCAGAAGAGTTGGGGTCTAGACGAGACCTGCTACAGGTGCATGCTAAGGAGTCGAGTGGTGCATACAATAATGTTGGGGGAGACCTTGGCGGCAGGGGCTGTCCGCAAGGGGGAGTTTTATTGACCCTATTGTGGAGCATTGTCATGGACGGACTACTAAGACAACTCATCAGCAAAGGATTTATATCCCTAGCTTTTGCAGAAATTTGTAAATACACTAAGGGAACGTATGCAAACCACCCTGAATATAACATTTAAGTTCTCAAAAAAACCACAATAGTACCATTCACGCGCAAAAGGAACAGAGGATGTCGGTCGTCTCTCTCTTGGTAGGAAATTTATCAACGGCGGTGGAAGTAAAATACTCGGGAGTCGTTATCGGCACATTGATAGTCATCAGATAAGCAGAAATCACACTAAGTATGATTAGACGCATCTATGATAAAATCTGGGGTCTGAAACCCAAGTATAGTACACTGCCTATACGCTAGAGTAGTCAGACTAGCAATAACGTACGCGGTACTGGTATTGTGGCCAAATTCCGAGAGATAAAACTAAAACTAAGCAAGGTACAGACTTGTTTAGGAATCACAGGGGCAATGATTCCAACGCCTACTGCTGCAATGGAATCTGCTGAGCTTTCCTCCCTCTCTCCTCCAATTTACAATAGAGGAGAGGCAAGGATGGGCCTTCATACGATTCAGAACTTGCGGTACGTAAAACGGAATACGAGTTGAGATCATTGGGGTCCCATACTTGAAATGGGAGCGGACCAGATACAAAAAAACTTCAAAACCAGACCCTGTAACATAACTATTAGCAATCAAGAAGGGATGTACAAGCGAATCCAGGAATTTCTACGGGAAACCTGGTCTGGTACATGGACGGATCAAAAACCGAGACAGGTGCTGGAGCGGACGTCTACTGCGGAAATCCACGCGGGAGAATCACAATCTCGCTTGGAAAGTACGCGATCGTATTTCAAACGAAGATATATGCGATACTGGAATGTGCGCGGGAAAATAAAAGAAGCCACTATACACATAGGCGCATCTTTATACTATCAGACAGTCAGGTAGCCTTAAAAGCTATATCGAGCCATACGGCGCCATCACAAATGGTCTACGAAGAACTCAATGTCCTGGCGGGACATAACACGTCACCCTACAATGGGTTCTAAGCCATTGGGGAAACGAAGAAGCGGACGAACTCGACAGACAGGAGATACTAAAACCGTTCTATAGACTAGAACTTGCTCTAGGAGTAACACGCAATGCTGCCTGTAGATACATCTAAGAATTTTTGTCGGAATAGCATAAGAATTACTGGATTAATAGACCAGGAGTAACACACAACAAGGCGTTCATAGACAGTCCTTGCTCAAAGAGAGCTTCAGAACTATTTCTGTTAAGCAGACCGAATCTTAGAACTCTAACGCGAGCGTTAACAGAACACACGACTGTTAAAGCACACCATAAGAGGATAGGAAAACTAACAGCAGACCTCGCCTGCAGAGTGAAGAATCTGTAATCGTAATGCACATTCTACGATGCGCTGTCTAATAAAAGACGGCGTATTTTCGGGTACCTACAAATAGAACCGGACGGCTCTAGAATACTCCCAGTGAGACCTGCGTGATATGCTACAGGGACTCAACATTACAGACTGGGTGATCAACCAGAGAGTACACAATAAGCCATAAAGCAGTAATGATGTGCTCGATTTAATAGTTATGCTTTCTGTAAGGGTAGGAAACCAGCACTATAAGAGAATGTCGTTTATAGAAAACGACCGATCGTGCTGGTTCGAGTTATAAAACTCTAATATACTTTAACGATAAGCCCAGGCCATAGCAACCGTGCTAGGTTCACTGACCCGCTAAGTCTACATATTTCAAATAACGCCTGATGAGATGCAACCCACATGACACAGGTAAATGCAAGTTGCGGAATTGTTCTATGTACGAATTTATAAATTATAAATAAAGTGTGCAATATATTTAAATTGTTGAACTTTCTTGTTAGCGACAATTAATTGGTAATTCAGCATTATTTACAGGTTTTAATTGTAAATAAATAAACGTAACAGCAACAAAGCCACAACAAATTTTTGTAATATCACATTAATGAAATATATTTCAAACACAAATGGTAACATCCTTATTCGGGAAGTCTACTCATAAGAAAAGTAAAATGGAGTTACAAAGTAAAAACTGTAACTATTGTAAGGATAGTTTTAAAGAGTAAGTAAACTGATGTTGACATGCAAGTGGTTGCAGAACAACAGATCATTAATCATACAGGCTCCCCCTACTCAGTAATGTATACATCTAGAGCAAGACATACGAAAATACATGCAGTGTATTCGGTTGCCTATACTTTAGGCGCATTTTGGCCATAAGTTGTATCATTAGTAATATGTTGCTCGAGAATAAGCGCAGATTAGCATTATAAATAAAACATATACTTACTTGAGTAAGCTTGAACTAATTCGGTTAATGATAGAAAAGTCTTATTAGTTGAGATATAGTATCCTCCATTATCTAATGGTTTAATTTTATAATGTTTTACATGATAACCCCTTTGCTCTTCCCAGTCTTTTACTGATAACGAATATCCGTGTGGATTATGTTCTGAAGGTCGAACTAAAAAAGTTCCTCTCGGATTTTCCTCCGCTAGCAACAATTTATCTGCTTCCTTCCGCGTTACGTTCTCAAAAAACCAACTAAAATAATATGAGATTAAACAATAATAATTAGTTAGTATAACTTACTCTTCACTTTCCACACTTAATTCAGGTGCAACAAAATTACCAGGTATTAAACCTTCTTGCCCTGTACTTAAATGCACAACTGTCCACCAATCACCATCTGAATTATCAATGACCTGCAATCTATCACCCTTCCTAAACGAAACGTCAGTTGAATCTCTTGCTGTATAATTATAAAGAGCTATAACAATTGGATTGCCACCAATAGTAGGTCTTGTTGGTGTTGGCCTAGGACGGATTATATCTACATGGCTTCTTTGAGGATCGGGTGTATAACGAGGTTCTAAACCGCCTATTATTTTCACTGCAAAAAGAAAAATAAAATTAATGAGTTAATACGAAGAAAATTTTAGATTTCGTGAAGCGATGTTTGATTACGAGCAGTAAATAAAAGGTATGCGTTCATTTTCATGATTGAAATGTAGGGCGTCTAACAGACTGGAAAATCGCAAGAGTTCACTAAGCACTTCACACTTTATGAAGTGGTTTCTTTCCTTCCATCAAAATTAAGTACTCTAAAATATCACTTTTGCTGTTTTTAAAACTAATCTACATTTTTTGTACTTGCTGTATCATATGTTTTACACCCTAATTGTTACGAACATTAGTCATTCTCGTATTTTACCCTCGTTTTAGTGTAGGGTTGCACGCATCAATAATCAAAAATATGGTAATTCATTACATATAATGTTAAAGGTTATTTTTGTTTTGGACAACAAATGTAAACATTTTATTCAACTGTAGGGGAATTTAATGCAACCACCCTCAAGTGAAAGAATGCAATTCGTTTAATAACAGTGCCTTTATGTACGTTTTCTAAAGCACTCAAGCTTTATTATTGATGCTAACTATTAAAAGAGTATTTGAATTTGGAAAATTGATTTAACATTTAACAATGGCAGTTCATACATTCGATATTTCCACAAATATCTATTGTGTAACTGTTATTTCTTAGATTAAATGGAACTCTCTGTAGGTCACGTACCGTAGGATGGGTTGTTAAAAGACATTTGGTATTAACACACAACGTAAAAATTATTTATATTGTCATCATTACATTTTTAATAAGACAGTTTATTACGGTCTAAATTCGCGCTAGGGTGATGGAGGACAAATGGCGGCTAGCAATGAGCGTAGGTTACTGTTCGAAAATATAATCATCAAACGCCAAATACCATCAAAGTAAAGTCAAACAAATAATGACAAATACGCGTCACTAGTTCTACATTTCTCGGTAAATGCTACAGACGCTCGATATCGGTCACAATAAAGCGAGAATACAAGATTGCTTCCTCGGTAAATATAGTTAGCATTACTCCAAATAACAAAAAAAACTAACAAGCCCATAGACAACTTAAATTCCAAGTAAATGCATATGTTACTAAATTATATCCATCAAAAAAAGGTGGATGGACTCTACATTTTAATGCTTCAAAACGGCGAACATGACCAAAACGCTGATGTTCGTTTCGCCGACAATGTTATTTCTGTTGCGTTTTAGAGTTTTATAGGTATAAAACACGGTGCTTGGTGCAAGACCAGGGATTCGAGGGTGAGATCTCAATCCGAAAAGTTCAACTTTAGATAAGACTAGCCAGTCTATTAAAAAAAAGATATCGTCGTTTTCACGATGATGGAATCGGGCAGCAACAGGCGCCGCTACCAGCAGTTCCTGGAGGAGCAGGTAGCCCGGGAGAGCCGTTGTCACCGACGGCGGCCCAGGAGTTAGAGGAGCTCCGGATACCGCCAGCGTTACCGTCACTGGTCGATCTACCGTTCGAGAGAGCGAGCAGCGACGCGCCACCTGCCGCCACCGCACAGAAGAAGAGGCGGCAAAAGAAGACGCGACCGCCACCGTTAGAAGGCATCACCACCCTAGAAGACACGCCGTCCACGTCCGCCGACGCAGCCGCAACCGACACCACCGAAGAAGAGGCCCGCCCCGGATCTACCAGCCCCGACGACTTCGTGCTGCAAAAGAAGAAGCCGAAGAAGACCCCGAAGGTTCGCCCGTCTACGTCGCCGCCCACGGACAACGGATTCCAGGCTCTGGAACCCTACACCGACAGCCCTGCAGTAATGGAGCAGTACTCCGTATCACACCTACCAGGTAAAGAGCGTGCGATTTGCTAAGGTGGTGATAAGCGGCGTGCCCGTAGAGCTACCCGAGGCCGATGTTAGCTCAGAGCTAAAAACGCAAGGTTTTAATGCTCTCTCTGTTTTTAGGATGAATCGGCAAGGCCGCCAGATCCCCCTTGTGATGGTGGAGTTGCCGTCCGAGGACGACAGGAAGAAGATCCGGGAGGTGCAGCACTTCGCCCGCCTCCGAGTCACCCTCGAGGATTTGCGGCGGAAATCCGGCATCGGTCAGTGTCACCGGTGTCAAGGTTTCCGTCACGCACAGCGTTGCTGCAGGGCGGCAGCACGCTGTCAAGTGCGCCGGCGATCACCACAGCAGTGAATGCACAAAACCCCATGCAGACCGGGCAAAATGTGAGCAGTGAATGCACAAAACCCCATGCAGACCGGGCAAAGTGTGTTAACTGCGGTGGGGACTACTCCGCCAGCTACAGGGGATGCCCGAAGTTCCCTCGACCTCCGCAACGAAAGAAGACGGAAGTACATCAGAGACTCAAGAGGACACCGCCGACGGCGGCGGCTTCTTCAACCCGGACCGGCGTCAGTTACGCCCGAGCGACAGCAGGCAAGATTGAGAAGGCGGAAGTACCGAGAACGGCTCCCGCCGCTGTCGTTACCCCGCCTGCCCATCCATCCTTAGGGTTCGACGCCATATTGGGCCTACTCGGAGGTCTCGATATGGAGAAGGCCCTACCTGTCATCCATAACGTGGCAGCGGCGCTCGTTCAGGCGCAAACTGCGAGTGACCTGTGGGGAGTGATCCTCACGCACGGTTCAGAGGTGGTTGCCCTTTTCGGGTAATCATACAAACGTCCGGAGCGAAGTCTGGTGTCCCAGATAAATATATAGTATCGACAATTTAATTTATTCTGTTCTGTTAAAACCGACAATGTTTCACACAACCAACACATGTTTCTATTTATTTCAGATACGCAGGGCATCAGCAACCAGCCACAACCGAGCGACAACAGGACAGTCTACACAACATACTCCAACAACACCACATCTCTACAACACATCTTTTTTTTATGAACGACCAACAATGCTAAACACAACACGGTCAACAGGCAATCCATACGACCCACAACCCAACAACTCTACAATCCACGCGCTGAAGAGGAAGAAGATTCCTGAGCAGCGCACCACCAATACAACAATATACACATTTATTATTATAATTCGTTTTAAGTGTGATATGTATATACAAATGAATTGTTAATTTCTAAAATATTTAATAAACTTTGTTGAAATTGAAAAAATGAAAGCAAGACCAGGTGTTGTCGCCACCTTTCTAAAGTAACTTATAAATGTTAATGTAGTGACTGCATATTAGTAGAATCATCTTGGCGCACATTTAATTTTTGTACAGGATTGGCGCATTGTCATGATAACCTGTTGTTACTTGTAGGTAGCGGACGGAGAGAATTTTATTATTGTAATAAACATTTTTAAATCGCAATTGTTACCACAATAGAAAGGATAATTTACGGGTTTAAATATCTTGATCTTCAGTCGTAATTTGCTAATATTTTATTTTATGTGTTTTATATAAGAAATGTGGGAATGTATGTAATTGATATTTGAGTAACGGTTGAACAGAAAAAGAAAACATATTAGGGTAGAGAACCAGGTGTTCTGCCGAAACAGGCGTGACGAATTGTTGAAAATTTCTATACGCACATTCTTGATGTAAAAATGTCACTGATTTAATAATTAATTACGTCGGAGCATACTGCAGGTCAAGGGACGTCTTTGTTGATTACTAGGAAATTGGAGACCGGTAAGGTTTGTTACGGACGAATGCATATTTTAAAAGGTAATACTTCTTTTACTAATTAATATGAAGCTATTCCAACGTAATAATTCTTGTTTTTCGTTTATTACTTTTGGAAAACGGGGTTGATTTCGGGAGTAAATATAGTTAGTTGATGTCGGAAGAGGGGCAGTTACAGTTTTGATCGAGCCAGATCGATTTGTTAAATTAAATACCTTCATTCTAACAGCCTGTCTTTAAATATTTTTTGCGTGTACATTTTCTTTTGAATTAACCAACGCAAATTTGTCTTTTTCTTTTTGGGTATTAGTTTTAATGTATTTTTCAAACATTAATCTATAAATAACAGTCATTTTGAAGTGCGTATGTTAATCATTTGTGTCAGTCATCAATTCAAAACGTAAATAGGTATTTTAATGTAAATTAAAGCGCACAGCAAATAATTCTACAGGCCTATGTAACGTATTAAAAAGCGAGCATTGCCTTACAAAAAGTATCTCATTGCGCACGCAGACTCATTAAGTTGAAATCTGTTAAAATAAAAGGGCTAGCGTCAAACAGTACAGGGCTCCCTCCCTTATGTATGTGGGCGAATTAGCGTTGTTGTTTATTGATTATATTTATATTTGTGTAGAGGTGGGCGTGGACAAACGAGCAAAAATAGCTTTCGATTATAATTGTAAATAGGCAATACCGAGGATCTACATACGCACGGGTCCAGATGACCATTAAAACACCTCGAATTATATTTTTGCTGTTTTTATTGTGTTGTATATATGGATGTGTAACTTGCGGAAGGGACGCTGCATTTTTCTAAGGCAATCACTCAAGCTTGTGTATCGGTCACGTTGTTATGATTTATTTTCACATACCCTTGTAAGTCTTTGTTTTAAGGAGTTTTTTGTGTCTTTGATTCAGTCGGTTTAATTAGAATTGTTTGCCTGCGAACTAATTTCTCTTTATATGTAATTTATTGTAATTGTACGCAATTGTGTAAGTGTAAATTCCTTGCCTATTTTTTTTTTGTTACCTTATTATCACATGTGCAATTTTACTGTTGTTATATTTATGTGTATCTTTAACCTGCATTATTATTTGCTTATTTACTTAAAGAAAAGACCGACATGATTGGTTTTAAAAGGTCACATGTTTGGTATTACAATTTTTATAATGCTTTATTTATGACACAATTGTGGGTGTGATTACATTGATTTTTTTATTGTGTTTATGTGTAGATAAACTGCTTTTTATTTATTTTTTTCTTAATGCTATAATGTTTTACACACTTTAACCTGATTTAATGGTGTTTGGTTATATATTGAACCCTTTCATTGTTTTTTGTGTTATTGGATTTATTAATGTACCCTTGCTTTCAAAAGTTTCGCGTACACCCATTTTTGTTATATTAAATTAGGGTTGTAATTAATCAACTGTGACATTTAAAATTTTGAAAAGTCAAAATGCAGCAACAATAAATCTCCCTTACCTTCTATAACAATCACTAATTTCTGCAAAATTATTTGTAAAAGTCATTGGTTTTTATCTATAATTATTATGTAAGACAGTATAATTTGTGTCCTGAGAACAAATCATAATTTTTGTTAATTCTGCCAATATCATCTTTAACCTAATCTCAAAATTAGCCATCCACACAGCTAAAATTTTGAAAAATCGTTATTACTTGATTTTGAAAGTGTACGCGACACTTTTGAAAGGAAGTGTACTTGTGCAATTACTTATTTATGAATAAATTGGGTTTTCTTGGTGGTTCTTTCCCAAAAGAGTACATTAACAGGTTGAACCATCATTGCGCAAAGCTTGTTAATTTTAATTTGAGTAGTTTAATTGTTTACCTGTCCCACATGATGCAACACCTCATCAAGCCTATTTAATTCAAATAACCAGCGTACCTATCACTAGACGGCCAATTATTTTGATCAGATTTGAGGTTTGCTAGTAAAGACCGGGTAAGGCAAGCAATTAATTTGAGTAATAGTAGCATTATTGTCAGTAAAGTCAAAATAAATCACTCAGCGGTTGTTTTGTTCTTGAATTTGCATTGTTGCGAATAAGGTCAAATTACACTTTTTAAGATAGGGTACTTGGGGACGCTACATACTAACATTTTTTTAGGAAATTTTCAGTGAAAAAGTTTGGTCGACTGCATTTGCAGACGTGTCCCTTGGAATAGAAATTTTCTGTTCGATGAATCATTCTATATATTTACACACACAAAAACGGAACGTCTGTTCAGTACGAAAATATTGCAACCATTTTCCTACACTAAGAGCAATCATTACATTTCCTTTTACCAATCTAAAGATGATGCAATGTTTTGGTTTTATAAGACTTCTTCTATCTCTCTTATCTGTTTCCTTATTTAATCATCTCCCAATAACGAAACTAGCAGATCAACCTTTGAGTGTTGAGGATAATAATATAGGAATTTATGACGGCTATATCCAATAAATGAAATACCAAAATGTAAACTTTCGCCATTATTAACGATATCTAAAATACTTTGCTTTTGTTTTTTTTAATGGTGTATATTTGTATTTATTAATGTTATACAAATTTAAACGTTTCGATAACATTTACAGTCTTCTTCGTCGGTAGTAATACAATATTTCAAAATTGTTTAAGATGTTGAAACAAATTTGTGAAATATCACCTTCATTTACCACCTTATCGATTTCTGAAGAAATGAGTAGTATATAATTTGAGCGGAGCTAAAGGTTACACATAACACGTCCCTCCCCTCATTCCATTTGGTCACGTACTCTCGAAATACAATACGGTCTTACTTTTTTTAAGTTATTGCGACTAAAAGATCCATCGCACACACACACACACACACACACACACACACACACACACACACACACACACACACACACAGATACAAAGACCTACGGACACACGCACGCAAGCATGGTCGCTCCAACATTCACACACACACCCACGCACAACCCCCACACCTCACTCACACAATAACAAACCCATACGCGGCAGACCGCACACGCCCGCAAACACACCAACATGCAAACACGTAAACACACAAACGCACGCACCCATACATCGCGGCCGTGAACAAAAACGCGACCGCAAACACTCATACGCACACGCACGCATCCACACGCGCGCACGCACACGCAAGCACCGATCTAGTGAAAACTTTGTCAAACGTGATAGTGAAAAAATGGCGATTGCATAACTTCGATTCAAAAAAGGTTACCGACGCTTGTTTATGAATGTACAGTTTCTAATTGGTAGTTTATTTATTTCCACTGAATAAAAGTGAGTTTGAACTTTATATTTTGATAACTTGCGCATCTCTGCAATTTCCATGCTGAGACGTATATAAAACAAAGTGTAGAATGTTATAAGTATAATATTAGCGCTTAATATAAAACAATTTAATATGAAATCATGTGACCAGCGCCATCTGTTGTACTATTCAATTACTCGTTCGTACAGTTATTCTGTTTAGTTAGAGTCGTTGAAGTAATTCTTTATAAACCGAACGCGTAATTTTTTCTTTTAAGACGTTTTGGACTCAGGTTTCACGGTTTTTTCAGTGTTCGCGTGGTTAACATGTTTGTAGTTTTGAGAAAAACTGTTTCGTGTGTTTGTTATCGGTTTTAGTTTAAATGATTTAAGCAATAGCCGCTAATTTTCTAACTAACGTTCCTAAGTTACGCGGAAGAGAAAATTCGAGAAGGACTTGGGGATTTCATTAAATCAACTCCAGCTTACGGAGAAAAATTGAACTTTTAGATCGTTAATTTCAGCGGGGTTGGAATATTACAACATCACGCCGTACGTGATCGTTGACGTTAAAACCTGACAGAAATTGCGCGAGATGATAGACGAATATTCAAAACCGTAGATTTCATTAAATCGAAGCATTTCGATATGTCAGATGATCAGATGGTAAGTCGAAAGAGGGCACCGTTTTTGCCGGGAAAACGTGACAACACAGCAATAGTGCGAAGACCAAAGGTTACATCAACGGCAACACTGGTGTAGCGGGAAACAGTGATACACTCGCACACACACGCTAGCATATTTGCACAGACGCACTCACATGCCACTTACGCACAAGCGCACTCACGCACATAGGGAGACTCGCACACACGCTCACCCTTGTACCCGCAGATACACAGACACACGCGAGCTCACATGCACGTATACACATATATTCTTCCAAACCGCACTAAGCGTCGTGCAAGCTTACCGAAGTAAGCGGGTTGCCAAGCCAGCTACAGTGGAAATGGGCGGGGTCGATATAAGGAGTAAAATGTCAAACACTTTACACTTACCATAAATTTAGAACTGACAATGCTCAGTCTAGGAAAAAATGTCGTTAGGCGCCACCACAATCTTAAATTTTGCTAAAATAAAGTCTTAGGCGGGATGATTAATCCTATTTGACTGTGGAAGACAGGATTGCAGCCTACCCAGTAAAACCATTCACCACTCAAGTTCACTCACACTTGAAAAGAAATGTATCCAAAAGCTTAAAAAATTTTGAAATACACTTATTAGACACACCCCGTACGTATGAAAATTCCAAGTCATAAAACCTTAATTTGAACACTTATTAAGTATCTCTCGTATACATATAAATGTATGTTTCTAACTGTTATCAAACTCTGAATTAAATAAACAATATCAAATTTAGAAAATAATCAAAATAAAAAAGCAGGTTTAATAATTTTTATCTTAACAAAACTTTCGTTTGTAGCTGAAAAATTTAAAATAGAACGATCAGTGCTTTCATCATAAATAATATCTGTATATTTTATTAATACTTTATCTTTAAAAATCGTATTTAGACATTCATCAACAGGTTTAAAATTTAATACTTCAAATCTGTAATTTATACTTAATAAAAATACTCTGTTAGTGGTGTTCTGTATTTGATTGTCATACAGTTCCAAATAGTTAAAATAAGATCTTGTAATCGATCTGGATCATAAAGGAATTTCAAATCGATCATTAAGCTCAAAAATATTCACAGATTAATTTCAATTATCAATAGATGTAACCCGTCAGGTAAATTTTAACTCTGCCGACACAAGTAAAAAACAAAAGTAAATAATAGATATATACTGACCAATTTTCAAATATAAATATGTACAAATACGTGGCTTAAAGAAAACACCACGAAAACCAATTATTATAGACTAAAAATTCCCCCACCACTTATACTAAACAGATTAAAATAGATAATGTTCCATTATCCCTTTTATTTAATAAGAAATTGTTAACCCAACAGGCAAAAATGAACCTAAAAGATAATCACACTTGTATCTGTTAATCAAAACCTAAAACTAGTTCTTACAATTAATGTGAATTAACCCTTTATGCGTGGTATAGTGAAGCCCATATGGTTTGATTCAGTAATCCTATTTAAATTTGCAAACACATGTGACACAAAACACAGAAGACAGCCGTATCCGTTAATGCATTCGGCTGTACACTCGCGTATTTCACATGCTTTACTTTAAGGTTTGCCCTTCAACGTTTAACACAATAAAGAATGTTTACTTCCACTAATATAATGGAATTCTTATTTGCTTTGTGCAAATGCTTTTATTTTACTAACGATTGTACACATGTACTTCATTCAATGTCAATGACGATCACTAATGTCTTAACTAAATTTACAAACTTTTAGTTCGGTTACTTAAAGGGTTACTTCAGGCTTTCTTTTTATTATTAGATCACGCGCACACTAAACACTTAACTGAATATTTTGCTGTTTTATTGTTAAATTTTATAGTAGTCGCTTATCTATGCGTGCTGCTGAAACTACTCGGACCGAACTATCTGAACTCCCTATCCCTTCAATTTGGCACTCGCTTAATACCCTCTATCAAACATTCTTGGGCCAAAACTCCCATACACCTATCACAAACGTGTATTTAGTGCGTTTCTTTGCCGAGTGGAAGTCCGTAAGGACCCAACGCAAACGAAACTAAGAACAATGTACCCATTTTGAATTTACTTTGTAAATTGACTATTCAGGCCATAACTCAACTTTTTATGAAAATTTCATATGTGGGTGATCCCTATTTCCTCACAATTTAGGCAACTACCTCACATTCTAACAACTTCATTCTCGAACATGCATTAAATTTTCCATTATTGCACAATACAAAATTTCTACAAACAAAAATATACATACTGCACGTTAATACAATATCAATATATCATAATCTTACTCACTCATACGTCTACAACCATTTCTTTAATCGAAACTCTTTTATACACAGTAGCAAAAGACCAGCGGCAAACATTGTAGTCTTACCAATGCCGTCCCATAAAAATTCCACAAAACATTATTTCTCAGCCAGATTTAATGCTTTCAACATGAAAATATTTTTACAAAATTCACATATTCCTTCATATGACAACTAATGCTTCATTAAAAATCTACTGGCGTATCATTTTCACAGATTTACATTTTATATACACAAACAATTTTTTTTTCGTGCAAACTCTTCATTTTCGTCCCAAATTCGTTCTATACATTATCAAAATACTGCATATACACGATGCGTCAAAATAACTTTACAGTGTCACATTTGGCCCTGCATTAATACAATTGTATCAATGCATAATGATATAATTATACCAAATGCAAACTGGATGCATTCGTTGGAATGGTCCTCGGCGTTTTGGTCACGTTTGCTGTTTTGGACATTCGGCGAAATTTCCTAATCTCGTTCGGCGTGTTGGCCATCGTCGTCATAATGTCTCAACGTTAACATTCGGCAGAATGGTCGTCAGTGTTTTGGTCACGTTCATACTTTTACGTTTTTAAAATATTGTGTCGGCGTTTGAACATTAGGCGAAACGTCTTAGACCCGGTGTGATCTATGAAATCTATGAATTATTTTCGACAATAGTAACTCTAGTTAGTCCATAATACTAACATTCAGCAGTCTCGACTGTCAACATAGACAATTCGTTGAACATAAAGCGTGTAGACATGTTGAGCAATAGAGCCGCTATACACTTTGTAAAAGAAAATTGAAAACTCATTCTGAGCGGCACGCATAACAAAGATTCGAAGTAAACGGTGCATCTTCGAATGTTCACTCTATTTTACCGTATCAATGTAATATCGCCGTGGTATTTGTTGCAAGCAGCAGTGCAAAATACGTATCGCAACGTTCCGAGAATAAAATTGTGGAGTAAAATGCTGCTGCTGAGTGATACTTTTGCCAGACGAAGTCAAAGTCAAAGCGAAATTTCTGCGATTTGTAAACATTGGGGGAGGGTTTTGTTTGGGCTGGAAAATCGCCGTTGCTTTAGCGAAATATGAATGGTATGTTGGAGGAGTTAGACGAGGTGAATACCGGTGGCGGTCGGCCAGGAGTGCGTAAGGTTGAGGCTGTACAATCCTTTCCTATACGCACTGATGTACGAGGTATGCGGCAGCCTGTAGTATCAGCACCTTTCTTTAGGCGGTTTATCAAGAGCTTATCTTGCATGCCAAAACTTCCAACCAATCTAACCAAAAAAAGTGGCAAGAACTTAGGCAAATAGCAGCAGGCGTTTCACCAGCACAAAAAGGCGTTGACCACTAGAACTAGACAGTGCGACAGAAACCGAACTACATACGGATGCTAGTAAATGGGGTTTGGGGTACATTGCGATTAGTGAAGTATTTCAATCGAATTACAACCTGCACCGAACAAGCGTATGAGATGCTAGCTGTATAATAGGTGTTAAACATTTTAGGATGTTAGAAAGAGACTTAGTTTGACGAATGTCTCGGTGATGGCTAACTATTCAGGAATGCGACCTAGCCAACTACCGTTCTAGTGTAAGGATGTAACCTGCGTTGAGCAGAATTCTTATTATTGAATTAGCACGTACTGCTAGCGTATGAATTAATATAATGATGATGGCGAAGTGATTGGTTTCTTAACGCGTAATTACAAGACTTCACGGTTGAAGAGCTAATAACGGCGTTAGGTTCAGGTATGGCAAAAAAGGATGTTAAGGTAAATTATAACGTGAAAAGCCTGACTTCTTAACGGCGCTATACTGTATGTACCGTTTGTGGCAAGAATTAATACGTGAAGCAACATAATCATATTGTCATCCCAGAACGGAAATTTGGATAAAGCTATTCAGACATACCAACAAGTAACACCGTGTAAACTGTAAACCAAAAGACAGAATGCTGCCGGTAAACACATTATTTCCCATATTCAAATTCCCCTTTTAGTGACATTGATAAATAATTCAAACGAACATTCACGTAATTTTTTTTATGTTGATGCTAACCAGAAACAAACTAGAGTCGACCACTACTTTTGTGATAAACCTCTCACTGTCTATTTATTGTGCCCTGCGGAACCAGATTAGCGTTAAATCCTAAACTCTTGGTCTAATGAAACACATCCGACATACGTAACAGAGCCATCGTCAATTACATAATGGCTGAAATTTATTTTATACCTTATAGCGTTGAAATTCTTTACACAGATAAGACTGAATTAATTATTTATTGACAATTTTCTTTTATTATATATGGGTATTAACAAATAATCAATTTTTATCCCCTCTTCCATAAATAAAACCCATTAGGATTTTTACACATCCCTATTGTTTGCCATCACTTACACATAAACCAATCACCGATGCTGACGTCCTATGCAAAGCCATAATCGGCCCCTCCACGATCGAATATCTCTCTCCTTAACCAACCCCACGAGACATTTGTGACCTCAAAGAATCTCCTAAGCAGCCCTTACCTGCTACCGTTTCATATACGCGATCTCACCTGCACGTATATACCATACAAACACAAAGATCAAATTTTTCCATTCTGCCGAGTCGAAATCGTCCCTAGAAGCTAACCGGTAGCTGCCCTTGTCCACTAGGAATTCTACAACATGCATACACATGCTTTTACACGCCGCAATAAGCAAACTAGTGTGTTGCATTTTAGGACCTGAACCAGGTTGAGATTCCGTTATTTATTTTCTACCCCAAAATCCAGATAAAAAATTATGTTACACAAGAGAATATTGCATATATCTACTTAAGGTAGTTTTACTGTTTTACAATTACTTTCGATTAGCCGAATAGATTAAATCTTGATTTAATACGTTCTAGAAATAAAAACTATCCTGCTATAATTTATTTTAGCTAAGGTAAATTCTCTTATTTGTCTTGGTTGTTAATCTGAAAAACCATCTTTGAATCCTCCAATAATTTCAGAGGTCCTGCCCTGTGCGTATTTCCAATCCTGTTTAATTGTGATCAGGCAAAGATCCTAGAAATGTAGGGACTGAACATAAATCACCTTTAAAAGAACCAGTTTTCTGTTAAAATATAATTTAACAAAACCACAGAAGTCATATTGTAATAACCCATTTAATATAACCAAAAGTAAATGAATTACGTTTTCTAAAGAGACCTATTTAATGCAAACCCTCTAACAACGATTATACCAATGTCAGAAATTAATAACTAGTAATTATTTTTGTAAATATACCGGTATATATTCTAATTAAAATTTCTAAGGCTGTCTGGTAATTAATAAGTATAAATCCTGTAAAAATTATACGTAAGCTTCGTCAAATATAAAAGGAAAATAAAATAATCACATAATTGCACGTATTTGCCAACCGTTACTTATACACTCCTTTATTACACAAAGCCCCATTCAGAAAGTTGTAACGAAACTTTAACACTTGTAATTTGAATTAAAACCAGAGGTTTAGGATGACCCATCTTCATACTTAACAATCTGTTCCGGAGCAACCTGCCCTAGGATAGACCAAGGAAACGGAGTGTCCTTTCGCTCAAGGGGCAATATAGGATGAAAGATACATTATTTATGTCAACGCCAGTTCCGTGAACTATTTACTATTATAAATAAACCGGAAAAATATAAGTCGGCGGAAAAGGTTGCACAAACTGTCTGCGATACTCAAAAACTATTGACAATTTCCAAGCAAGAGACTGACTATGTGTTTATTCCATTTTGTAATGAATATTTTTAGTTTAGGAATTATGTACGTTGGCATTCTACTCCGAGGTGTGCACGCTTTCCTCAACACAAAATTCTGTCGGTGTCCATGAAAATGAAAACGTAAATATTAAAATCTTGATGTGATCTTAAAAAATCCGCGAGGGCTGGTGTTGGTAAAAGGATGACGTATATCGACTGATGACTACAAGTTGCAATAGAGAGAAGTAGGTAGTTTAGGTTGAAAGTAGTTAAAGGAAGAGGACCTAAGTGAGAGTATAATAATTTAGTACAAGATGATTAGTTAAAAAATATATACAGTTAGCATATAACCAATTAAAAATTGAACCAAGAAAACGGATGGCCTCAACCCCACCAACATACGCCCCCTCGTCGTGTACATGCGCGCTCACCTTCCTCTAAAGCGCCCCCTCTCCTTCACACACATCCATGCACACATTAAATAAATGCATTAAGCATATTAAATGTTAAATATAATATTATTATGATAATGATAAATAAAATGAACGGGAAGAAATAATGCAGTTTATATAATAATCATTTGCTTTATACACTAAACTCATCTATCATCTATTTAAATGTAGATAAACATTGATACTATTACGCGTATATAAAGCCACAGTTAATAGTCAAGAATGTTTAATTATAATTATTTATCAATTAACCAACATGTCTGTTACGCCTATTATTGCAACTCACATTGTAATTAAAAATTTTAAATAGAACATTATATAAAATAAAGTAATTCATATATATTGTATATGACCAAGGTCAGAGGTTACGTAAAGAGGTTGCGAACATATGTAGAAATAATCACCGCTTCTGTACAGAATGGTTACTAGATTCTGTTAATTGTTAATTAAGCTGATGATTAAAAACAAGAATAATTTCCTCAACGACTATCAACATTAATCAATCCAATTAAATTTTACCTTCTATAACGTATTGTAATATAATTTTATTGAAATAGTAATCAGAAACTTATCTGTTTAATCGAAAAGCTATTATGTACAGACAAAGTGTTTTCATAGTTTAATTCAATACTTTCACCACATGAACCAGTACATTGTTCATGTTCCGTATTTTAAAAATTTGATTTGATGGAATTATTCAAAAACAATCAAACCGTTATTTAATCAACTGTAAATTTTTATACCAATTGTTCCGTCGCCACATAAGGAATAAGCCAAGCAATTTATATTATCAGGATATCAATAAAACGTACTGAAACTTGTGCAGCATGAGCAAGTAAGTGAACTTGGGAAAATTGTCGTAATCGGATTAAAACAGATAATGTTCTGGCAGTTGCCTTCACGATGGGAAACATGTAACCACGAAACATACTTCTCCACGTAGACGATATAAGAGTATAGTATGGATTTTCATGGGTTACAGGACTAGAAGTAGTGGTGCACAAGGTTTGTTAATGGTGTTCCGACCCCCTTGCCCTAGTGGTCTAAACCCAGAGCTCCGAACTGAGTATTGTACGTATAAAGCTTTACCAAGGTGCCAGATAACTAATTTCACTCTTTCGGTTAAATGAGTTCTAATTTGATTGTAAAAGGTGACGAAAGCCCAGCGTTTATATTTTATTTACGCAACCTATTGGATGAAGGGGTTAGAGTATATTATAAACACTGCATGCGTATATTAATTATATTTAAGTATTTTTATTTTGATTTAGTGTTTTTTACCTATAGATGTAACATTTTTGTAATTGTGATTCTGCAGATGTTGAAGACTACTTTTAGACAAAGTTTAAAAACTTTGTTGATAATTCGACTAGTAAGATATCTTACCTTTTCGTGAAAAACGCTCGACTAAATTCCTAATGAACATTAAACGAAGTCAACAGCGTCTATTTAGAAGTCTCAAATGTGTTCTTTTGTGTAATAGAGAAATCGATAACCGTAGATAGCACTTAAATATTTAATGCATTGCAAAAATGGAAGCTACTGTGGGTAAAAATATAGCGTATAAAAAGATTCAGTTTGTGACAATCTCTAAAAGATTTACACGGATTTAGAAAGCATTAATGCTTTCTTTCTTTGTAAGAGGGTCTCTGCTTTAATAGTATTAAATAAAATGTTGGTAGTAGAGAAAATCCTTCCGGAGAGTAATGCAAGATAGAAACACTCGATAGAATTAAGCAACTGTTGTTCATATAGAGGGTTTCCACGTAAATTTTTTATTAACTGTATATTAAAAAATATTTTTTTGGTAAATGTTCTGCTTGGTCTGAAAGCCCTAAATCATGAAAAAAACATACTTTCTCTTAGTATTTATGGGGAAAACCAAAAGTTTTATTTCTTCTTAGCACTATACAGGGTGATTCCAAATTAGATGCTAATAAGCATGGAGATGTTAGTATGATTCACTTGTGATCGATTGAGCCATATTTACCTATATTCAAAAATCAACGGCTTTCGAGATACAGGGTGTCAAAGTTACAAAAAAAGGTGATTTTTGATATATCTCCAAAACGAAAAAAGGTATTTTTCTCATTCTTGGTATATTAAACAGAGATATAAAGTACATTGGTTTTTGCTTATTAATACGTTTTTATTATGTACAGTGGCGTATAACGAAAGGGGTAGTGCAACCAAGTAAATTAGATTTCTTTATTAAAACATGAAACCCAGAGGTTTTTCAGATAAAAAAAGGTAAACTTTGTCTAAATCGATAACTTTAACACTTTCTAAGACATTTACATTTTTAGTTATTTATTACCAACTGCTTATGCAGGGTATTAAATTTGACCCCCTGTATCTTCGAAAATGAAGCACTATTGGACTTACCTTTATATGAAAGATTTATGTTAAAAGGATTAAATCTATCATTTTCTGAAGTTACCTGTATTATTCTCGAAACACAGATTTTTACGCTTTGATGTTTCCGAAATACTACGGAATAATAATAACCTGCCTAAGCAGTTGGTAATAAATACCTAAAATGTAAATATCTCGGAAACTGTTAAAAGTTATCAATTTAGACAAAGTTATAAGTTATCTATTTAGACAGAGTTTACCTCTTTTATCGGAAAAATATCTAGGTTTTGTATTTTAATAAAGAAATCCAATTTACTTCATTGGCGTAGAAATTAGGGATTAAAAGGTTGCCATTGTACATAAGATAAACGTATTAATAAGCTAAAACCAATGTACTATATATATATATATATATATATATATATATATATATATATATATATATATACACACACGCACGCACGCACGCACGCCCGCCCGCCGCCCGCACGCACCCACACACACACACACACACACACACACACACACACACACACACACACACACACACTACACACACACACACACAGGGTGACAGAAAAAAGTGCCATGCATAGTGCCACGCGATAGAGGACACTAAAATAAGAAAAAAAGTTCCTATGAACTTAGGTCCGCAACGCCTTCGTTTAAAAGATATAGGGTGTTGAAGTTTAATTATTTTTTTGTTTTTTTCTTAATATCTTCTTACAATGATGTAATAAGCGGACGAAATTTTCTATACAGGGGCTGTTATTTGTTAGCTTTGTTGTGTGTGCGTCCGTGCGTGCGTGTTTGTGATAACTAGAACGATAAAACGCACGTAGTTGAAATTCCGTATTTATTAGGCGCAATTTTTGGTTTTTATTAAATGTATTTGCAGAACAGCCTCTCTACGCGCACGTGGAACTATAATAGTTCGGGGTTCAATTAGAATTTAAGATGATCCGCAAGGATAATATCTACAAAATATGTAGGAGTAACTCAGGTATCGACAAGACATACAGAAGAAAGACTCAATTATATTTCCGGGGAAGATGCTTGGTAGGCATGGCAAGCCATGAAGGAGTAGAAAACGGTTGGAAACTAGTTGTAAGTGGTGCAGCGCAATGGATCAACGAATCGATAGTGCAGAGTAGACACCATCATTTAACATTACGTGATAGATACGTTCAGCTTTCAATTTAACCAGGGGAATCGGAGAGAAACTAAAGTAAGATATAGGATTTTTTGATTTTGTATCTCTCCGACATATTGCGGACGTAATCCCAAAAACAAATTCTGAAAAGTATGGAGATGCTAGGTAGTAGGAAAAGGAAAAGGCAACGTGTTTCATTTCCACCTCAAGGGGCAGGGCGGGAGTATTCCAAGCTCCTTCGGCCATAATCATGGATTCCCAACAAATACACATTTAACAAGGTGGGATTAAGAATAAGTGCGGTCAGGATAGAATTGGAAGGAACGGAGTTAGGGTTCTGAGGGGAAAGATACAACCCCAGCATTCGTCTCAATAGTCGCACATGATGTGCGTGTACGCGGTGATCATGCCGCTGTATGTGTATAAGGAAAACTCGCAGAAAAAACCTCATACAGGGTAGACGGTAACGGGAATCGAACCCATTATCTTCCAAATGTGAAGCAGATCATGTTATCACTGGCCCATCAGCTTGGTGCTAGGTAGTGTGTATGGTCAGGTATACGGTTGTTGGGTGGTGGACTTAGAACGTTTCTTTGATTTGGCGGAGAGAGGGGAATAAATATTTCTTTAAGTTTAATTCACCTGTGTACTGTCTAGTATATATACATTACCTTAAGCCTACGATTGCACATGACTTGTGTTTTATAGCATTACTATCGTACTAATAGAACGTTGCGTGACTGCTTTTTATGGTATTAAAATTTGTTTAACTTCCTCTGTTTTATTTTTTGGTTATTGCAATAACAGTGGCGAAACCTGATGGTACGGTTGGTGGCATAGTATGCGGTGGTCTGTCTGATCGCGTTGTGGATCTACAAAAAAAGTAACTGTAGCCTGTGGACACGGCCATCTTCCATGACCGATTTTCACAAAAAGACTTTAGAATGCCAATCTGTGTCTAATGTTTATGAATCGGAACAAGGATTAGTACATTCGTTGCAGCTATACGCATGTAGCATGAACTATACCTTTGTGGTTTTCACCACAGGTAGAACAGAGGAGGGTTCGATAGGACGTCCATCGTAGGATGGTTCGTAAGGATGTCTATGAAATATGCAGAATGAAGTTGAGAGTAGGTAACAGGGCATACAAAAAGACAAAGATCTTTTGCAGGGAGGGGGCTTGTCGATGTCTCAGATGACGAAATATAAGGATAGGAGTTAGGATGTGGTTGCAAATGATGGAGCGGAAGTGATGTTGCATTAAAATTGATACGAGACAGTGGATTTCTAGTAGATAAATACTGAGCTACAGAGAAACTAAAACGGTGATTGTCATCTTACATGTCGGATATGGACAAAGATCTTTTTAATGGCAGTCTCTGTCTGAATATTTAGAACTGATCAATGTTGTGGATTTCATCGTAAGTCGATATGAGGATTCGTACATTAGAAATTAGGACGCAAGGAAAAATGTGCATAACAAAGAAACTTAAGGATCTCTTAGGGAAGAGTACCCACGTTGACGTCTCAGAAAACGCAGGATAAGGAAAGGGTTCTGAACTGGTTGTAAGTTGTGGATCGCAATGACTTTTGTATTTATTAGGGGATCGTGGATTTCCAGTAGATAGGTTTGTTTGTAGTTAAGCTTTATATACGTAACAACTTAGCTGGAGAAAAAGTCCACGATTTGTAGGTCTTGCAATTCTTCGGGATATTGCGCACCGACCTGGTAAAGTAGTGGTGACACGGCCTGCTTAGCATTCGGGAGGTAATGGGTTCGAGTCTGTCCATCTTGTTTGAGGTTTTTTCAGGAGTTTGCCTCATACACATGTAGCGGCATGGTCACTGCGTATATGCACACCATGAGTGTCTACTTAGGCGAATGCTGTGGTAGTATTTTCCCCCTCAGAACCTAACTCCGTTCCTTCCGATCCTATCCTGATCACACCTATCCTTAAGCCCACCATGCATATATACGTAATGTATGTATGAAATACGTGACGTTTCCCTTCTTTTTCTTTCGGGATATTGCGCGTGACATATTAGAACCCAAAATTTGGTAAGATGATGGAGTTGTTCGGTGAAGTGGGTACAGTGGATCATTATTTGGTTTGGTTTGGTATGTGCTTAGAATATGGGTGCCATCGCTCGAGAGTATGGCTTGCTATATGTTACCATGGCTTCTAGCAAGGAACCCTTAAGCCAGATGTTTTTAGACACCAAGGAACGAATAGTCTCAATGTAATCAATAAAACTTTTTATATCAAACGTTTTATTCAATAATTTGTTTAACTGCTTCGGGTTTAAGTTGGGGTAAGAGTAGTGTAGAAGATCCTTTGCCGATAGATGGCAAGTATAAATTCTGTTTATTTAAATTACATTCAGGATTACACATTAGGGTGGAGTGAAAAAAATTATTTTTAGAAAATTAAAACATAATAGTCCAAAAAAGTTGCCTTTCGCCATGCTGAAACCACCACTTAAATGTCAATAAAATCAAAAATTACTTCATAAAAAATCTCAATTTCTGGATAAATTTTTAAGGATCTTAAATATTCAAAGTATTTCAATGGAACACTGATTTATAAGTTTTTAAAGATATATTTAAGCTATGTAAAAAAAATCAAGTTTGTAAACTGAATCTTTGAGGTGCCCCAAAACCATGACAAAATGTAATATTTGAGTAATATCACATTTTTCTCGTATAAAGCTTTTTGAGGAATTGGTTTTGGTGTAGAAAAAATAATTATAATGCATAAATTCTTACTTTATTAGGCAAATACAAAGTAACAAAAATAAAAAGAAATAGTTTTACTCAAGATTGAACTGGTATTTGGTCTCAAAACATGGCATCTTGTTTCTTGGAACTATACGACTGCCTATGAATCCATCTCTGGCTTCAACTCCGCAGACAGCCTCTGAAGCTTCCGTTATAAGCTTCACACAATGTTCCACAGCTTGTGTATGACAAGGCAAACTTGAAGTAAAACCATTGGATACAATATACTGCAGCTCAAATTTTGCCAAAATTGGTGGCTCCGTCAAATTTACTGAGTTCCAGTCAATAAGGTCTCCTCGAATTTCAATGGTCGAATTGAAAAGGAACGGATGGTGTTCTTGAGTTGGAGAGTTCGAGTTTTTAAAACCCTCTCTGATGATTCTTCTTTCATCACTTAACATGCACAGTATGATGTTTTCCGGGTGCGCAAAATAAGCATTACGCTGAATTACGGGGTCAACTGTTTTTTTTAATTGTCACCTAAGTAACTACTTTTTGCAATAGTACTCATAACATGTTTAGCTCCACTTGTGCACTTTGGATTTGTTTTTATTTCGAACCACATAGGCCCATAAATCTTTACCACAAAAGTGGCCAGTACTTCACTAGGATTTTCAGTAGAAACATACAAACGCGATATCTTGTTTGCTGTTGTGAGCCATCTTGAATGTAACACGTGTCCTAGATATTTGTTTGGTAAGCTAGCAGGGCAGGTACCTTCTGCAACTGCTGTCAACATATCAAACAGATACTTTGGATCTGTGCTTAGATGAGATTTATCATTAACTACTGGCAATATTGAATCTATAGGTTCAAAATTTACTATAAATAAATTTTCACACTCTGTTAGTTGCTTACCGATAGGACCTGAAAACCCTTTTGGTCCTGTAGTTCATCTAAATGTGTTAATAAGTAACGTAATGGTATCTCATTTGCATGCAATTGACATATTAACCATTGCATGAATTTCTTCTGGTCAAATTCTATAAGACAAATTATTCCACTTTTGGACCCAGTGTTTAAAACAGTGCCATCACAGCCAACTGCGCTCATTTGTGATAAATCAACATCATTTTCCTTCAATTGTTTCAAAATAGACTTTGCCACTGTCTCTGCTTCCCCTGATAAAACAGTTACATGTGCTATATAAACATTATTTGGTTCAGCGACTCATTTATTACTTTCTTTTAAAACTTATCGCCCTTTTTATCTACTGAGATGGTTTTGTCTTTCCTTCCATCAAAGTAAAGACCAAGAACAGGATCCAATTCAACATTTTTGAAATCTATGCGCATTTTTGATCTTTCTCTCCGAACTTTAGATGGGTCGACTGCTAACATGGCATCATCTTTACTGATGACTCGAACATTTAGTAAAACCGCTGAAGCGATCATAGCAGCAGATCGGTCTGACGCACCTGTTCTGTCACATGCAAGGGCTAAGGACAGAAGATTTTGTTTAGCAGAAACTGTTGTGTCACTGTTGTTGGGATCATAATAGGAACATCCAGGTTGTGGCTCAGTACAATTTAATTGGCTTCGCCCTTGTTTATTTAAGCCTGTTTCTTGTTCATTAGAGTTGACTTCCATTAATTCCCATGCATGAGTAAATGATTTTCTGCCAGTTGGCGTTTTACATGAAACATTACGGGTTAAGCGCATTTTTCTTTCATTACACGTTCTTCCACCTTAATTATTTTTTTTCGTTGTAACAACATCGACTGAGCCAGTGAACATTTGTCTTTCACTCCTTTGATCAATAAGAAAAGCCCTCTCTGCCTGTGAGACCTTAGCATTTTTTCACAACAACACTGAACAAAGCCAGTACATTTACAGCTGCAAATATCTAATAAGTTTAAAGAATGATCTTGAAACCTTTTTACTTTTTCCTGATAGCTTAATATTTTTACGATCCTTGAGTGGCTTCATAATACATATATATGTTTCATGATAAGCCCGTATTAGCTGCAAAATTCTCTTATGCGAAACGATTGGAAGTGAAGCTTTTCCCCATTTTTTTTTAATTTCACAGCTACTCTTTCAGAAATGTCACCAACTGTTGGTTCTTTACTATTAGCTTGCTTAATCCCATTTCTTTCAAACAAATAACATTGCATTGTCTCTTTGTGCGTTGGAACAGATGTTTGTGTCAAGTCCTGAGGGAAACCAAATATAGTACATTCTGTCACATTTCTTGTCTTTATCCTATCCATTTTTATAATATCACTTATTTTATAAACAGCACTACATTAACTTAATAATTTAAAAAAACTTCAAATTAACTCATTGGTTTAACAACACAAACAAACATAACCTGGAAAGACTACTTTATGATGTGATGACAACAACACTGAAAGTCGCACAACAAAAAAAAAGCTAGGCGGCAGGTGTACCAACTTACCGTTAGCCAAAAAACATATCCCGCACAATAATTACTCTTTTTGCACTTCCGAGACTAAAATTGATGCTTTAGTCTCCGTCTACAGGGATTAAAGTGGGTCATTTATTCCCTAGGGATTAAATATGGACTGAACCCCCTAGAGAGTTCATTGACAGATGTCAAACTTCAAATATTGTTTATTAATTTTTACGAAACATTAATATTACAATTAATAAATATCGGACGATTGCTATCCGAAACGATACTGCTGGATGTAAGGTTGAACGCATTTCCAAATGAATCAGTGCCTGTGGGTCGTTCAGATTGACACGAGGGTCCTGGGAGTGAGGTAGCTGGTGTTTTTGATAACCTCCACCTCCAAAAATTTTTTCTTTGCCTTTGTGGAAAATTGTTGGATTTTCCCATCTTTGGGTTCAGAAATGCTCCTTGAAATTCATTATGAATGAACTCAGCATCGCGTCACACACTGCCGTGGACTGGGCTAGTTTTTGTCGTGAAGTGGTTTTTGACGCTTTTATCAATAAAGGTACCAAGATTGGGGGTCCCGACAAAATGTAAGTGTTTATTTCCGTTTTATAGTTATACCATTAAAAATTTTTTTGGCAAATTTTAGCGTTGAAATAGACGAGTCCAAATTTGGCAAAAGGAAATACAACAGAGGGATCGGGTTGAGGGTGCGTGGGTGTTTGGTGGCTACGAGAGGGGCACTGGAAAAGTTTTCATGGTTGTGGTGGAAGACAGAACAGCTGACACTCTTCTTGATTGCATTGAACGCTTCATAGAACCTGGCACCATCATATATTCGGACTGCTGGAAGGGTTACAGTGGATTAAATGAACATCCAAATTATACGAATTTGCAAGTGAACCACTCGATTCACTTCAAGGATCCCGAAACTGGAGTCCATACTAATTCCATCGAGTCGTCTGGGTAAGTTTAGGTTAGGGTTAGGTTAGGGTTATAGGTTAGGGTTAGGTTAGTTTACTTTAGTTAATTAGGGTTAGGTTAGTTAGGTTAGGTTTAGGTTAGGTTAGGTTAGGTTTCTAATACACTAATCCCCTTATTTTCTATAATTTAGGCGTCATGCCAAAGCAAGTGGGCCATACTCGAATCGACAAAAAAATGTTCTTGGTGGATATTTAGCGCGCTATATGTTCCTGAAGATGGTTAAGGATTTGGGACAGGAACCTTTGATTATTTTTTTCATGCTGGCAAGAGATCTATACGATCCTCTTTCATCCGATGATGAGCCTGCTATTGAACGGGAACCCGAAAATCAAGATGAAGACGAAGAAGAAATTGAATTTAAATTTTTTTAAAATTAATAGTGCTAACTTACCTTTCTCCCTTTTTATAGTGGTATATTCCTATCAATAAATTCATTTTGAAAAAATTTCATTTTTTTAATTTTCAAAATTCAAAAAAAATTCTTCCCGTCATTTCCGGAGAAAAATTCTTGCAGATTTGGATTCAGCATACACGAATTAGCATAGGAAAAAAATGGCGTCGAAATCTTTGTTGCGCCGTGATACTGCAATTTTTCCCTTCCATCCCCCATGTCTTCTTAAAACGTCAACAGTCGCACCTGAATCAGCTAGTAGAGATGCAGAGGTTCGCCGCCAACAATGTCCTGTATACGACAACGCATCTGGTAGGTTTACGAATGTGGCAACTTTCTGGGGCAATTTTCCAAATATATTCTTTCCTACAGGTTGCACTGTACACTGCTTGTTAAGGTAACGAACAAAAAATATTGAATGGGGAGTTTCGGATTTTCTCAATGACATATATTTCTTGCAGATTTTTGTATAACTAATTATAGTTTTATCTGAATCTTTTACAACGAAGTTCCTCTCTGTTCCATTTTTGGCAGCTCTAATGTTAACAAGAAGTCTGTTGCTCAAATCAGTCACATCATTAATTGACAAATCGACTAATTCCTCTACAAGCCCCTGCCACACCAAATATGAGTGCTACCAGAAAAAAACCATTTTTAAAAGTAGGTACAATGATTTTTGGACATATTCACTTTTGTCATTAAAAATGTGTCATCTGAAGCTTCCTTTAGAAACGTATCGATCTGTTCTATAGTTAGTTCCTTTGACTTCTTCGCTTTGTAACCAAAATTTTTCCTTTTCAGAAGCGTCGTCAATTTGTGGAATTTACTTATATCAACATTATGTTTAACGTTAAGCATTGTTTTTAACATTGAATACTGGGTGCACAATGTAGAATCAGCAAATTTGTTTACCTTTTCATTAAAAATACCAGCAAAGCATCTTCGTTAAGATTTGTAAGTTTCTTTTCACAGCACCACTTTAAAAATATATCATACTCTTTATCGTAAATTTTACGAGATTTGGAAGGCAGTAAGTCTTCTAAAGCCTCTTCAGCAGCTTTTTCTAGATCAAATTCGTCGTACATATTTATTATCCTTTTGTAAAATTTTTTTCAAATATGGCTACCGCTGTTTACTAATTCCCATGCTAACCGACTGTTTTTTTTCAAATAGCAAGATTTCTAGATAATTTTATACAAATTGGTCACATTGACGCGAACAAATTTGGAATTATTGTACATAAAAAATAAATACTCTGGAAGTGCAAAAAATAGCGAGGCAACAAACCCCACTGGCGGGATTAAATGCTGCACTTTGGTCCCTCTACATATAATATTTGGGGCACCTTAAAATTTTCTTTTACCAAAATAATTTTTTTATGTGAATTATATACATCTTGCAAAGCATAAAAATCACTATTCCACTAAAATACTATTATTGTTTAAGATTTTAAAAATTATAACAAAAGTTCAGATTTAGAAAGTTGTTACTAATTATCAATTATAATCCTATTCTCATTAGATAAAAATAATCAGATTTTTTTGTCGCTTTTGGTTTACAAGAAATTAAGTGTCCTATACAACGTGTCCAAGATAAGGAGGGCTAGTACAGGGATCTCGAGAACCGTAAAAGATATGAAGTCGGTTAAATGGGAAGAAAGTTGCGCATTTTGGTGCTTAACAAAATGCTTTTTTGAAATCTAAAAAATTTCGATTGGTTCGGGAGATATCCGCAAAACCCCGAAATTTTGTAAAATTGTTTTAATTTTTTACTGGGTTTATTTCAAGAGGAATTTTAAAATAAGTGGCACTTTCTCATAGCCACTTTTTCCCCTCTACAAGATGGCGTTATTGAATTTGAAATCCGACGTTTCGTCTTTGACCGACCATCATCAACTTCATTTTTTAAATACGGCTCTGATTTTATAATATCAAATGGTTGAAGCTCTTTCAATTCTGAATTTAACAATGTACCACACTTCACGGTTTAGGTATGTTTTAGACCTTATTTGAGTATTATTAAAAGCTTTACTCGAATCGAAGCTGCCTTGTAAAATCTCTCATAAATGTAATTATTTCAGCTATGTCAATTTATCGAAAAACACTATAAATAAGTGATTCACAATACTTTTTACAATAGTAAGTATTAACAATAAAGAACAATAAAATTTACTATTTTTTTTTATTAAAGATTACAAATAAATAAAGCAGATAATCAATAATTATTAATAAGTATTAAACACGCACAGGTATTAACAATAAAAGATATAAAAAGATAACAATAAATCTAACATCAAGGAGTCGAATTTTGCATCGATCTTAGTACGTTTCAATGTCTCAGGTATCTATCACATTTCTACATCTATTTGAAAGAAAGTAGGCTTTGAAAAAAAAATGAACATCCCAGAGATGTATTAAATTTGACATTTACCGTGAAATTATTTTCTTTAAAAACGTTTTCTTACATTTTGTTTGAAATATGGAACTTTATTCAAATGAAGAGAAATTTGATATGATAACTTATTACATTTTAAGTAACCGAAACTATTATGCAGCGGAACATATGTATTTAAATAAGTATCCGGAAAGGAGGCAGCTAAATAAAAGGCCATTTAGTAAGTTAGTAGTTAATCTTAAAGAATACGGTGCGTTTAAGAAACCTGTACTTTCTCGACAAAAGCCTAGTAATGAAGAAAAAGTAAACAACGTATTATTATCAGTTATTGAGAACCGCGGAATATCAACTCGGAAAATTGAACAAAACGTTGGTGTGGCGAAATCGACAGCACAATGTATTTTAAAAAAACAAAAATTTCATCCATACAAATACAGAATTTGTCATGCAGAAAGGCGTCGAACATTCTGTGAATGGTACACACGAGAATGTCATGAAAATGAAGCTTTTCCTTATCAGATAATATGGTCTGATGAGAGCATGGTGACTAAAAATAGGATTTTAATAGACGAAATATTCATTACTGGGTCACAGAAAACCCCATTTACTTAAAGAAACAAGATATCAACATCGTTTTGGATTCAATATGTGGGCCGGAATTGTGGGAACACGAATTATAGGACCATTTTTTTACCATCATAATTTAAACTCTGAGCATTACCTCAATTTACTACAAAATGACTTGGAAGAAGCCCTGGATAATTTACCTCTAGCAGAAATTCGCAACCATTGGTTCCAACAGGACGGTGCGCCTGCCTATAATTCAAGGGCTGTTAAAGAGTACCTTTTAAATAAATTTCCAGGAAAACTTATAAGCACGTAATCTGAAACGCCATGGCCAGCACGTTCACCCGACATTACTCCATTAGATTTCTTTGTTTGGGGATATGTCGAAAATTATGTTTATAAGGAAAACTTTGAAACAGAACAAGAACTCAGAAGATTGGTGCTTCAAGCTTTTCAAAGTATAACACCAGTTATGATGATTCATGTTTTAGAAGCTACAGTTATGAGACGCTATTTATGTTTAGAGAATGAGGGCAATCATTTCGAACACTTCCTATGAACTTAAATTCTACTCTTTGATACTAGTTTCGTTGTTATTTTTGTAATATCCTTTGTTGTAAATACTTATTATTGTAAAATAACTAATTTATTTGTAAACCTCAAAAAAAAGTGATTTTTCGATAAATTGACATAGCTGAAATAATTAAATTTGTGAGAGATTTTACAAGGCAGCTTCGATTCGAGTAAAACTTTTAATAATACTCAAATAAGGTCTAAAACATACCTAAACCGTGAAGTATGGTACATTGTTGAATTCAGAATTGAAAGAGCTTCAACAATTTGATATTAGAAAATCAGAGCCGTATTTAAAAAAATGAAGTTGATGATGGTCGGTCAAAGACGAAACGTCGGATTTCAAATTCAATAACGCCATCTTGTAGAGGGGAAAAAGTGGCTATGAGAAAGTACACTTATTTTAAAATTCCTCTTGAAACAAACCCAGTAAAAAATTAAAACGATTTTGCAAAATTTTGGTTTTTGCGGATATCTCCGGAACCAATCGAAATTTTTTAGATTTCAAAAAAGCATTTTGTTAAGCACCAAAATGCGCAACTTTCTTCCCATTTAACCGACTTCGTATCTTTTATGGTTCTCGAGATCCCTGCACTGGCCTTCCTGGACACGTATATATGACACTGGTACAATGTGAGTAGGATTGCACTCCCTATAACAATGAACGTACTACGCGCAATCTGAAATAGTATGGGTTTAACAACTCATGAAACAAAAAATTATTTTTATTTATGGTAGGGTTCAAAACATTCTACACACAGGGTTATATCGCATTTTGAACAAACAGTCAGTGGTTTCTTCTGGCAATTTGGAAATTGGCATCTACGCTGTTTTTCCCTCCATCCTATCCAATGGCTGTTTCCAACATACCGCACATCAGGCACTATGCCATGCACGTTGTGTTTCAGACGGCTAGAATGGCCTTGTTTTAAATAAAATGTGGCACTTCTTAGGAAATCTAAACAAGATAAAGAACCTGGCCCGTTAATTTTTCTGTACAAAATCCATTCATTTGTTATGGACATGTCGATCATTCTTGTAACTAACGACCAGTACCATTTTTTGGCTCTAATCCTAATAGCATATTTGCCAACTATTCAGTCATGATGATCAACACCTCCCATATATTGATTTTACATTTTGATAACATTAGGTTGGGGTCCATGAATTTTGTGTTGTTTAGATTTACACCACCTTGAAGCATTGTGTAGTGGTTCAATGGTGTCAAAATTTGTACTAATTGTGACACATTTGTTATCGTTCCATTTTAAGATTAAAATTTCACCATTTTTGTCAAATCGATAATAAAATGTGCCACGCTCTTTCTTTGAAAGTTCTTTTGAATTTAAAAGTGGGGATTTATCTGTTCTGTTTTCACGCATTGTTCTTGCAACAAGTAGGATAATAAAAGTATATATTATTGCAGTATATACCTGTTGCATGAAATCCAATTGATTTTAGATGAATCAGTATGTCAGGGTTTGTAAAAAAGTTCTCAAAATATACCAAATGGACAATAGGATTTTCAACGATTACTAAAAGATCTGTAATAACTTGCGAACCTTGCAGTAAACCCGGAGTTGTATTTTTATCTTTGCCAGTATAAATAGAAAATTTGTAGCAATATCCATCTGAACTACATACCGCCCATAATTTATATCCAAATCGAATTGGTTTTGCTTGTATATATTGCTTCATACGATTGTGCCCATAGTATTTCACAATCATTTCAGCAAATGATAAATGAGTAGAAAATGTACTCCATTGTTGAAATGCTTGGTTTAATTTATTTATGAGTGGACGAATTTTATAGCACCTACAATGAAACACATAATGTAAGAATTCTGACATTGTTATTATACGTTATTTTATTTACCTATCCGTCAAATCAATTTCGTCGTTATTACAACAGTGAAAAACTGATTTCAAGTATCTATTTCGAGACATTGCATCCGCTACAAGTTGTATTCTGGTGTCTTCATCTGTACTCGAATATAGCTTTTCAGAAGGTAAAATATGGTAACCAGAAAATATTAAAAATCCAATAAACGTTTTTAATTCCTGAACAGTCACAGTAAAATCAGCAAAAATTTTTACAGATTTAGCATATCTTTTCGTTTCTTCTTGCAATAAATTATAAACAGGAGATGAATCATGTATTTCAGCACTAATAATTTTAATTTTCTCATTTTCAGACTGCGACTCTCTTATTGTGTTTGTATAGGATGGCTACAATTTATGCCAATGCGAAGTAATATTAGTTAATTTCTTTTTACCCGTACGTGTTGAAGAGCTTTTATCGGGTTTCTTATGTTTATAAAATTCCTCATCTTGGAATAACGCTTCAATATCTTTAACACTTAAAAACCGCTTACTTGCCATGTTTTACACCACAATAAATGCACTAAATGAATAAGGGAGCATCGGCTCTAATTTATATACCAACAATCTCCGCAAGAATCATCTAGTCCGGACGTGTAAATTCAAGGTATAAACGTATACGAATTGGACCAGTGTCCTATAAATATGACATCATATTTTGAACTTGTTTATTCCTGTTTATGATAAGATCAACGTTTGAAAAAATTATGCAGTTTTAGCAAACAAACTTTCTATTTATGAATTCTGAACAGAAAAGTTACATAATTGAGTAAATTTTCAAAAAACTAAGGAAAACTAAATGCGTGAGAAGCGATGAAAAAACAACCTTTCTTGTAAATTATTTTTCTGTTTATAATTACTAATTTCTTATAAAAGTAAAGGTACAATCTTGCTCCTAAAAGATGACAAAGTAATATAAAATTAAAAAAAAATACATTTTTGAATTACAACCAAGAAATAAAAATTGCTATTTTGCTGTCCTATATACAGGGTCCGGCAACAAGAGCGCCTTCTTCTATATCTTCCGTTTTATATAAGCTAGATTAATAAAATTTGGAATGCAGTTATAGTTTAGTTGTGTGCATATTTTAAAATTATTCACGCGAATACAGGTTGTTTATTTAAAGAGGACCAAATTATTATTATAAAAATTTAAATGGAACACCCTGTTTATTATTACTTTTTTCAATTCTACACATTGTTCCTAACAAATTCGCAATATATTTCCCTATCCCTAAATATAGCCGTTTCCGAATTATTTTCAATTTTTCAAAATGTATAAGATTATTGAGACATTTTTAAATCTATGGCCTCGTATAGATAAAAAAGAACATCATAAAACAATTGTATTATACATTAAAAAACGCAACAGAAACTAATATATTATGATAGAAGACTAATTACCTTTTTTTGTACTGGAGTCATTGCATGCTAACAAGAATTTGACAAATATTTACTTCAATTTCAAGTAAAATTCTAAAATCTAGTGTGCTTCTAATGAAAATTGAATGTTTGACGTAAATAAATAAAACTGTAGTTAACCATTTACGAGTGTTATTGTTAGTAATCAAGATTTTTATAAAATGAATTTTACACAAAATGAGTTAGTTGATATGATATTCGTGTTGGGTGCTGTAGAAAGAAACTGTTTATTGGCCAGCAGAATATATGCTGAAAGATATGTATATAGAAGACATCCAAACGCAAGATCGTTTCAGAAAGTTATGAGTAGATTTCATGTGCCAATTACTCCAAACATGAACGTGTTAAACCTTCTACAAATGAAGATAGTGAATCGAGGGTTCTTCTCGCCATCGAAGAGGATCATCACAGAAGCCAAAACGACATAAGTGAAATAGTTGGTATAAGTGATAGATCAGTAGGCCGTCTTTTAAAGAAGAATCGCTTACAACCCTGTCATATTCACTTACACCAAGAATTGAGCGATGCAGACTTCGATCATCGAGTAAGATTTTGTAACTGGTCCAGAGAAAAAATTACTCAAAACCCAAATTTTTGTTATAATATTTTATGGACAGACGAATCAACATTTCATAAGAATGGATTTGTTAATACACATCATTTTCATTATTATTCCTCAAAAAATCCACATTTATTAAGACAAGTTGATAATCAACATAAGTGGTCTTTAAGTGTCTGGGGTGCCATCGTTGGGGATTATGTCATCGGTCCATTCTTTTTTGATGGACACTTGAATGGTGAGAAGTACCTTAACTTTTTGCGTAACGATTTACCGGACTTATTAGAAAATATTACTCTTGATATTAGAGCCACAATGCGGTATCAACATAAATGGATTGGGCGAAATGGACCTGTGAGGTGGCCAGCTAGGTCCCCTGATCTGACAAGAATAGATTTCTCTTTATGGGGATACATAAAAAGTATTGTCTATAGGGAACCATCAACCATTGCCGAAGATATGCGTAATCGTATAACACAGGCTTTTCATAGCATTACTCCTGAGTTGTTGCGTAGAGTTGAACAATCTTTTAAAGATCGACTTCAGGTCTGCATCCGAAAAAACGGACAACATTTTGAACAATCATTATCGCTAATGATTAGCGATAAATTATTTTTTTTTATTTTATTAGTTTTGTATTTTTAGAAATAATTTTAATACTTATAGTGTATTAGTTTCTGTTGCGTTTTTTTAATTTGCAATACAATTGTTTTCCACTGTTTTTTTTTCTATTTATACGAGGCCATGGATTTAAAAAAATGTTCCAATAATCTTATACATTTTGAAAAATTGAAAATAATTCGGATATATTTAGGGATATGGAATTGTATACCGAATTGATAAAGGTTAATATGTAGAAACCAAAAACGGAATAATATACAGGGTGTTTGAAAAAGTAAACTTTTACTAGTTGGAATAATGTCTGATTGGGTAAACACCCTGTACGCAATTATGACATTTTCTTTACATTGTAAGAAAGCTCTATCTGTGTACTTGTTCTGATATAAATTAGATAACTTTTGTTTTTCAACGGTTAAGGAGGTACATTTTCAAAGCTATCTCTGTGATTTCAATTTTATTATAAAAATCGACATAACTCAAAACGGCTATATTTAGGATAGGGAAATATATTGCGAATTTGTTAGGAACAATGTGTAGAATTCAAAAAAGTAATAATATACAGGGTGTTCCATTTAAATTTTTTTATTATAGTTTGGTCATCTTTAAATAAACAACCTGTATACACACAACTATGCACACAACTAAACTATAACTGAATTCCAAATTTTATTAATCTAGCTTATATAAAACGGAAGATATAGAAAAAGGCGCTCTTTTTGCCGGACCCTGTATATGACACCGGTACATAATGAGTTAATAAAAGTTTAATCTTTTAAGGGCTTTGGGGCACTTCAAGACATTTTTTGATTTTATTGAAATTTATGTGGTGGTTTCAGCATGGCTAAAGGCAACTGTTTTAGACTATTACGTTTTCTAAAAACAATTTTTTTCACTCCATCCTATTACACATAGTATACTATGAAAGTTATTGATGATTGTTAATCAAATTTCGCCTAATTCTAATTTCGAATTTTTTTTTAATTAACTAAGAAAGCCAATATTTGCAATGAATTTACTATTGAATCTTTAGCGCTGCATAAGCTTAATGCAGCATCCTATATGTAATTAATTAATCAAGTACCGTTATTCAAAAATTATTTAATTTTTTAATAAATAATTTTGGAAGAAAAAAATGTACCAATTTTAGAAACATTCTTTTATGTAACAATTGAAAGTTAAGTAGGACGTGACAACTGGAATAACAGAATCCTCAATCATCATTACTATAACGTTTAAGTTTATTTACCAAACACAATGTGTTATACATTCATGTTTTAATACATATTTACCGTATTTTATCCTAAATTAGAACGTTCATCACATTAACGTAATACCATTCCCAAATCAATAAATAAAAATATACAACAGGGAGAGATTAAGATAAATAATCTACAAAATATAATGTATATCGAAATCTCCCTAATTGCAATTTCGGGATATTAAAACGAGTTTTGCAAACTCATCGAAATGTTGCAAATTGAAGGGCAAAATTACAAATGCGTTGGCAACTATAAGGGATTGTTGAAGGATTTTGTGGAAAATTATTGAGTACATACGAAGCTTATTAAACAATTAAGATGAATTAATGTAAATAAGTTTATATTCCTTTTTGTGGTTTGGTGAAGAGTATTTAGAATTTAATGTGTATTAATTAATATAGGTTCTCAGCTTTAGTCCTAAGCTAATCAATTATGCAATAAAACTATTACGTATACGCAGATCATAGTTTTGTAGATTTATAGATATAGGTACTATGTGAACTTACATGACGTATTAATTAACCTGCCTATTGTGTTCGGGTCAAAATGACCCAATCGCCTTCTTCTAATGTGCATAATTCGTTAATTTATTTAAATATTTCGTTAGCCACATTCCTTCGGAAATGTGTTCAATAAGGGTCCCTGAGTTATTGACCCAAAATCCCAAAAAATCCGAGATATCAAATGTCAAGATTTAAAGCAAAATATACAGGGTGTGGCGCGAAGAGTTTTGATTAAAAGTAATCGCTGATACAGTAATGTTAAAAATCTGAAATTACGAAGCTGTAGGTTTTGGATGACGCCGAGTTCAAATATAGTATTGTCCTGAATGTGGCACTTCCGGTTATACCGGAAGTAGACGTCAACTTTGTTATTTTAAATGGAACCTAATATTTTTATTTTATTTTCTAATTCTAAATTCTAGATAAAATTTGTGCACAATGTCCTATAACAAAAATGAAGTATTTTCGAGATATTTCAATTTTTTTTAATTTTGATAAAATCCTAGTCCACATTGAATAACGATATCTCCATTAATAACGAAGCTAGTGACGTGAAATTGTAACCAATAAACAAAAGCGCTTTCCTGTTAACTCCATATATTCATCTCATTAATATTTCATTGTAAGGTTGTGTTGACGCACCCTGTATGTAAGATGTTATAATGACGTGTATTACGTGTTTTGAGTACGGGTGTATTGAGTTTGAACGAAAAAAATTTTTTTTGTATATGCATAATGTATGTGGGTGGGTGATACGCCACTGGCAATTTAGGAGAAATATCATTCAGTATGCAGATACGTGTATTTGAATGTTATAGAAACATTGGTGTTGGAATAAATAGATTCTGATGAATGTAAATGTGAAGAGAAATGTGTCGATGGGACGATAATGTTTGCTACTGTTGACTACTGGTTAAGGAATGGAATGTTGGAGGATAAAGGAGTAATCTTTGCCGGAAGATGTGAAGATATAAGTATAGAATGTTTTAGGAAATATGTAGAGAAAGATTTGGTATGTTTAATTGTTGAGTATAGAAAGTTCTCGTAATGTTGTGCAATCAGTTTTGAGTATACATGTACGTATATGGGATTTGAGACCTTAGACTGTACTTATTTTTGCAAATGTTGCGGAAGGAGGATGAGCGCATGTGAGAGATAAACGTTGAAAGTTGTGTAATGGTTCAGAGTGGCCACTGAATGAATGTGATGACGAGAAATGGCTTCTCCATAAAGTAATTGTAAAATTTGCAGGTAAGAACAAACATGGCGATGTATTGTAATTACAAGCGTGTTTGTCCAGATGGTAGCATCAGTCGGCACTAAGAAAGTTTGAGTGAATACCATTGGTGAATATAGCGAGGAAGTCAGACATGTTTAAAGATGGATGGCTTGAGGTATAAATAGGAAAGTCAGAGATTGAAGGGGCTTGTTGCTTTTTGTGAATAATATTGAAGGCAGTCATTGTTTAAACAACTGCGTAACCCGAAAGGGGATGAATCGTATAAGACATTCATAGATAAAACAATTAATAAAATTGAGATTGAAGATAAAATCAGTTTATTTTTCTTCAAGGAAAAGTGCGTAAGCAGATTTATAATAAGATAACAGCTGTTACGTTATAGTGTTGAGCGCGGCACGTGCGCTTGTAATGATCCTTAGTTAAAATTATTTATGGGACCACCTTTAAGCGACCGAAATATTCGTAGTAAATTGAGCCAATGTTAAAGTAATTTTATATGACATTAAAAGTTTATTTGTGTAATTGTCCTAAAGGTTGCACGAAGCAACCAAACGTGTACAGATTATTACGGTTTATTGGGGTAATAACCTCGTATAGTTAGACTATTCGAGAGTACCGAAAGGAAAAAGTGTTTATGAAATTGTGGAGTACTTGTTATGTGCCTTCAGGCAATCTAAGGATACACGTGGACTACAAATAATTGGTTTACGGGAAGAGAGAAGAAAGAAAAGCGTAGGATGAATGGACAGTCTTTAAGTAAGAATTACATTTAAGAATTTTGAAAACTCAGTTGAGCACGATTATCTTTTTGGTTAGTTTATTTGCGTATTGTTGTGTAATTTTTTTTAATTAATTAGTGTTGAAGGAAAAAGGTAATCGATCTCGAGTTATGTTGTATTGGCTGTTTTAGTAGTAAGAATTTTGCAGAAACGCAAATTTGTATTGACAGTGGTTTTCAACCACGCTGTCGTAGTGTATGTAAACATTTGTTTATTATTTTGTGCAGGACAATATATATTTATCGTTAACTTTTATTTTGTTGTTTATTTAGCCAGTTATGAGATACATTTGTGACGTTTACTTAATTGGTGACCTAGTTTTAGACAAGTTAAATGTAGACTTTGCATATTTTGGTTTTAAGATTAATGAATAACCTGAAAGGTTATATTTGCCAGGTTAATTTCAAAAGAAAATTTTCATATTAGTTTCGTTTAACGCAGTACACTAATGACGGATCAGCTGTTGATTTAAAATTTCATTAAGTATAACTAAGAGATGGAGTTTTAAGAACTTACATATTTACGAATGTCCGATACGATTCAGAGGTATCATAAAGGAACAATTATTAAGCCGATGACATTGATTTTCTTTTGATTAGGAATTTTAAAAATTAATTATCGATCATTGAATGAAGAACTATTTTATTCATTAATAAGCAGAAATTTAACTTTATATGTATACGAGGGATACGTAGAAAATATTCAGTTAACGTGTTATAGCTTTGGTATTCTGGATGTACAAGGTACAATCAGGAAGTTTGTGACGACCCGTGTATTTCAGTTTTTTTTTCTCTTTATAACTGTTGGTTACGTGAATGCAGTTAAAATTTGAGTGATAAATTTTGGTATACGAGGTGTATTCAAAAAGTTTCTAATAACCTGGGTAGTACTAAATATATTTGAGTTTGAGTTGAATTGTTTGGGACGAGTGTTTGTTTTAGAACCCTCGTGTGAGAGTTTACTGAGTAAGCACAATCCTACTTTCCACAATCAAGTAGGGTTAATTAACACCCAGCTTAAGACAATTATTTTAGTAAAGTTTCGATTGTGGTGGCGCCTGGAGACATATTTTCCCGGACTGAGCTGTTTGAATTTAGGTGTGAGGTGTTTGAGCGTATTAATCATTCATTTTACTTATTATTTCGACCACGCCCATCTCCCTGTTAGCTGGCTTGGCAACCCGCTTACATTAGTGAGCATACACGACGCCTAGTGCGGTTTGGACGTGTAACATCATACAGGGTCGTTTAAACTTGGCCGCCAACATGCACAATTTAAATCATTTATAAGTTGCTTACCTTAAATAGAACACCCTGTATTTTATTACATTTTCTGCTCTATTTTTTAATCCAATTCGTTTGATATCAGTATTCCCTATACATAATCCAACCACTTTTGAGATATTTCATTATCTTAGTTAAAACATAATAACACTTAATTATTTCAACATTGGTAAATAGTAGGCCATGATTTCCATTATTTAAGGTGATATTTTGTTATTTTTCATAAGTTATTAATTCAGAAAAGTAACCAATGGTCTGAAAGGATTTTAATTTTGGATATCATTAAAAACGTTGACTAGGTATTTTGCATTAATTTAATTAGATAACTTACAAACAAAAATAACTAAATGTAATATTAAACAAATAAAGTTTTATAATAAGTATTCAAAATTAGCACCATCTACTTCTAAACATTTAAGAATCCTTTTCATTAAGTTATGTCTTGTAATTCGGGAAATATGGTCGGGTGTTAGAGAATTAAAAGCAAGTAAGACTCTCTGCATCAATCTTCCATTGTCGTAACAGGTTTGGAAAATACCTGATTTTTAATGTAACCCCAAATACCAAAATCTAGAGGAGCCAAATCAGGAGAGCGAGCTGGCCAACGAAACGGACCCTGATTGGCAATCCATCTATCATCAAACATGTCGTAAAATGCTGACCAACAGGCCCAAAGTTATGAGGAGGTGCTCCATCTTGCTGATACCAAGCTGAAGCCGCGTCTCCATTTCTTAAAATATGTAACGCCGGTCGCATGGCTTCTTCTAAAATGTGGCAATATCTTGTACCATTTAAATTTTCATCATAAAATTTTAATGCTAAAATTGTATCATCTTTTATTGCACAAAAACATTAAAACTCCAACTATCTTGAAAATAACGTTCTCTACTAACATGTGGATTTTCATTAGAACAAAATGGGAATTATGTCGATTAAATAATCCATTTTTGCTAAACTTTGCTTCATCACACCATATAACTTTTTTATGAAGTCTTCATCCTCTTGGGTCTTCATTAAAACCATTCACAGAATTCTACCCTTCGAGGAAGATTACCTAATTGTAAGTGTTGCACCAAATGGTATGAAAATGGTTTCCATTTGTGTTTTTTAAATGCGATGAATTGTTCTCGTCGACAAAGTAAGATCTCTCTCACAATCTCTAATGGAGGCATTTGGAGGCCGTAAAATAACCCAAAACATTAATTTCGTTTATGTCACTGTCCACTAGTGGTTTATATTTATTAATTTTTGTCTTAAATTCACCAAACTGACGGCAGTTTTTAAGCAATCTTCTTACAATATCACCAGTTGCATTTGGTCGATTTGGATATCTTTCTGCAAAAACATGGCAAGTCCGTTCAACAATTCTATTACACTCGCCGTAAATAATAATAAGATTTAAAAAATCATCATCAGTAAATCCTACATTTGCCATTATTTACTGTGAAATAGAAACTGGTAAAGAAAACTGTCAAAACAACATAAACAATTATCGTTCTAACTATCAAATCTTTTGACAGCCATGGCCTACCCTTTACTAATGTTGAAATAATTAAGTGTTGTTATGTTTTAACTAAGATAATGAAATATCTCGAAAGTGGTTGGATTTAGGTATAGGGAATACCGATACCAATTGGCTTAAAAAAATACAGCGGAAAATGTTAAGACAAACGAAGATATGATGCAGAGAGTCTTACTTGCTTTTAATTCTCTAACACCCGATCATATTTCCAGAATTACAAAACATAACTTAATGAAAAGGATTCATAAATGTTTAGAAGTAGATGGTGCTAATTTTGAACAGTTATTATAAAACATTATTTCTTTAATATTACATTTAGTTATTTTTATTTGTAAGTTATCTAATTAAATTAATACAAAACACCTAGTCAACGTTTTTAATGATATCCACAATTAATAATCCTTTCAGGCTATTGGTTACTTTTCAGAATTAATAACTTATGAAAAAATAATAAAATATCACCTTAAGTAATGGAAATCATCACCCTTTACTAATGTTGAAATAATTAAGTGTTATGTTTTAACTAAGATAATGAAATATCTCAAAAGTGATTGGATTTAGGTATAAAGAATACTGATACCAAACGAATTGGCTTAGAAAAATACAGCAGAAAATGTAATAAAATACAGGGTGTTCTATTTAAAGTAAGCAACTTATAAATGATTTAAATTGTGCATGTTGGCGGCTAAGTTTAAAACACCCTGTATGAAATATCAATGAGATGGATATATGGAGTTAACGAGCAAGCGCTTGTTGTTTATTGGTTACAATTTCACGTCACTAGCTTCGTTATTAATGGAGATATCGTTATCAATGTGGACTAGGATTTTTGAAAATTAACATAAAAATCGAAATATCTCGAAAATACTTCATTTTTGGTATAGGACATTGTGCACAAATTTTATCTAGAATTTCATGTAGAATTCGAAATTAAAATAAAAAATATTAGGTTCCATTTAAAATAACAAAGTTGACGTCTACTTCCGGTATAACCGGAAGGGCCACATTCAGGACATTATATTTGAACTCAGCGTCATCCAAAACCTACAGCTTCGTAATTTCAGATTTTTAACATAACTGTATCCGTAACTGTAACCGTATCTTTTAATCAAAACTCTTCGCGCCACATCCTGTATAAGCATTCAACTGGTATATACCGGGTGTGACGTTCTATGGCTATCTTTGTTATTATAAGAGATACAGAATCGGTTAAATTAGCAAAGTTGGGCAGAATTACATGATAATTCAAATACCGGTAAGAAAACTCAACATTTTTGCGAACTTTCTAAGATATCTGAAAATAACTAAAAATCGTCCAAATTTTTAATTGGCTATATCTTTTTTAATATTCAAAATACGAAAAAGTTATAAGAGAGATTTTTGATAGCTACATTTATGCAAAATGGGAAAATGCGAATAAAAAATTTTTTTAGTAATTATTTTTCGAGCTACAACATACATTTTTTTAAATGGCAACTATAGGTGGCTATGGACTCATTCGATGGCTTATTATTTCTGATTTCAAAAATGTATACCTTTGTATATTTAATATTATTAGTTAACTCACAATTTAAAAAAAAAAGGTATTTATAATATTTATTAAACAAATTAAAGTGTGCCGTGAACATTAAAATAACAAAATAAGATCATATTCTACTACTAAATTTGTGGAAACAACAAGAAAGAATGTACTACATTATCAAAATGAAAAAGTTCTAAATAAATTTAACTTACAACGAAGAGTAACAGAAAAAAATATACACAGATAACACAATCATAGAAGTGCTTCAAAATGCCTCCATTATTTTGAACACACATTTGACATCGTTTTAAAATTTCGTTTTGAACTTTTAATAAACTTTGGGTTCTAATTTGTTGCATAGCAATACGAATTTCATTTTTTAAATCGCCTAGATTACCAGGTTTTACTCGGTACACTTTGTCTTTAATTGCACCCCACAAGAAAAAATCCAGGGGATTAAGTCTGGTGATCGCGGCGGCCAAGCTATTGGACCTCAATTTCCTATCCAATTATTAAAACGTTCCTGTAAATAGTTACACACAACTAATCCATTGTGTGCTGGTGCCCCGTCGTGTTGAAAATAATTCAAATTTTGAATTACGCTCAACGGAAAGTCGTCCAAAATTTCTTCAAATTCGTTTCGTAACAAAGTTGGATATCTTTCGGAATTTAAATTATATTCATAAAAAAAAACGGCCCAAAGATTTTGGTACCAAACGTTTACTGAGAAAGCATATTGATCTTTCCTCTCAACAGTAATATGAGGATTTTCTTGGGACCATTGGACATGATTGTTTCTATTGAAGATGCTGTTTGTAAATGTTGCTTCATCGGTAAAAAGAATGGTTTTCGAGAATTGATTGTTTGTTCGACTTTCATTAATCAACCATGTAGCAAAACGTAATCTTTTCTGATAATCTTCAACATACAAAGTATTTCGTCTATGAAAATGATATTGCTTAAAATTATTTTGTTTCAAAATAACGTGGGCTTCATCTTTGGAAGTGTTGCACTCGTTCGCAATTTCACGAAGAGATGTAGTAGGTTTAAATTCGACGTAAGCTAAAACACGTTATTCTGTTTCTGTGTTAATATTAATTTTAAAATTTTGAGGGCTTAGTAAAAGCCCAAATATTTTTTAATTCGATTCGAGTTTGGCAAATAATCTCACATCGGGTTGTCTTCTTTCCATATAAGTTTGAAAATATAATTCCGAAGCAACATTAGCATCTCTGTTAGACAGGTAATAGCAAAAAATCATATCATTTCTTTCTTCAGAAGAATAAGCCATTAATAAATTAATATTCACTATTTAAGTACGAACTACAACTGGTTACAACAAATAATTCAATATCTACTATTTGACAGTCAATCAATGCAGAGTTTTGTTTTTAATTGTCACAGCACACCACGGCAAAAATTGCATTTGTTTAGTAAATACTATAATTACAATTTTTTGAAAATTATGAGTTAACTAATAATATTAAACATACAAAGTCATACATTTTTGAAATCAGAAAACATAAGCCATCGAATGAGTCCATAGCCGCCTAGTCTCTCTTATAACTTTTTCGTATTTTGAATATTAAAAAGATATAGCCGATTGAAAATTTGGACGATTTTTAGTTATTTTCAGATATCTAATTGCTAATTTGACCAACTCTGTATCTCTTATAATAACAAAGACAGCCACAGAACGTGGGTAGATTCTGGACACCTATATATATATATATATATATAATATATATATATATATATATATATATATATATATATATATATATATATATATATATATATATATATATATATATATATATATACGTGTGTGTGTGCTGCGCGCGTGTGTGTGCGTATGTGTATGGGCGCGTATATATAATAAATAAAAATGTTGATTTAATTACATTGTAAATATATTATTAATAAGCTAAATATATATTTCTTGTGGATGTACATGGGTTTTCCCTTCAAACTACTCTGTTACACGTTCAATCCGCACTAGGCGTCGCGTATGCTTAGATTAGTAAGCGGGTTGCCAAGCCATATAAGTACTTTGTTAATAGTATCCTGCTTCAATACTTCAAAGTTAAAATGAAATTTTGCAATCGACCTGGCTTATTACACATCAAACTCCAAATAGACAAAGATTAAATTCGGTTATAAAAACAACAATAAAATGTAACCTGTTAAGTAAATTCTACAAATTTATCACCTCTGACATAAATAAACAACGAAATCAATTAAAAGATTGGCCGATTGTCCGATTACCATTTCCTCTGAAAGAACTGGAATTAACACAACAATAAAAGGATGTACGTAAAAGATAATCGTACTCGTCTTGCTTCAATAAAATTTAAATCTAGTTCTTGCTTCATAAGGTAATTAATCCTTTTTCGGTGTACTAAAAATTGTAGTCCATATGGTCTGCTCCCAATAAACCTTTCTAGCTTTGCAAATGCACTATGCACATAACACAAAAGGTAGCCGTAATCACTAACACAGTCTCTATGGTTCGTTTGTAACGTTTGATACAATAAATTTCTGATTCGCTCTTGTTTGAGCTAGGAAACTCCTCAAAGGCATGATTCAGACCACCTTACTCTTTTGTGGACAATTGTTATTACAACTCAAACTATTAATATGCGTTTATTCAGGACTATAATTACAAAAATAAAAAAGAACTCTATACGACAATAATAATAAACTAAAAATGTATCCTGATATAAAATAAGGAATAATAAATTATGAAATAAAATAAGTATTCTAGGTAACTCGTTAGTGAGGTACGTCACTGTCACTTTTCACGTGCGCTGGTTGCGCCCTCTCTGGAGGATACTAGAAAATATCGGTCAGTACGAATTTTATATTCTTATCAGTGAAAATTAATGAATGATTAATTACTTGTATGGTGATGTGTTTTTGTGTAATTAGGTTTTATTATAACGGAGTGTGGTTGTATGGGAAGTGTTACAGGTGAGTATGGTTTATACTTTATACGTTTTTGTCAATACTTGGGTTATGATCGACCATGTGTTTTACCAATCAATAATTTCTAAGATTGGAGAAGTGGAGTATAATCAAATACTTAGGGATATATAGGGGCAGTTTTGGCTGATTAATAGGTGGATTCGGGAAAGTATGGGTATAAATCTATGTGCTCGGGGCTTTCACCTCCAAATACTGTTGTACGGGAAGTCACTGAAAGGTTAATAATTACTTTGGGAAGTGACTATACGCATGGGGTTTCCACCACCAGGCATATAGCGACGTCGATCTTTATAATTTGAACTTTTATGTCAGGGACTTTGTTACACGTCCAAACCGCACTAGGCGTCGTGCATGCTTACTAATGTAAGCGGGTTGCCAAGCCAGCTAACAGGGAGATGGGCGTGGTCGAAATAATAAGTAAAATGAATGATTAATATGCTCAAACACCTTACACCTACACTCAAACAGCTCAGTCCGGGAAAATATGTCTCTAGGCGCCACCACAATCGAAACTTTGCTAATATAATGGTCTTAAGCTGGATGTTAATTAACCCTACCTGATTGTGGAAAGTAGGATTGTGCTTACTCGGTAAACTCCTATACGAAGGTTCTAAAACAAACACTCGTCCCAAACCATTCAACTCAAACTCAAATAAATTTAGCACTACCCAGGTTATTAAAAACTTTTTGAATACACCTCGTAAACTAAAATATCCAAAACAAAAATTATAATACGGTAACTGAATATTTTCTGCGTATCCCTCGTATATGTATAACGTTAAATTTCTACTTATTACTGAATAAAATATTTCTTCATCCAATATTCGGTAATTAATTTTGGAAAATCCTAAATAAAAGAAGATCAATGTCTTCGGCTTAATAAATGTTACTTCAAAATAATCTCTCTGAATCGTAATAGACATCCGTACCTATATAATTTCTCAAAACTCTTGTTTTTAATTATACTTTAATTGTACTGCGTTAAATAAACTAACATGAAAATTTTGCAATCAACCTGGCAAATATAACCTTTCAGGTTGTTCCTTAATCTTAAAAATCCAAAAAATGCAAAGTTTACATTTTAACTTGTCAAGAACTACTAGGTCACCAATTAAGTAATCGTCACAAATATGTTTCATACCTGGCTGAATAAACAACAGAATAAAAAAAATTTAACGATAAATATATATTGTCCTGCATAAAATAATAAACAAATGACAAACACAAATATATTTACATATACTACTACAGCGTGGTTGAAAATCAAAACCACACGTCACTACCAATTTCTGCAAAATTCTTAATACTAAAACAACCAATCAAAACCACGTAACTCGAGAACGATTATCTTTTCCTTTCAAAACTACTTAATAATTGAAACAACAATACGCAAATAAACTAACCAAAAGATAATCGGGCTTAAATGAGTTTTAAAATTCCTAAATCTAATTTCTTACTTAAAATTGTCCATTAATCCTACGCTTTTCTCTTCTTTCTTCCGTAAATCAATTATTTGTAATCCTTAAATTGCATGAAGCCACATTACAAAGGCTCAACAAAACTGATTCCTCTGTGCACTCGCGAATAGTTCACTATGCGAGGTTATTACTCCCACAAACATGTAATAACGGTAAACATTTGGTTGCCTCTTAAAATTTCTAGCAACCTTTACACCAATTTAGTCCCTTATACAAATAAATTTTCAATGTCATATAACGTTACTTAAACATTGGCTTAATATACAACGAACACTTCGTTCACTTAAAAGGTGGTCCCATAAATACTTTTAACTGAATATCGGTACAAGAACACGCGCTAACCTTGACGCTACTAACGTTACAACTGTTATCTTTATTCAAATCTGCTTACGCACTTATTATTTTCTTGAAAATAAACAAACTAATTTTATCTTCAACTTCAATTTAATTATTGTTTTGTTTATGAATGTCTTTTACGATTCATCCCCGGTTCGGGTTACGCAGTTGTTTAAACAATTACTGCCTCACTATTATTCACAAACATAACTCCAACATCATCTCATTCTATCACACAACCTTCGCGCGCGCGTCTCACCGAGCTCTCATCACAAGCCAAAAGCTAACCCTCTAACTAACTCGTCAATCTCTGACTTTCCTATTTATAACTTCAGTCATCCATCTTTTAAACATGTCTTCCTTCCGCGTTATATTCTCCAATAGTATTCATTCAAAATTCCATAGTTCCAATAGATGCTACCCTCTATACAAGCACGCGTGTAATTACAATATATCGCCATATTTGTTTTCACTTACAAATTTTACAATTACTTCATGAAGAAATCATTTTCGTCACCACATTCATTCAGTAGCCACTCTGGACCATTACACAACTTTTAACAGTTATCTCCAACCTGCGCTCGATCTCCTCCCGCAACATTTGCAAAAATAAGTATCGCCTAAGGTCTCAAATCCCATATACATACACATATTCTCAAAACAATTGCACAACATTACGAAAACTTTCTGAAATTAATACTTAAACATACCCAATCTTTCTCTACATATTTTCTAAAACATTCTACACTTATACTTCTCATTTTCTAACCAAGATTACTCATTTATCTTCAAACATTCCATTCCATATAGTGGCAATACAGTGGTAAGCATTATCGTCCCATCGACAAATTTCTCTTCACATTTACATTCATCAGAATCTAATTATTCCAACACTAAAGTCTCTCTAACATTCAAATACACGTATCTACATACTGAATTATATTTCTCCTAAATTTCCAGTGGCGTATCATACACCCACATACATTATGCATATACACAAAAAAAATTTTTTTTTTCGTTCAAACTCAATACACTCGTGCTCAAAACACGTAATACATGTCATTATAACATCCTACATACAGGGTGCGTCAACGCAACCTGACAACTTCACCTCCAAACCTTAACGATTCATCCTATAAATTATTTAAATTGGTTTTCACTCTTGTGGTAGGGTGTGGTTATTAACTTAGGTCATTCGTACCCCTTGCTGGAAAATACGGGGTTAATCACCTCCGGCAATTCCAATAAAGTGTACTTATAGCGACTCGACCGTGGCACTCATCCCTCCATGCGCATATGATTCAAACGCGTCGAAAGTATTCGACAAATATGCTATTATTCAACTTATAAATGTAGTCATTCGCTTTATTTACTTGACGTTGTGTTTGTACGTTGCCTCTTGAGTTTATTCCTTCTGTTTTATACAAAATCTGTCTTTCAAAGCACTTTTTATTATTTTATCGTTATTTGTTGTCCAAACTGCCAAGTAAACGTTTTGAACATGAATGGAGTAGTTGTTCACAGTCAAGCTCGTGTAATTATTTATAATTTGTATGAATTTATGAAGCGAGATAAAGAATCAAAAGATTGTATTATCCCTGTCGATCGTATGAATGAAAGTTTAACAGAAGCAACAGGCATATCCAGAAGAACAATTAAACACATTACACAGGAAGGCAGATCGAAACCTGAAGGAAGTACCTTTGGTTCACCTCGTAAAACAATAAACAAAACAGCACCTAATCGACCCCAGTTCTATGAGAAAATTAAATTTCATCGACCGGTTCACAAAAATTATTTAATCGGTACGTTGATGGCTGAACATTGTCATTCTGTGGTAAGGTTGCTACCGTACCATCCAGAGTGAAATCCAATTGAAAAGATATGAGCTCAAGTTAAAAATTATGCAGGGAGTAATGATATTACGTTTAAATTTGAAGATGTGTGGAATTAGCAGAGAATAAATTTAAACCAATTGGTCGTGAAGAATGGGAAGCTGTGTGTAAACATACAGAAAAGATTGAACAAGAACATTTAGAAAAAGAAGGTTTTTTTGGTGAAGTCCAAGAGCTGATTTTTACTGTAAACACAGGTGAAAGTGATGAAGAAATTGATTACAGCAGTAGTGACAAAGACAGCGACTGTGAATTAAGACTCTCACTAATTAAACTTCTGTAGTTATTTATTTTTGTATTGTAGCGTCCCCTATATACTCTATTTTGAAAAGCGTAATTTTGTGCAATAATGCAAATTCAAGAACAAAACAATCGCTAAGTGATTTATCTTGACTTGACTGACAATAATCTCACTATTACTCAAATTAATTGCCTGCCTTACTTTGATTTTCCGGGCAATAATTAAAACATTAGAATTTATTTACAAGTCTGATATTTAATTACTCTCAAACCTCAAATTTGATCAAACGAAGTGGCCGTCTAGTGGTAGGTACGTTGTGCTATCTAAATTAGATAGGCTGGATGAGATAAGTGTTGCATCATAAGGGGCAGGTAAAAAATGAAGCTACTCAACTTAAAATCAACGAGCGGTGCGCAGCGGTGGTTCAGCCCCGTTAATATACTATTGTGGGAAAGAACCACTAATAAAACAAACCCACTTTATTCATAAACAAGTAATTGCACAAGTACATAAATAAATCAAATAACACAAAAAAAAACAAAGAAAGGGTTAAATAGATAACAGAATATCATTCAATCAGGTTAAAGTGCGTACAAAATTATAATATTAAGAGGAAATGAATAAAAAGCAGTTTAGTTTGACATAAAACCACAAAAAAAAACACACAATTGGGTCATACATAATCAAAATAAAAATCGTAATACCAAACATGTGGCCTTTTAAAGCCAATCATTCTGGTCTATAAGTAAATAAGTACATAAAACAATAAAACAAATTACGGTACATATAAAATATATCAACCGTAAAATTTCACAGGTGATAGTAAGGTAAAGGCAAGGACAAAAGAAAACAGACAACGATTTTACCCGTACCCAATTGTTTAGTCGCCACCAAAGCACAAAATACATAAATCAAATTACAATAAAGAACATACAAAGAGAAATCAGCTCGCAGGCAAATAATTCTACAAACTGACAAAAAGCTCATTAAAACAAAGCCTTACAAGGGTAAGTTATAAATAGATCACTAACATCGTGACCGATATATAAGTTTGAGTGCGTTAGAAAAATACCGTGCTCCCTTCTCAGGTTACACATTCATCTATACAAAAATAAAAACAATAAAAATAAAATTCGAGGTGTTGAATGGTTATCTGATCTCGGGAGTATGTACACGCTTGGTAATTGCCTTTTACAATTAGTAACCAAAGCGGTATCAGGTACCCGTTCATCAGCCCACAAATATAAATATAAACAAAAACCAACAATGCTAATTCGCACAAATACCAGAGTGAGAGGACCCTGTACTGTCTTTTATTTTAGGATATTTCAGCTTAATGAGTCCGCGTACGAATAAGATACCTTTGCAAGGCAATGTTTGAGTCTTTTAATACGTTACGTAAGCTGGTAAAATGATTGGCTGCGAGCTTTCATTTATATAAAAATACATATTTACACTAGAATAAATATTCCATTAATTGATCATAGGCACAAATCGTTAACATATGCGGCTTAACCCCGAAAGAAAAGACAACTTAGTGGTGGCAAATTCAAAAGAAAAATGTACACGCAAGAATTATTTTAACGACAAACTGTTTACAATGAAGGTATTAAATTAACCAAAAATCGATCTGGCTCGATAGACACTCTAACTGTAACTCACTTTTCCCCCGATTTCAAACCTCCATTTTTCAAAGGTAATATAAAAACAAGAAACATTAATTTTTGTTGGAACAGTTTCATATTAATTATTGCACGACATCTTAATGTTAAAAAGAACCCTTTGGATTTGCCTTCTGTTCATCCGTAATTGATCATTAGATCAATGACATTTTTTTACATCAAGAGCGTGCGTAAGAAATCCCAATGATTCGTTACGCTCCTTCAGTAAAGCATTTTTAAGCGTGAACCTGCTACTCACCCCCCAACATGTGTTTTACAACCCTAGACAAATATTAGTTACAAACAATCCCACATTCCTTACATAAAAATATATAAATAAAATATTTTGAAAATATTAGCAAATTACGACGTATTATCAAGATATTAAAAATCCACTAATTATCTTTTTTATCGTGGTAACAATGGCGATTTGACAAACGTTTATTACAATAATAAAATTTTCACGGTCCGCTACCTACAGTACGTTAATGAAATCATATTTTAAAATGTTTTATCAATTTGTCATTTATTTTACATATTGGTATTAGAATTTGAAATACTTTTACAAATATGTTTTCCGACCAAACAAGGAGGGTTCATTAAGTTGCACACAGCTGTGAAACGTAGTAGTTATTTCAGCGTTTGTGTTCTATCCTCCTATTAGAAGTATTTCAAGTTATATTATAATCACATTGAGAAGCTTCATTCAAGTTTTTATAGTACACATTTACACCTACTATTACTTAATCTAAGAATTACAGAACAAATAATTTTTCACATTTTCTAGTCGGCATAATAAACTGAATAAATACTTGTCGTATTTGTAATAACACTTTCTGACAAATATTTTAATGTAATGACGCTAATTGATTGATTACTATTGTTGGTTCTTAAAAATATGAATATTTAGACCTGCGATCAACGATGAGTTTTAAGAATTTACCTATTCGATGATTGCTAAGATTAACAACCAAAAACCTTATCAGAAGTTATTCTTATTTTCTGTCTATCTGTTGGGTGTAATTAAAAGTTTATAAAACGTTGAACTTCATTTTTGCAAATCCTTGATAAAAACAGCTGATGTTGAACAGGTTAGGTTATGTTTACTAACTAAAAAAATTATTTTAATGCAAATATGAAATAGGTAATCCAATACATACCTAAATTCAAATTGTTACAAATGATCATTCAATAAAAATGTATTCAGTTACGATATCAACGTTAAACAAATCGATAATTTATTCAATTGCCGTATATTTTTACGATGGAATTTTTGCTACCGTAGTTTAAGTTTTTCAAATTGTAGAAAATCGCGCCGCGCATCTCGAGTGCCACGACGTTTTGTAACTACTCTAATACGCATCGAAAGCAAAAAGCTGAGAAAAACGTGATTAGGAATTAATCTATGGTTTGTGCATGAGTGAGTGTGTGTGTGTGTGTGTGTGTGTGTGTGTGTGTGTGTGTGTGTGTGTGTGTGTGTGTGTGTGTGTGTGTGTGTGTGTGTGTGTGTGTGTGTGCGTGTGTACGTGCGTACGTGTATGTGTGTGCGCGTGAGTGTATGTTTGGTGTGTACGTGCGCGAGTATGCACGGGCGTGGGAATACGCGTAATTCTCCTTGAAAAATATTGTATGGTAAGTAGTGAGAAGAGTAAATAACTAACCTTCGAAAGTGATGACATTAGTTGATTGCATAGACTCGGCGAGGAAGTTTCTAGAGCCGGTGACTCAATTTTTTTTAAGTTTTACAAATTTAATTGTGTCTAGTTTTAGGATGTATTAACCCTAGGATGCAGAACATATTCGATATACGACTATACACAACATGGGCCTGGGAGGCCCGTTCCTTTTGTAGATATAAGCAATATTCGAATTATATTGCAGTAAATTGTACAAGTTATAATAAAGTTATTTATTGAACTATATGTTTACAAAAATATAAAATAAAAAAAAATCATAAATCTGCGAAAAAATTAGTTTTTTTGGTAACAATTGGTGCATACTCTAACACTGTGTTCATTACAAATGTTGTTTTTGCATGTGTCACAAATAAATTTGCTTTTACGGTCAATACTGGTTGGACATAATGAACATCTTTTTCTCTTGAACTCAGTTACTTGTTGAACTCGTGGCGGACAAGGAATGTCAATAAAATGCTTCATTGCTTCTAAAACACATTTTCGTAGTTTGGGATTTGTAGAGCTCCTCTGCATATGTGGCAACACCAGGTCCTTGACCAAATCTTTCAGAAATAATCTCCGTTTGTGAGTCATCCCTTGGTTGTAGTTGGGATGTTCTTTGGAAAAACTATATGTGTTGAGAGCTGATACATCGAAGGTGTTGAAAAAAAATGTTAATGGCCAACGTTTAGTTTGTCTCTTGCAAGTATATGTGTGTTACCATCCGATCCAAGACATCTACTCCACCTTTCGTTTGATTATAATATAAAATTATGTCTGGTTTCTTCTTGCAACTGTCGCTGGCAGAGGTATCGTGATGCATGCTACTTAGTAAAAGTACGCATTTATTTTTCGCAGGCACGTAACTAACCATAGTAACATTGTTTATAAAACAAAACTTCGAAGAACATACTGGACGATTTTAGTTCTTTGCTTGAATAAGTAAGCCGAGAAAAGCACGAAGTTCACGTAAATCAACATTTCTCCAATCCTTTGATTTGTTACGACATACTCGTTTCCCTTCTAAATTCGTACAATTTACTATTTTTTGTTTGTCATAAACAGCTGAAACGCTTCTTTTGGTGTAGAACACATGTGCTTTCTTACCAAGCCAGGAGCTCGACGGATAATATTATGTTTCTGTATTTTGCTTGATGCTGGCTGAGCAATATAACAATTAGATGATCGAGAAACTGCCGAATTATCAGCATCACCATCAGAATCATCACTAGCGCTTGAATAATTATCAACATCTTCTCTAAAATTTTCGCCAACGTTTATATTACCTTCTGATTCAACTTCGCTTTCACCGGATGGCTCCACATTTGATCCATTGGCTCATTCTAAAGCAGTTTCTTCAAATTTATCATCACCAACTCTAACACTATGTTTTTGTCTACGCGACGCCATTCTAGTTGTAACATAAACGCTTATCTGAGAGCAACTAAATACATCTGTTGGCAATTGCGCTTATATATCATTCTAATTATGCAAGCTGCCACCTGCAAATACAGGTTTATACAAAGCAACTAACACGTATACAAGTTCAGACGTATCGGGTGAAACTATTTTTACGGCAAACAAGCACATATCTGTTTAAAAAAAGAATGGGCCTCAGGGGCTCGGTTGTGTAAAGGCGGGGTAAGAGTAAACCAATTTTTTTTTTAAATATCTGTTTCACATTTAAGTCTGTTGGTATAAAAATGTATTAATATATAACCCTACAAGGCATTCCTGAAAGTACAATTCCCTGAGTAAATGAATTTCAGAGTTATAAGACAACAACGACATCAACGGGACTGCCAGGCCCATGTTGTGCATCCTAGGGTTAACAACTGGGATGCTGCGATATTGTCGTTTGGCAAATTTGTGAATACAAATACACGCCCAATGAAATTCCTGAAAATTTGTTATTCTATAGAAGACGCTCTTATTCATGACTTGTAAAAGCAAATATTTAATCCTACCTATTTATGTGTGATAATGAGAAATTCTTAATATAGACAGAATCAGTGAAACAAAGTTGCGACAAACTTCTGGCTAATCAAGATACACAGAGACTGTGAACGGTGTATGTACGCATAGAACATTTTTTAATTTTTGTGTTACCTTGTATGCGTTGCGGAAAAAATTATACTCACAGTTTTATTTAAAAGAGTGTTTTATATGAATCGTGTCTTCAATTAAAACTTTTCTCTTCTGTTGAAACAAAAAAGTTGATTACATGGAATTGAAATTATTATTGACTCAACGAAATTGTTTCTAGCAAGATTGCAAGTAAATATTTGTTTTCATAATTGAAATAATATACAGAGCGATCTATACGTATAGTAATAGGAACCTATATAATGCATAATCCCTAGATGGATTGGTGATTATGTAAATGCAAAAAAAAATGCTCTGAAAGTAGTTTGCGAAGATTAAATTTTCTTTTTATGGAAAATACGTTTAAGTAGATGCATAAGAAATAAAACAATAACCGTTAAACTTAAAGGCCAACTCGTTTATTGATAAACCAATTAATTTTGTGAGTGAGTGGGTTCCTTACTTGATCTTAAATATAATAACGGTACATTGTAGTTGTACATGTGGTTGATAAATATAACATTTATTACATAATATATAAGAGGTCAAGTAAAAAAGTTAATGCACTTAATGTAATTACAATTAGCGTAACATCAACTTACACAAAAAATAATTATCGCTTTGTACTACAAACAAAATAATTGCTGAATAAACCTAAAATGACATTTGTACAAAACAATGTTATAACATTACGGTGCACCGAATCATAGTTTACTCCAATAAAGGCACTTGTGTAGTACCGAGTTAACGGCCAAGAGTTTTGATTAATTATTTTATTGAAGAAAATTACTTCATTTGCATATCAATTGTTGGGCTTATAAAAAGTTCCAAATATTTTGGTCACGATTTCGAAGATTTAAATCCCTTACGTTAATTTACATAGAAAGAAACAATTAGATATTAATCAAATCAAATACTGTAATTACCCTTTTCGATGTATTGTCTCATTTCCTATATAGCGTTTATGGTCATGCATGTACATAATTGATAAAAAGGACACTTACTTCCGTTTTTACGCAACGACCAAGGTTATAATTTGGATAAGTAATAATCGTGCAATAATCATAAATACACAAAATTTTGTGTAAGAAGCTACAGTAGGTAAATAATCTCGATCTTTAATATCAGGGTTTATCGAATAAATTAGGTGGCGCCCTCTGACAAATATACACGTGTTAAATAAAGATCATTAATTATGGACAACTTCGAATCCTGTTCATACACGGTAATAAACTGCCTTTTCATGTGATTTTATTTCCAATCGAAAAATTAAAACCCAAGTATTCTCGGATAAGGTGTGAATCCATTATTAGCTCCCAGTTAAAAAGACTAAATAAAAATCCTGCTCCAAGTACAAAGTTATACCATTGCCAAATGTAAATATAACTGTGTAATGAATGGGTACTGATCTAAATTGGTTAGAGAGATGATGAATTTTATACGAATTTAATATTAGGACGGTCCACAAAAATGACGTTTTTTCATGAAAAAACTTTATTTAATGATAAAATAACAAATGAAAACTTTGATTCACTAAAGTATAAACCATTGCAAAGTAATATTTTCGCCATCTTTCTGGAATGTTACCATGTAGCATCCTTGGAATTAAAGAATTCTCGGCATGCAGCTTCAACTCCCTCAACACTTGTATAATGCCGTCCACGAAGGAAGTGCGCCATTGGTCGGAATAAGTGATAATCGGAAGGCTATAAGATGGATGAGGAAGAAGCCCCAAATTCAATTCCCTAATTTTTGGTTGAGCTTCAGCTGCAGTATGAGCTCTGGCATTGTCTTGCTGCAGAATTGCCCGTCCTCTGCTCACCAATCCAGGGTAACGCCGGCTTAGAGGGGAACCAACTCAAAGTGAATAACCCCTTCAAAATTCCACAGGTTGCCCAACAGTAATCCACTTTTCATCGCAAGTAACGATCCGTTTAAAGAAACATTCATCCCAAGGATTGAAAAGCAGTTGATCACAAATCTTAACTCGCCTTTCTGCCATTGATGGCGTTAAGTCGTGATGAACTTCCCTACAGCGTCTATTGGCTTTTCCAAGTTGATGGAAAGACGCCTTACGGTTTCTTTGGAATACCCAAGTTCTGCTGACAACTTACGGGTACTTGTCAACAACATCTCGAAGTTCAGCGTTCCTTAACAAGTTGGGCCCACCAGAACCTTGTTTCCTCTTGAGGCTTGTAACTCCGCCAGTAAATTTTAGAAACCATCGCTGCGCTGTACGAATATTCCCTATTCCTTCCCCTAATAATAAGCAAAAGCTATGGTACTATGGTTGATAGTATGATTTTGAAATTAGAGAAGGTCAGACCAGGAATTGACAGCAAAATTGGTAGAACATTTTTGTTCCTAAATATTAATCGCCAAATTTCAACTCAATCGATCAATGTATTCAAAAATAAGTTTAAAAAAATAAAACATGTAACCTATTCCTGAAAATGCTCAGATTTTTACTAAAATCAAAAGGGTTCGTCCCGTGTAGAATACCCACTGCTAAAATTTCAGCTCAATACGTTAAGCCCTACTTCACATATCGGATAGACGGCATTTTTAGAATCGAGGATCGCGAATACGTGAAAAAATTGAGTACAAAATTTTTCTTTTCAAATTAAAATACTTGTCTTTTCAATAGGGTTGAAAACGTCAAACTTATTACTAGATTCTCAAAAATGTCACAATGGCAAAAAATGACGCAATGATCAAAATTCTCCCAGTAGAAAAAGGAAACGCGACTGTGGTAATGGATATGGACACTTACAACAGTAAGATCCAAGAACTACTAGACGGGGGCGAGTACAAACAAATACCAAAAGACCGCACATCATCAATCGAAAGAGGGATATACCTGACGCTGGCAAAACATAAGGGGGAGTTCTCCGATTACCAGAGAACTAGACTTATCCCACACTACAGAAAACTTCTGCATCTGTACGGCCTACCAAAGATTCTTAAGCAAGAAATATCCTCTGAGACCAATTGTGAGCTCGAGAAATTCACCATGTCACCCATTAGCACACTATCTGCTAGGTATCATCACACCCGTATCGGGAAAAACCGAGTCTATGGTCAAGAATACGCAGCACTTCGTGAAAGCCATCAGAAACTCCCAACCAAACCACGAAGAAATACTGGTAAGATTTGACATTGTGAGTCTATTCACAAATGTGCCTACCGATAAGGCACTAACTATCAAAAGGGACAAGCTGGAAAAGGATGAAACGTTAGACGAACGCACGCAACTCTCGGTAAACACAATAATGGAACTTCTGACAATATGCATCAGAACTACATACTTCCAGGTAGAAGACAAATTCTCCCAACAAGAGTTTGGGATGGCGATGGGTTTCCCACTATCACCTATATATTTATATTTATATGGAAGACTTTGAAGACCAAGCGATATCCGAATTCACAGAGAATCCAAGGATGTGGCTTAGATACGTGGACGACACTTTCGTAGTTTGGCAACACGGCAAGCATAAACTAGATGAATTCCTAGATCATCTAAATAGCCGCACACCATCCATACAATTCACAATGGAATTGGAGTCGGAACAAAACCTGCCATTCCTGGATGTACTTGTACACAGGAATGGCAACACTTTCACGCCAAGTGCATACAGGAAACCTACCCACACGGGGAAATACCTACACTACAACTCCAATCACTACAAAAACGTTAGTTAGGCGTGGCAAAATGCTTGTACGATAGAGCAAAAACAATATCCTCAAAACAAGAGGACCTGAACAAAGAAAAAGAAAATTTCGCTGGAACACTCAAAGAAAATGGCTACCCCGATCTAACACCTAACCTAAACAGGGAAAGGGTAACAGAAAAAGAAAAACCTAAATACACAGCAATAATACCATATATACAAGGTACCTCAGACCAAATACGAAGGATAGGCAGCAAATACAAGGTACGCACTGCCTTCAAATCGATCAGAACGCTCAGGGGAATACTAACCAAAACCAAACCATACAATGAAGATCAGAATTCCGAGAATTGTGTATAGAACCTACCATGCGAATGCGGCAGAGCATACATAGGAGAGAGCAGTAGACCAACCAAAGTGAGAACTCAGGAACATAAGAACAATGTACGCAAGGGCGAAAGAGACAGATCAAGAATCGCCAAACATGTCTGGAACGAAGACCACCGCATCAAATGGGATAACATATTGATAGTGGCAAAAGACGAGAACACAACTCGTCGGAAACTCAAAGAAGCCACATACATCGCACTAACAGAAAATCCAGTAAGCCAAGCTAGTGCATAAATGAAACCCATATGGATTCCAATAAAGCGCGAAGAGCTTAAGCGCAATACACATGCGCAAGAAGTTACGCGCAACATGCGCAATAATCTTCTGCGCAACCACGATATATATATATTATATATATATATATATATATATATATATATATATATATATATATATACTTAGTGGCTCAGCGGTAAAGGTGACAGACTAGTAAGTGAAAGGTACCAAATTCGAATCTGTGAGTAGTCAAGAGCTTGGGAAAAATTTATATTTAATATATGAATTCAAGTGCGAAAACAGTCCTTCTCAGGACTAATCCTGATGACGGAAGCAGAGTTCGCTTCCGAAACGTGTCTGTGTGCGTCCGTGTGCATCTGTACGCGTCTGTGTGCGTCTGTGTGCGCGTCTGTGTGTGCGTCTGTGTGAGCGTCTGTGTGTGCGACTGTGTGTGCGCGACTGTGTGCGCGACTGTGTGCAAGTCTGCGTGCGTGTCTGCGTGCGCGTCTGCGTGCGCGCCTGCGTGCTAGTCCGCGTGCGCGTCCGTGCGCGTCCGTGTGCGCGTCCGAGTGCGCGGCTGGCTGTCTGTCTGTCTGTGTGTCTGTCTGTGGTCTCTGTGTGTCTGTCTGTGTGTCTGTCTGTGTGTCCGTCTGTGTGTCTGTCTGTGTGTCTGCCTGTGTGCCTGTCTGTGTGTCTGTCCGTGTGTCTGTCCGTGTGTCTGTCGGTGTGCCTGTCTGTGTCTGTCTGTGTGTCGGTCTGTGTGTCTGCTTGTGTGTCTGTCTGTGTGTCGGTCTGTGTGTCTGTCTGTGTGTCTCTGTGTGTCTGTCTGTGGTCTCTGTGTCTGTCTGTCTGCGTGTCTGCCTGTGTGTTTGTCTGTGTGTCTGTCCGTGTGTTCTATCCGTGTGTCTGTCCGTGTGCCTGTCTGTGTGTCTGCTTGTGTGCCTGTCTGTGTGTCTGTCTGTGTGTCTGCCTGTGTGTCTGTCTGTGTGTTTCTGTGTGTCTGTCTGTGAGTCTGTTTGTGTGTCTGTCTGTGTGTCTGTGTGTGTCTGTCTGTCTGCGTGTCGGTCTGTGTGTCTGTCCGTGTGTCTGTCCGTGTCTGTCCATGTGTCTGTCCGTATGTCTGTCCGTGTATCTGTTCGTGTGCCTGGCCGTGTCTGTCCGTGTGCCTGTCCGTGTGCCTGTCCGTGTGTCTGTCTGTGTCTGCCGGTGTGTCTGTCTGTGTGTCTGTCTGTGCGTCTGTCTGTGCGTCTGTCTGTGTGTCTGTCTGTGTTTCTATCTGTGTGTCTGTCTGTGTGTCTGTCTGTGTGTCTGTCTGTGTGTCTGTCTGGGTGTCTGTCTGTGTGTCTCTCTGTGTGTATGTCTGTGTGTCTGTATGTGTGTCTGTCTGTGTGTCTGTCTGTGTGTCTGTCTGTGTGTCTGTCTGTGTCTGTCTGTGCATCTGTACGCCTGTGAGTCTGTGCGTGTGTTCGCGCGTGTGCGCGTGTGTGCCCGCGCGCGCGTGTGTGTGTGTGGCGCGCGCTCGCTGTAAATCACTACACAATTGGCCTTGTAATGACTTTTATGTGTTCTTTATGTCCTTTAGTGTTACTTCGCGTTCGACTTTCACTCCGATCAGACGTGTTTGCGGGAGCTCGCGCTTGAGGTGAAAGTTTTGTGACTTGACGATTTTTATACCAATTTGTGAACATTTTTAACTGATTGTGACTGTGTTAACAAATAGTGACTATATTTTTAATAAATAAAGTGAAAAAGTGGCCCAGCAGTTAGGATTAAAAGTGAAAATTACGGTTTCCCGAAGAAACAGGAGTAAGTTTTCAAATTTATCATTGTTTTAACTGTAGGATAGGGAATATTTTTTGCATTTACGGATAGATACGTTATTATTGTCGTTTTAGTGTAGATTTTGGATAGAATTTTGGTTGTTTTATCGGAAAACGCATATTTTCAGTAATTTAGAGAAAGAGAAAGTTGGCGTGGGTCACGCAATTACGTGCCCACGCCGCTGACGTCACGTCATTAAGGGAAAGCCCGCATTCCTAAGTAAATTTGTGTAGCGGAAATTTCTATATAAACTAAATATTTGATTTTATAAAAATATACAAATACTTTAAATACATTTATCAGATTTCTTTTGTACAGCACAAGTAAATTCTAAAATAGTTTAATTTAAGTACATAACTGCAGCCGGCGTGGCAACGGTAGGGTGACGTCAGCGGCTTGGGTACGCGGCTTCGGTCGCCATCTTTTTTCCTTATATTTTAATTGAACCTTACATCCGATTCTTTAAAGTGGTACAAAGTTATCCCCTTTTTTTGTTCCGGTCGCTTTTAAATATATTTTTAATTTTCCGATAGAAACACAAAATTAATTAAGAAAAGCGAGAAAGCAATTGGCAAGTAGGATAGGCGTGGTAACGTGGTCACGTGCCCGCGCCATTTTTGTGACGGTTAATCTACAATAAAATCTTTCATAAAACATGGATGGCGCAGATAGTGATGAGGGGTTTCAACGGGCAGGGAAGCGGAAAACGCGCTTAACAACTAGGATCCGCGAAACGACGGAAAACGTTAGGGAATGCGAGGGAAAGCTAGTAGCTAGGGGTAGGCAGGCTAGTTGCCCGAAACAGGGCCCAGTGGCGGAGGTAGACAGCGATAGCGACGAGAATACAACGGATCGCAATATCCGAATCCTGAGGAGCGGCATCCGGGAACAGGAAACGATTAACGGTCGTATCGTCGAGGCATTAGACGCCGACACTGGAAATATTGAGACACTCACACCGGAAAAGATATTAGAATGCGAAATTAGCACTCTTTGCTCATACGCGTCCTTCATGATACCGGAAGACGGGTCAAAGTCGTTTCCGGTGAGCAATAGGCGGCAGGTTCGCGCGCACCTGACTATGATAGGTGTAAAAATGGGTAAATTGCTAGGGATTATCGACGAATTAAGAACGGCGGTAGGCAAAAGGATCGCGAAATTAAATCTATCAGGGAGGAAAAGCAACAAGCGTCAAGACAGGGAAATGGGTCGCGTGCTACACCGAGCTTAGCGGAGGGTCTTACTTACGCGGAATTGGTTCGCGCGGGCCCTTCGAACAGAACGGAAATTGCGCCACCGTTAACAGGAACGCGTTTAGCGTTAGCGTGATGGCAATTAACGAGGGAACCACGCCGGAGGAAGTAGGGAAAATGTTAAAAGAAAGGGTTAACCCGCGGCGGAAAATATAGCGATTAAAAGGTACGGCAGACGAGACAAGGGGTAATTGTAGATTGCGTAGGAAAGGGGACGCGGAAAAGCTTACGCGAGCGATCCAAGAGACCGGATCCTTACAGGGGCGTGAAATCAAGAAAGGACACCCTCGTGTACTTTTCAGAAAGGTAGACAGGGAAATAACGGCGGACCAAATAATAGACAAAATAACAAAATTCAACGGGGACCTGGTAGCTAAAAGAGGAGGAGTAGATAGATTTAAAGAGGAAATTAAGGAAAGGTTTAGGTTAGGCGGTAGAGGGCGCAACCCCTACGCAGACGTGATCTTTGAAGTTCACCCTGAGCTCCGTAAAGAGATTGTAGGGAAAGAGGTGTGTTTGGGATGGAGCAGCGTGACGGTGGAGGACCATCTTTCGGTCCTGCACTGTTATAATTGCTGGGGAACAGGGCATCAGGCTAGAAACTGTAGGGGTAAGGAATTTTGCGGAAGATGCGCGGAAGTAGGGCACAGGGCTAGGGAATGTCGCTCGCAGAGGACTAGATGTGTCCAATGTATGCGGGCAAACGAAGGTCGCCGCGAAAGGTTTGACGAACGCCACGCGGTGCTGGACTTTGAATGCGGAAGTCACGCGGCGTTAAAGCGAAGTATCACCCTAAAGACCGATTATGGACGCTAAAAACAATAAAGTAACGACCGGAGCTCCCGTAAGGCGGCCGTTGAGACTAGCGCAATTAAACGCGGGCAGGGGTAAAGGGGCGACTAGTAACCTAGTAAAAACCCTAAAAAAACGAGGATATCGACATCTGCTTCGTACAGGAACCACACGTGTACCGCGGAAAAATAATAGGATTCCCAACGGAGTACGAGGTAACCAGCGGAACCAACGAAGGGGCGAAGAGTTGCATCGTACATCACCGACAGGGGTTATCGTCGACGTTAGTCGGACAGCTATCGGACGAACTAATCACCACGTGCGAAATAAAATCCGTCGCCGGAAATCTTACTTTTTACGCCGTGTCGGTTTACTTACCGCCGACGGGAAGCGCATACGACGGCGACGAGCTCTTGGCTAAATTCGATCGGGTTACGCGTGCACTAAACGGAAAACTCACGATTTTTGCGGGAGACTTTAACGCGAAGTCACCGCTGTGGGGGGCCCACGAAGAAGACGCGAGGGGCGAGGCGATTTGTGACATAATCGAAACTAGGAATTTAATATCGTATAACGACAACGTGAGACCGACGTTCGAAGGTCCCAGAGGAACGAGTTACGTAGACGCCACGTTCGGAACGGTAGAAATGTATAACGCGTCGCGCGAATGGAACGTAACGGAAGTAGAAACGCTGTCCGACCACAAATTAATCACGTGGATCATGGAAACTGACGAAAAAACGAGCGACGAAGGTCAAACCGAGAGGTACTGTAACGGTAAGGCGAAGTGGGAAGAGTTCGACCGCGTATATCGAGCGGAAATAGGCGACATAGGGAAATAGCAACTCAAATCGACAGTGACGATGCCCTGGAGGAGTGCGCAGCTAAATTAAACGAAGCCGTAAGGGTAGCGTGCGAGGTTTCGATGCCTCGCAAAAAGAGCTACAGGAAAAGCGTGCCGTGGTGGACGCCGGAACTGACAACCCTGAGAAGGGAAGTTAACCGGCTAGCCCGTAAATCGAGACGACACACTACGATCCCGGGAAGACAAGAAGAAAGGATACGGGAATTTCGCGAGATAAGAGCAAGGTATAAACGAACGATAGAAGAAACGCGCACGCGGAAGTGGAAAGAGTACTGCGCACAAAACTCCGGAAAGGACCCTTGGGGAACGGCGTATAGGATCCTAAGGGGTAAGCAAACGGGAAGACGCGGCCTAACTACGGTTAGGCGGGAAGACGGGTCGATGACGACAGGCGCTCTAGAAACCGCGGAGACGCTATTGGAAACGTTCTTTCCGACGGACGACCGCAATAGCGACGAGCCGGTTCACCGGGCAATAAGGAAGGCGCACGAAACACCGGGAATGTGCGGACCGGACGACCGAAGCATCACCGCGGAGGAAATCCGAAAAGCATTGAAACGCATGAGCACCAAAAAGCACCGGGACACGACGGGATCCCACCGGACGCGGCGTTAAAAGCGCTGGACGCTACGCCAGATGTCTGGTTGAAGATTTTCAACTCGTGTTTGGACAGGGAATATTTCCGGTATGCTGGAAATTACAAACGATGCGATTCATTCCGAAAGCGGGAAGAAGCGACGCCACGGACCCTAAAACCTACCGGCCAATAAGTTTACTTCCAGTCATAGGAAAAGCCCTGGACAGAATAATAGCGACGCGTATAGAACACCACGTAAAAACCGCGGGAGGATTTAACCCAAATCAATTTGGATTCAGCTCGGGAAAGACCACCGTAGACGCGATAAGGAAGGCAGTTCGGGAAGTTAAAGCGGCGAGAGCGAGGGGGGATTACTGCGCCGTCATATCGCTCGACATCCGAGGCGCTTTCGATAGCGCCTGGGTGCCGGCGATAGGATGGGAGATGCAGAGACTCCTACTACCTCGGAATTTAATCAAGATCGCCGGAAGCTACCTCAAGAACAGGACGGCGCAGGTGCAACTGACCAACGAGGTTGCGAGGAGGCGGGTAGAACGCGGATGTCCACAGGGAAGCTGTACCGGGCCGGTATATTGGAAGATAATATATGACACTATATTCAGAGCCAGGCTGCCTCCGGGATGCAGCCTAATAGGATACGCCGACGACACGTTATTAATCTCAACGGCCGCCCAATATAAACGGTTAAAAAGCGTAACGAACACTGCACTTGAAACGTTAGTCGCGTGGGGACGCGAGTTTAAACTCGAATTTAACGCGAATAAGTCGGAAGGGGTATTTTACGGGAAACACATAAACCAGCAGAAACCATCGTTTAGGTTGGGTAACGAAAGAATTCGCTGCAAGGAGTTTATTAAATATTTAGGCGTCCTGATAGATAACAGGTTAAACTGGAAAGAACACATTAAATACGCGAGCGCAAAGGGAAAACAGATAGGGAATAAAATAGGAGCGGCCGCGAAATTAACCTGGGGAATCAAGGGAGCGGCACTAAAAAACTATATATGAAGGCGCGATACAGCCGGCTGTATTATACGGGGCAGAAATTTGGGGGGGGAAAGATTAGGCGTAAAGGAACGAAATAAACTCTTAAGCGCGCAACGAACGATGGCCGTGAAGACGGCCCGGGCGTATAGGACGGTATCAACCGAAGCAGTATTAGTCTTAAGCACGTTATTGCCGCTAGATTTTTTATTACAGGACGAAAGAGACCGTGCAGCGGCCCGAAGAGGCGGAAGGGCAAGCGGGAGAGTACTCGGCGGACTAGGATACGCGAACAGAACGGCCGAAACGAGGGTCGACGCCGGCGAATTGGGGCATCCGGCCGACGTGGCTTCATCCTCCGACTTCTACATCGGAGAGGAGGGAGCGGCCGACGTCAGGTGCTACACGGACGGCTCGGCATCGGAAGGGGGAACGGGAGCGGCGTACGTAATATACCGAGGTGGGAGGGAAATAGCTAGCGGCGGAGTAAGGCTGGACGAGGGTTGCAGCAACTTCCAGGGCGAGCTGGTCGCGATCGTCGAAGCCCTAGGGTACGCGCTGGGACATTTGCGAGACGTCCCGGAAATATCCATCCTGTCGGACAGCAAAGCCGCACTGCTCGCTCTGACAAATGTCTCTAGGCCTACCGAACTCGTGGCGGAGGCCTGGCGACTGTTACGTCGGGTAGCGGCGGTGTCGGCCGTCAAGCTACATTGGGTGAAGGCACACGCCGGAAACCCCGGAAACGAGAGGGCAGACCGGCTCGCAAAGGAAGCAGCTAGGGAAAACAACGCGCGGATCGCCTACGCCAAGATTCCGATGACCACGGTAAAGAGGTTACTGTTAAACAGGACAATGGAAAGATGGCAGGGAAGATGGACCGGCGCGGCGACCGGCCGCTTAACCTTCAGGTTTCTACCGGACGTCGCACAGAGGATATTTACTGCACCCGAGTTGGACCCTTTACAGTTCAGCTCGTAACGGGGCACGGCGGAACCGGAAGTTACCTAAAAGATTCGGGAAGACCGAAGACGAACGGTGTGCGTGCGGGCACGCCACCGAAGACTCGGTCACATAATTTTCGATTGTGAGATCGAGGAAGGCGCTAGAAGGTTGGCGGATACGAGACTGGTCGGCGCGGGCCTACGGTGGCCACAAACGTGGAGGAAATCACGGCGATGGCGGGCGAACGGGAATGGTGGATGGAACTATCTAAATTCGCGAAACAAGTGCAGAGACTTAAACCGAACGTTGCGCGAGTAGTGTAATCCGGGTCGTTATTGCTAAAATCGCGTCTTTTACCTACTGTGACACATTACCGATTATGACTTTATTACCGATTGGGACAATATATAAACGCGGGCGCGCGTGCGGCATCAAGTTTCCTCATGTCGCGCGCAAACTATTTTAAGGACCACCGGATCTAAATTACGTTCCGGTGTTAGGGTAGGCCCCCTCGGAAGAGAGGCGGAAGAAACGGATCCCCGATAACCACGTAAAGGTCTTGCGAATGGTTGCCGTGGGTGGGATGCGGGGCGGAAGAAGCCGCAGGACGGTGCGGACCTTGCGTCAACCGGATGTCGCTCGTAAGGAAACGACGGGCGAACGAAGGTCCATCCACGGCATCGTTTCGGGTCAAGTGGAAGTTGCCAAGTTTTTTATTGGACGTCGCCGATCTTCCGAGGGTATCGAATCGATGGGAAGGAGTAGCGGATAAGGACCACCGGAGCAGCCACGGAGTCGGAGCGACGTGGGGGCGACGGTGTTAGTGAAAGTGCTAGTGCTAGTGACCGCGAGTGACAGTGTTTATCCTGCGGAAATGACGGAAAAGTGCTAGTGCTTGAGTAGGTTTGACCGGACGCAAGCTTCACATGCGTACAGTCGACGCATTTCCTTCAAGGGAAAAGCGTCGACTTAGATAAGTAGCGTCGAGGGCGCGAGCTTCACTCGCGTACAGGCGGCGTCGTTTCCGGTGACGGAGACTATAAGCTCCGTCGTCGGAAAGGGCGCGTACCTTATGCATGTATGGGTGCGGGCCTCACTCGCACACAGACACCACGGTCGCCGACTGTATCCGGCGAACGCGGTCCCTTAACGCTATCTCTCGAGGGCGCGGGCCTCACTCGCGCACAGGAGTTGCGGCCGCCGACTGTAGCCGGCGTATGCAAATCCTTAGCGGTAGCCTTCCGGGCACGGGCTTCACTCGTGCACAGATGCCGCCGTTCTCGGTTCACCGAGAGCGGCGGCATCTTAGGGTGTACGGAACGGGTACGACACCAGTCGTGCACAGGCACCTTCCTTTCGACGCCTGCCACCGAAAGGACGGTGTTCTTAGTTAGCGTATACGAACACGGGCGTGGCTCGTGTATGATACCTTTGATTTTTCTAGTTTCGGCGAAATCGGGGGTATCCTAGTTAAGTAGTTTTTAAGAACGTAGATTAAGTAACTAAAACGGGCGAAGGCTTCACCGTCGCACAAATTTTCTTTTCCCCCGCTCCAACTCTGGGGAGAAGGAAGTTTTTAATAGAATAAGAGTAAGGATACGGACGCGAGTAGCGCTCGTGTACAGCCGCCCCTTACCACTACGTGGAACAAGGGCGACTTACTTAGAATAGATACTTAATATTAATTTAAATAGAGGGCACGAGCATCACTCGTGCACAGACGACTGGGCCGCCGGCTACGTCCGGAAGCCCAGGATTCTTAAATATTTCGTAAGGTAGATTTAAGAAATAGGCACGGGGCGTCGGAGTAGCCGTCGCTCGGACTCCCATTGGGGTCTTAGTTAAGAAATATAGGGAAAGGGCGCGGTGTTAGGCCGCGTACAGGTGTCATGTGACGCCTTTAGATAAGGAACATAAGGGCGGAAGGCGGGCAGCCCGCTTCACAACCTGCATCTGAGCAGGTTTAGAGTAATTCTTAAATTAGGAATAGGCGGCCGCGGGATTATCCGGCGGACAGCTGCCGCTAGGTAGCTTAGTTAAAGATAAGAAGGTAGGAACGGGCGTAGGATTAGCTTACGCACAGATGCGATTGCCGCATCTTAGACAATACGATTTAGGACGGGTGCGGGAATAGCCCGTACACAGGCACCTGCGGTGTCCTTAATTAAAGGACGAGGGAATAGCCGAGTACAGATGAGGAGCCGCCGCCTCGGCGACGACTCCAACATCTTAATATAGGTAACACGAGGGAGGAGGCAAGCGGAGCAGCGTGTTCTTTATTTGATTCAGGATTGCTTGCACAGGGTTTCACACTACCCCGGAGCTCGGCGAGCCCCTTCCCTACCCTAGTTAAGGAGCATTATTGTTGAATCAGGAATGTAAGCATTTCTACAGGGCGTTGATTGGACACCTGGAGGAATGTCGATAAAATACTACTTGTAAAATATCGATTATGGGACAATAAATATATATTGAATTGAATTGAATTGAATTGTCCTTTAGTGTTTAGTAGTTTTCATTGTTGCTGTAATGGTTTTTACGTGTTCTTTATATCTTTCAGTGTTTAGCAATTTTCATTGTTTTTTATCCCATATACGAGGGGTCGTTTTTATATTCCCGGACTAGGAAATTTACAATGTTTGTATTGGTAATACATTTCAAAAACGTAAATAATTATGTATGTGAATAGTCAAAAAGGGTCTCCTTCTTAGTACGGCAATAAACGCTTATTAAACTTTCAGATACCGCCACACTGACAGAATTAAAAAATTCTGATCTAGATTATATACCTGGAAGGGAAAATGACAACCAAGATGATGAAAGCAGTAGCTTTGAGGTATAACCAGAAGAAAAAAATGAAAGAAATGGTCAAGTTGACCTAGAAGAAACAGGTCAAAAACAATCAAGGAAAAGAAAACGTAAACCAGACACATGACAAAAAAGAGGAATTTAGGCATGTCTTATACAAATACCCAAGGCAAGGTTGTTTCAGAACTAAAATTGAAAGAACCGTGTAAAAATAAATGCAGATTAAAATACACCAATAAGATTTCGACGAGTAGTTAGTTTTTAGGAATATTTGGCTTTAGGAGAAGTGAATCGCCAGCGTGATTTCATTTTATGTTTTGTTGATTTTAAAAACTAGAAGCGCCAGCGTCTTCGTCAACAACGAGCATCACAAGAATATCAAGATGGTAATAGTAGTAATGAAGAAGAACGCACAAGTCGCCGAAAACTGTCGTACTATTACTATTTTAACTCAGAAGAGGGCACTAAAGAAAAAGTTTGTCAGATATTTTTTTTAAACACCCATTCCATAAGCCATCAAGTTGTCAAGACGATTGCAAAGAGACAAGGTATAGCTGAAACGAATAAGATAATAGATAAAGACAGAAGGGGCAGAATTGCCGCAAAAAATCGTACAAGTATTAAACGAAAAAACGCTGTTAAGAACCACATCAACTCCCAGGGTCGGATTTAGAATTGTGGGGGCCTGTGGGCAGATCCACTGTGGAGGCCCCCTGTGGGCCGGCCCAATATAAGCGTTTTTGTTTCAAAAAAACATTATAGTCCTTTTGTAACACAATAAAGCTTTATTTATCTATGTACAAAATAATTTCTAGGTGTAATATATACACATATTCTTTTTTATAAAAAAAAACAGTTGTTGAAAGAAAGAGAATTTATTGTAAATTACTTAAACGACATTTTTCTACACTTTCGTCGAGTAAAACCGTCAGTCACTTCGGCTGTGTTGATTTCTCGTAATATATCTGATTCTGGTAAGATCTTTCATTCTTTCCTGAACCACCGTGGTGCGAAGTCTATTTCTCAGAATCATAAGTGCAAGATACATACGGAGAACTATTTTTACATTTGGCAAAGCATCTTTCACGTCTTTCTCGATTAATACCTTGTACATAAAATGTTCTACACTAAGTTCTTTCTTCAAATCGTTCGTTACATATTCGTCTTTAAATTTTTTTAAGAAATCAATAAATTTTATCAGCTACCATCTAGGTCATCATCATATGTACTCGCAAGACCATTTACATGAGCTTCAATTTCTTGAGGAATCAAACTGTCTAGTCGTCACAGAAATCCCAAACCGTGCGGATACTGACTCATAAGCCGAGAGTCTTTGGTTTAAAGAAGACAGAAGCTGATCAATAACTGGAATGAAATTTTCTATTTTAAATTTATTTTGAGGTGTTAATTCCACTTCTGGTGCTTGGTCATAATCCAGAGGAAGTAAGCGAACGTTTCGTTGATAACATCGATGAACGACATAACCTGTTGTTCCGGCTTTTTCCGCGCCAAGCGATTCATATGTGGAAAAATTATCACGTCTCCCTAAGACAAATTATTTTAATGAACTTATTGAGGAATTTAAATCCAGTTTCGCACTTTGAAGTAGTAGGCTGGTTGTATTGGTTGTATCTAAAATTTCATTCCAAAATACTGCATAAAAACCTGTTTCAATCATACACATACGGGTATGTAGTCCATTAGCATCGCAACGCGCTTTGGGTGGTTGATCTAGATCTTCCTAAATTTTTATTAAAGTGTGTTTAATTTGAACGTAACCTGCAACAAGCGCTTTGCAGGCATCATACCTACATGACCAACGAGTCGCTGTCAAGGATTCGACCACGACCAGGCGTTTGATAAGCGAATGAATTTAAACATTCTGTTAATAACGCATATCGTTGGGTAGAAATTGTAAAATAGACATACAACTCCTCTAAAAAATTAAAAAAAGCAACTGCAGCAGGGCAACACTCTGCAGCGCTTTTGGCAACCAAATTTAGCGAGTGAGCCGCACATGGAATCCATGATGCCAATGAATTTGGGCGTGAATCTTAGCCTGCACTCCATTATATCTTCCGCTCATCACTGACGCATTATCATAGGACTGTCCTCTACAGTACTTTATATCGATATTATGGCTTTTTAGAAATTCCATTAAGGCACTAAATATATCTTGCGCTTTGTGACCCTGATTTGGCATAGAATTTAAGAACCGTTTAATAGGGGTATTATGTTCAATGTACCTAAATATTAAAGTTAATTGATCTATGTGACCGTCTGATGTTGAATCTAATGAAATTGAAAAATATTAGATATCTTGATTCTAAAAGCCATTTCCCCGAGTACCCGTTTTCCTATCAGATGAATAATTTCTTCACATACAGTTGACGAAAGATAATTTGCATGACCACTTCCACGAGTTGCATAATTACTAATATGTTGTTTCAAGAAATCGTCATGATCAGCTATCAACTCAAGCAATCCAAGCTAATTGCCATTATATGGCGAACCGAGTAACTCATTGTCACCACGCAGGGTTAAACCACGTTCACAAACAAATTTAATAACACTGATGACCCTTTTGAGTAAAGTTTGCCAATAGTTTTTTGTTTCTAGTGCTTGTTTTTCTAATTCGCTATCTATGCACCCTAGATCTTTGGAACGATTAGCTATTGTAACAACAGCATTTAAATGTGCCTTAGATGTTTCATGACTCATTAATCTGTTACTTACATGTTTCCAATCAAAAAATTCCTCATAACTAAATTGCGTACGAACTGGAGACATTAACTTACATACAAAACAGTAGATAGTGAAAAACATCCAAGATCGATTCGCCATTTCGAGTTTTGCGTTTACACACACTTGTTTGGCATCGTTGTATTCCTATTCCTTCTTCTTTGTGGTCATTGTATTGGCAAGGTTTCTGTTTGAATCATCACAATTTTGTAGATCCTTGGTTCCTTTCTTCGCCCAATAGTCAACAAAACTTCCCATATTTTCGGGCCACAATCCTATGTCACAAGCATATTCATTTTTTTTTGTATTCGAATACTTCTTCTTGTTGTTTTGACTCCTGTGTTTCATCTAAGGTGACATTTTGAATTTGCGCATGTGCAAGACAGTCGCCTGGTGACGGTGAAGAGGAACTAGAAGTCGGCTGAAGAACGAAAAACTCAGTCATGCGACGCATTTTTGATATGACTTCTATTTCGTTTTCCTTGCTTTGGGCAATTTTTCGTTTTTCTGTACCGCTTTTATAAACACGTTTCCTCTTATGACGATCAGCCTGACTTTCAATTTTCTACCATACGATGAGAGATATAAGCATATAAATAGTGTCACTCATTGTTGGAGAATAGAAAATTATTTCATTAACAAACTATTTACATATTAGCCACATGTACATTGTACAATGCTTAACTTAATAACTTACCTGTTATTTCTCTTGAACTAAACGCGATAAAGTAAATAGTAAAACACAATAGTTTAAAAATTACGCAATTTTACACAAAAGTTAATGTATCTAGTCTTAGTTCCAAGTGACTTTCAGTACACACACACACTTAGAAAAAAAAATAAATTCGTTTATTGTCTTCCTATTTCGTTTCGAAGGCACATCAACTGAAAGTTTAAAACTACAACGCACTCATTTGAAACACATACATCTGCTAAATCTCCTTTCAGTTTCAGATTTCATACCCACACCAGCACACCACTAGGCACCAACGTACTATACAGAAAACAATTAACAATTTAAAATTTAACGTTTCATTTTCATTATTACGAAGTATAATTTCTTTCTAATACTATAAACTCTGTAATACCTATATTACTTTCAATTAAAGAAATCACTGACTGAACAAAGATAAATTTGAAAGCCTTCGTGTTACCTGGATTTTATTTCCTTCTTAGAATTAGTTAACGTTAACGTCGTTAACACCTCATCTTTACTAGGAACTTAACCGACTTAACGTCAAAACAGCAGATAAAATAATTATCTTAACATTTGTAATATGATATTTTTATTGGAAACAATAAACATTTTATAAATGGAATGCTGTCATATTAGTAATTTTTTTAGCTAGTGAAGCATAAAACTACAAAAATAAACTCAGTTTAGGGAAAGGGAATAAAGGATTTATTTCATTAGTCATTGGTTGCGTATTACATTAAATTACGATTTCGTTTCTATGTTGGTATAATGAATAATGTTAATAATTCGTATTATTTACTTTGTGAAATTATAAAGTTATGTGGGGGCCTCAATTTTGTGGGGGCCCATGGGCCACCCTTTAAATCCGGCCCTGTCAATTCCTTTGATGTAGTCGAGAGTCACTATATAAGAAGAGACTCTTCTAAAAAATACTTGCCTGCTTCCTTAAATATCTCAAAAGTGTAAAGAATGTACCTTGAGTACTGCAAAGAAAATAAAGAAATACCGGTTCGAGAGTCCATGTATCGCATGATATTTGTAAATGAGTTCAATTTAGGATTTCATGTACCAAAAAGAGTGTGTTAACTATCAAAATTCCAACGGTATTGAAAAACTCAAATTAAAACAAATAGTCGAAAATCACATAATAAATAAACATCTTATGCGAGAACAGAAAGAAAATAATAAGGCATCTGCTGATAACAGCTTCTGTTTGGCAATTTTTGACCTCCAGCAGGTTTTGTAATGACCAAAAATAGAAGTGGGGCAAGCTTATTATAAATCAAAATTGGCCGCATACAATTTGACAATATTTAAGGCTGCTGAGAAGCAAGGGTATTGCTATATGTGGCACGAAGCTATTTCATCACGTGGGTCATGTGAAATCGGTAGCTGTGTGTTAGAATTTATAAGGCAAAAAGGTCAAGAAGGCATTAAAGAAATATCTTTGTATTCCGATACTTGCGCCGGACAAAATAAAAAGAAATTTATGTATTTATGTTACTTTATGCGGCTATTAAATACGAAATCAAGATAACATTACGTTTCATGAGGGTAGGCAACACTCAAAATGAAGGAGACTCCATGCACAGTGCCATACAACGATGTGCTCGACGAATTCCGGTATACAGGGTGTTCGGATAAGGGTACCGAGCGGCTGATCTCGACAATGATGGTTGGGAAAAAAATCCTTATAAGTGAAATGGGCAAGAGAAATAGCTGGAAATTATTTTGAAGTTTATAATTTGACCGCTAGGGGACGTAACTACTATGAAGACACATAAAATTCACGCTATCTTGGAAAGTTAGACGATGAACTATAACTTTCAAAACATCATTTGACAGCTTAAGTAATACCGCACCATTTTGCTTTACGACATTTTTTCCTACATATTATAATAAGGGAGGGGGGAGCCAAAGGATTTGTCAATATTTACATTTTAATATCGCCTAAACCGTTCAACCGTTTTGAATATTTTTGGTCTCATTTGAAAGAGTATTTTATGCTCTTTTAAAGAATGTTTTTTTGAAAACTGTTTAGTTTAAAGTAAATAAACTAGAGTAAATGGAAAGGTACTATTTTCTTGAAAGACTCTAAACCAACATAAAAATAGCTAAATTTTAGTGAAAACGTCATCCCGATATTTCCAACCAATCTTGATTTATATGAGAAAATGTCAAAAATTGAAGTGCTTTAATCAGATTAACTTACCTTGTCGCAAACAAATGCCGCAGCCATTGTAACTGATAAATTGAAAAATACTGATTTCATAACTGTCAAAAGTTAGTTCTTATAGTTTTTGTGTTTCAGATTTACTTTTTTAATTCGATTATCATAAAACATGCCATTTACTGACGCGGAAGCATATGATATGTTACGCATATATTTTCAATGTTACGAAAATGCTGTAATTGCGTCGCGTCAATATGCAAAGCAATATTCACAAAGACAACATTTTTCTTGAGAAGTGTTTTCAAGATTGGCTAGGCGATTACGGGAGACCCTATGGAAGCACCTCGAAGAATTCGAAGAACACGTAAAAAATATTATTAATATTATGGCCTAGGTGCTATACGATCCCACCTTAAGCACTAGAAAAATTTCGAACGACCTGGGGGTCCGAAAGACAATTGTCCACGAGATTCTTCAAGAAAATAAAATGCATCCCTACCACATTGTTTTACATCAGGCATTACAAGATACAGATTATGATATAAGACTGAACCACTGTTACTGGCTGTTAAATATCATTCGAGAAAATCCAAATTTTCTGGCACTAATATTATGGACAGATGAAGCAACTGTTAATAGCGCAGGATGTGTAAATTTGCATAACATGCATTACTGGTCTCAGGAAAACCCACATTGGACGCGGCAAGTAGAACATCAAAATCGCTGGAGTTTAAACGTATGGTCCGGAATCGTGGAAAGAAAAATTATAGGCCCATATTTTTTCGACCAAACGCTTAATGGAGAAAGGTTTTTGGAATTTCTGAATACTTTCCTTCCACCACTGTTAGAAGATGTCTCCTTGGAAACAAGAAGAAATATGCGGTTTCAGCTTGATGGTTGTCCGGCACATTATACCCAAATCGTACGTCAGTATTTAGAGAAACAATATCCGATTCGTGTTATTGGGAGAGGAAGTTTGTTTCCCTGGCCGCCGCGTTCGCCGGATTTAACTTGTTTAGATTTTTATCTATAGGGTAGACTAAAAGACCTGGTTTTTCAAAAGAAACCAACAACCAGAGAAGCAATGATGGAACGAATTCGAAATGCTATTAGAAGCTTGTCCAGGGCAGAAATTGAAGCAGCGGTTTTCTCTACCGAAAATAGATTAAATGAATGCATTGATAATGACGGAAAACATTTTGAATACTTGTGATCTTTTTGTGACTAATGTAAGTAATTGTAACGGTTTTGTGCCTTTTTCATCTAATATGTTGTTAAGTTTGGCCGTTGGCCTTCAAAACTACTTTTGAACCAATTCGAAGTCTGGATAAAATGTGAAGGAAGGCTCGACGTGTTAACGATTTTGTGCTAAATGGGAAGAAAGTTTAATCAAAATTTAAATTACGTCAGTTACCATGGCTACGGCATTTGTTTTTCTCGATAAGGTAACTTAATCTGATTAAAGCACTCCAATTCGGGATGCGGTTTTCACTAAAATTTAGCTATTTTTATGTTGGTTTAGATTCTTTCAAGAAAGTAGTACCTTTTCATTTAACTTTTTTCCGAAAATCACAAAAATGTGTAAACGCTGCAGATAACGCCCTCTAGTTTATTTACTTTAAACTAAACGGTTTACCAAAAAAAATTATTTAAAAGAGCACAAAATACTCTTTCAAATGAGACCAAAAAATATTCAAATCGGTTGAACGGTTCAGGTGATATTAAAATGCAACTATTGACACATCCTTTGGCTCCCCCCTCCCTTATTATCATATGTACGAAAAAATGTCGTAAAGCAAAATGGTGCAGTATTACCCAAGCTGTCAAATGATGTTTAGAAATTTATAGCTTATCGTCTAACTTTCCAAGATAGCGTGAATTTTATGTTTCTTCATAGTAGTTATCCGGGCACCCTGTATACTATTAGATAGTGGTACGCCATTACCCGTACCGCATGTGTAAAAAGGCCGAATATTGTAAAAGAAATGAATCAAGCCGATTTTATTGACTTGAAAGATGTCGTACAACAAACAACTAAGGAAATTGACAAGGATACATTTGGAAATATTGTTAAGTGGTCCGAAGTGAGTTGTGTTGAAGTTGATTTTAAATATCAACACATTTTAAAACTTTCATACAAACGATTTTATTGAAGTTAACGTGATTGACCGCGCAAGGAAACAACCAATTAGTTTTTTGGAATATAAACCAAAACAACTCAGAAATTTCTAAAATTAAACATAATTCAATTTTATATTATTACGAAAAAAAAATGCTGTGGCTCAAGAGTACCAAGATTTTTTTGTAAATCTGCCACACGAATAATAAGTTTATCTTAGTTACTTGTTTAATAATTAGTGTTTACTTTGGGTTTAAATAAATAGCAAGTTTTCTTTTAGTTAAACAGTCGTGGAGTGATGGCACAACTAACGGACTGCTGTCTGCAATTTCCAAAGAACCAAGAATGATTGTGGTACATGCAGGAGGTGAAATGGGTTTTTTACCAGGTTGTAGTCTGATATTTAAATCAGGAACTAGCAGCGGAGACTATCACGACGAGATGAATGGTAGCAACTATGAAAAATGGTTACGTGAGAAACTTTTACCAAACTTGCCTCCACAATCGGTTTTTGTTATTGATAATGCGCCGTACCATAATGTTCAGGTGGATCGTGCTCCAACAAGTAATTCGAAAAAGGCAGATATGGTGAAGTGGTTAATAGAGAAAAAGATACCGTTCACTCCTTTGATGTACAGACCACAACTTTATCAAATAATTAAGCTACACAAAGAGGAACATATAACGTACAAGTTTGATTGTATATTAAGTAATGAAGAACATACGGTGCTGCGACTACTTCCCTATCACCCGGACTTAAACCCGATTGAGTTGATTTGGGCTCAAGTGAAAAATAATGTTGCAAAGAGAAATACCACCTTTAACTTCAACCACGTTAGAAGATTGTTGGAAGAAGAATTAGCGGCTGTTACTCAAGAAAACTGGCAAAAGTGCTGTAAGAAGGTAATCGACCAGGAAACAAAATATTTAGAGAACGAAATACTAATTGACGTACAAGTCGAAAAACTGGTGATAAATTTGGAGGACGATTCAGAAACTGAAAGTGGCTGGTCTAGTGATGAATGATTGTGTGACTTATTTGTTAGTAGTATTTAATATTATTATAGTAGGCTATTATCGCCGTTTGAGTAATTTTTCCCCAAAGTGTATGGAAATATAAAAATTGATTACCTAAGAAATATCATAATTTTTTTAAATCCTGAATAATACTCTTAAAATACAGCCTATTCTGTTTCTATAATTAAAAATCGAACTTATACTTTTTTGACTTTCATAAACGATTAAACTGTTGTGTTCATTTGTAATTCAAATATAAAATTTATTACTTGTCAACATGGTTATTTTTTTTATTTTATAAATGTTTAAACTATTACTGTTCATATGTAATTCAAATAAATAAAATATTTTAAAATTTCTAGTGGTTTGGTGACGAATAATTGAAAACGCGACACCGACGCCACTGGTAATGCTTTCAGTCGCTATTGCGTTAACGAGTGCAGCCGAATGCACGAACATCCATGCGCGACACGAGGCATTCTTTGGCCGCGCGGACTGTAGTATCCTAAGTCCACTATAAACAGCGTTTTCGTTTCAAGAAAAGCAGAACACATAGTATCTATCCTATGTCCTCACTTTGTTTTGTTTATTTTTCAATACAAGTGAAACCTTTCTATAACTATTTAATTTGTTAAAAAATAAGAAATTTTACAATTACAAACATTAAACTTAAACAGAAAGCCGGATTGAAGCAATACAAATCTTTGCGTGCATATTTTTATGTTTATTAAAAAGTGACTTAGGATAGTCTTGCACCAAACCGACGATATTAACTGAGAGATCCAACAAAAATTCCAAATTGCAATAAAATTACTAATACTTACATAATTAGCGATTCTTATCATTCTGGAGCTAGCAGATTGATTCACTTTACACGCACTCTCAATAATTACTTCTAAACAGCAAATGCTATTAAGCTCATATGTTTTGATAAGATTACAAGTCATAAAAAATGGATAAGATTAGCTTTACGTAAACATGGATGAAGAATGAAAATAGCTCATTATAATAAATTAATAAATACAAAGGAATATGTTTATGTCAAATATCAACAAATTTTGAGAATTTTATTCGTACAATTATATCCTATAATGTTTATAAAACTATTGCAATTACATGAATTATGAAATACCGTTTGGTGGGAATAGTTCTTTGTTCGCTAAATATTAGAAACACTGGCGTTCATTTAATAAAACTTAACATTGATGACCTTATCTAGATGTTCTTCAATTTCAAACAATTGTAGTCTTCAATCAATAATTACCAGATAATTTTAATTAGCGAAGACACCATAAAGATTGCCCGCAGTAAACTTCAGTACAAGGGCAACAACTTAATTAGATACCGCAATTACCGTTGATCTTTAAGTAAACAATATTTTTTTGTGCAGGTGCTTCAGAGAGCAAATTGTCTGCAAAAAGTTAACCGTAACCATCTATTAGAATAATTTATTTATAATTACATACGAAAATTCGTAATTAGAACTGGTACTTTAAAGACGCAAAAACAATTAAGATTTTTTGTTACTACGACATAATTTTTGAACATTTGTTACAAATGGTCAACAACGCACAGTGTTCATTTACAAACCTCCGAAATTGCAAAACATAGGGCCGATTGCACAAAGGTGATTATTAGAACTATTGGATTAAGAAATGCGATTGGTGATTTTTTACAGAAGTTTAACCCTGGTATTAAATTGATCCTAGGTTAACCCACATTTGTGCAACCGGCCCTTAATGTCTAACCAGCGTGTTAATTGGCATATGTGAAAGCGGAAATGTTTGACGTAGCTCTGGGCCAGAACGTAACCTTTAAAAACGTAAAAGGTGAATACTAAACTGTTTATGGAGGATGATAAGTCATAAGTTAAAAACACGATCGATTATACAGATTGGACCAAAAGTGTGGAAACGCCCAATTATCTCGGAAATTGCTCGCTCGAATTGTATAAAATTTGGGAAAAGCCTATGTTGGGATGCGGAGAATCCAGATTTGACATTTGCAATGTTGCCAGATTTGCCGTTTCTCTGATATTATTAGTCACTTTGGGTTTTTAAATACATCACCCTATAGATGCAGTTATTATTGGAATCTTCTCTTCAATACGAGTTCAATCATATGTAACTCTTATGATTTTATGTAGTCTATAAGGTCTTAAATACATAAAACAGAAGTCTGGCAACGCCTAATTGTCTTAATAATTAAGTTTTTAATACAAACTATTTTCAACTACATTAAAACGTAATAATTGAAAGGTTACAACATTTTTAACATAATGATTGCCTAATCAAGTGCTCTATTTGTGAAGTGACAGTACCCTAATCGATGGCAGAATGCGTTTGCCACATTTCTCGTCTAGAAATTAATCGAGATTCAACGATAATTCGTTGCCTTAGCTCTGCAAGACTTGCTAGTTTAGTTTTGTAAACTGAATTTTTCAAGTATCCCCAATAAAAATAATCTTAGGCATTGTAATCAGGTGAACGTGGAGGTCACTCAATACTACCTCGTCTACCAATCCATCGCCCGGGAAATATCTCATTTAAATAACGCCGAACATTTACACCAAAATGAGCTGGAACTCCATCCTGCTGAAACCAAATCTGACTAAAATGGCTCCAAACAAGTTTCTCAGTGTAGGTACAATTATTTCGTACTTATCTAGCGTTAAATTTTCTTCGATAAAGAATGGCCCAATTAACTGAGTATCCACTATACCCAATCATACATTTAATTTTGTGGTCTTTGAGTATGGTTTTCACGCATCCAGTGTGGATTTACGTCACTCCAGTGCCTTAAATTATGTCGAATTACACTCCCACCCAGTGTAAAGGTTGCTTCGCCGGAAAAACATATGTTGTTAACGAAATTTTCATCATTTTCAATTTTATCCATCATAACCTCAGTAAACTCTGATCTAAGGCCGAACTCATCGTCACTTAATTCTTGCAATAAATGAATTTTGTATGGTTGAAATCTATCCTTAAGTAATACACGAAATACTGACGAATGACCTATATCAAGTAATTGTGCAACCCTGCGTGAGGATGTATGTGGATCTTCAACGAAACTCTGCATTATATCTGAAGTATTGTTGTCATTTATAACTGTGTTTGGTCTACCTGATCGGTATCTATTTCTTACTCGTCCAGAGCCCTCAAAGCGCTTTACAGTTTTTTGTACCATCGCCTTATGGATAGGAGAACGGTTTGGGAAAGTATTTTGAACAAGTTGGCTACTTCACTGTAAGATCTTTTTCTGTCGTCGTACCCTCTCATCATTAGAGTAGTAATTGGTTCTTTTTCATTAACAACCATTCTAGAGAAATAATTTACTTTGAAGAATTTTGAAAAACACATCAAACTACTGTCAGTTTTATTTAATAATGTAAGTGGTGAACAAATGTCAAAATCACACCATTATACAGGGTGGGTGTTTACTACGTGGACGGAGGATTTCTCCTTAACTATTAGAGATATTAAAACCAATTTTGGTGCGGTAACACACGATCTTTCAACCTGCATTCAAAAAATATTTAGGTATATACAGGGTGATTGACAAAAATATGCCAACCCAGACCTGTGTTTTTTAATGGAACACCATGTATATTTTTGCATTTTTGGATTCACTGTTACATTTAAAATAAAAGTATAGAAATTTGTACCTCTATCACTAACCGTTCTGCAGATATCGTCACTAGTATCAAAAAGGAGTTAACTGTGGAACCACGATGCGAGCGTTGTCACCAGTATTTTTTAAATCTGTTTATAACACCGACATCTTCAGAGTTGTTGATCACCAGCATCGATGGTCAGTTAATGTATGGGGTGGTATAATCAATTTTAATGTGGTTGGCCCTTTTTTCTTTGATGGGAGTCTTACTAGAGAAAGATATTTAAAGTTTTTGGAAAACGATTTACCCGAGCTTTTGGAAAATATCGAGGTAGATAATATATGTACGATGTGGTTTCAACGGATGGCGCCCCTCCACACTATGCAATCAACGTTAGGCAATATTTCGATAAAAATTACCCGATGAGGTGGATAGGACGAGGTGGTGTGCAAAATTGGCCACCCAGATGACCGGATCTTACGCCCCTTGATTTCTTCCTTTGGGGCTCCGTTAAAGAAAAAGTTTACCGACATCCTCCCACCACAGATATGAAGATATGAAAAATAAAATTAGAGCTGCGTTTCAATCCATTTCGCCTCTAATGTTGTTGCGAGTGAATCTTTCGTTTACCGAGCGAATTGCAAAGTATTTAGCTAGGTGTGGTCAGCATTCTGAACATTTCCAGAATTTTTAAATCTCTCATCTACATTCATAAACGATTCTTTCCGCGGCTGTCTACTCTCTGGGTATCGTTCACAGTACAAACCGGTAGCCAGCAAAGCATTTCTTTGAGCTTCACCGTAAATAAAGGTCATATCGACCATTTCTTCTTTGAAAAAATTCATTTTATACAAAAATTGACAAAACGACAATCCAAAAACACACAAACTAATGGAACAATATTTTCATGATTATACAAACGTCAAAACAATAGATGCAATTGTTCCTCTTTATTACGAGCGGCTAGCCTACCTGATTTGTTTTGTTGAATCCTGTTGTCATAGTAAATTTTTATTTTAGAATATTTTTGCGTAAAAGCTATCATCAATTGGTACCTACTTTTCACAGGGAATCAAAATGTGAAAAAATATACAGGGTGTTGCATTTAAAAAAATTAGAAAAATTACATTTCGCGTAAGTTAATCATTCTGTATAGTTTTACATGTTTTCGAAAAAGTTCCCAGTTTGTTTGTTAGTAGACTATTATTAATAGTCGGTGTTATAAACAGATTTACAAAATACTGGAGAAAACGCTCGCATCGTGATTCCAAAGTTAAAACTCCATTTTGATACTACAGTGACGATATCTGCAGAACGGTTAGTGATAGAGGTACAAATTTCTATACTTTTATTTTAAATGTAACAGTGAATCCAAAAATGCAAAAATATACACAGGTTTGGGTTGGCATATTTTTGTCAATTACACTGTATATAACCTAAATATTTTTAGAATATAGGTCCAGTGATCGTGCATTACCACCCCAAAATTGGTTTTGATATTTCTAATAGTTAAGGAGAAATCCTCCGCCCACGCAGTATACGCCCACCCTGTATATTTAAACATTTAAATTTCTTCAAATCTACATATTTTGCACTGTTTTATGTATTTAAGACCTTCTAGACTACATGAAATCATAAATGTTACATATGGTTGAACTCATATTGAAGAGGAGATTCCAATAATGACTGAATATACAGGGTAAAGTATTTAAAAAACATTCCAAATGTCAAATCAGGAATCTACGGATCCCAAAATAGGCTTATCCCAAATTTTTTATAATTCGGACTAGCAATTTACGAGATAATCGGTATTTCCAGACTTCTGGTCCCCTCTGTATATGCAGGGTGAATATAGGGATTTGTATTCTTAGAGCCGAAAGCTGTAGCGAATTTTGGGCCTTTGAGATAGATATTTTAGTTACCAAAAAATGATATTTTCAATTTGGAAGATTTAGCTTCAATTAATATACAGAGTGAAGCAGAAAACACAGGACATGGGATCATATTCCAAGGACGACAATAAGGCTAAAAACTTAAATAAATTTTAAACTTTAAGTGTTTTTTCGGGTAAAGAAGGTTATATCAAGTTTGGATCAAATTTAATCTTATTTAATACATAGAGTGAACATGGAAGCATAGGAAATCTCTTGAAGTCGTATTCTAAGAACGAACATATTTCAGGAAGCTTATACGAAGTTTGGATAGACGATTTTTTTTATAAGTTTATTGTATATCTCATTTAAGAATATTTACATGATGTGTCAAAAATAGAAAATCTCTTGGAGCTATATATTAATACTAAATGCCCTTTCCATGTGATTTCTCACATACGTTATAATTCATTTTGGAAAGTATAACGTAATTTAAAATACAGGGTGTCTCAACTTTTAGTCGACAAATTCGAACCACGATTTCTACATCGAAAAATAATCCTAGTTTGCTCTATAGATTATATCTTAAAAATTCTTCGTTAAAGAAATACAGTCTTAATATTTTGTTATTAATATCTCTTAAACCGCTTGATGTATTTTATTGAAATTTTGTAGGCGTTGCTCACTTCAACCAAATTTTTAGTCTCAACAGCGGCGTGCGTACGGACACTACTTTGAATATTTTTAAAGAAAAAAAACGTACGGCACCGCTTTTTCTTGACGCGGTAAAGAAACGCACGAAATACTCAGTTGTGATAGGTGAATTTTGATCTTAGCGCGAGTTTATTGTGACATATTGGCAATATGTCGGGCAGAAGGTATATAAGCAAGTGCCCTAATTGGCGGGGAGAAGAGTTAAAAAGTTGTAAGTTAGCTAGATGGTTAGAGGTTTAGAGAACGGGTTGCGCGCGTAATAACCATCAGAATGGTTAGTTGTTGGAGTTTCTTTGTGAAAATTCTAGTTTAGCAGGGCATGTATAGTCACTGCATAAACCCATAAAATCGTATAGACATTAACAAATATATTGTGAGTTGAAGGAAAGGATTAGTGATTTTCTTCAAGAAATAAAAAGTGCTTGTAGTAAACGTTTTGAAGAGCAAACATCACAGTATAAGGTGATGTCAGGTTAGGATAAAGAACCGCTATACCAGGACACGAGTGAACAAACCAAAGATACTGCATTAGTGAGTACCATAGCCGAGTGCGTAGGGCGAATAACGGCTACCTCTCGTGTTTTGTGCATTGTGCATCTAAGAATTTTAAAGGATTACCGAAAGCAAACCATATGGACCACAACTACCGCACCGAAAAAGGATTAATTAATGTAATACGTAAGAATTAGATTTAAAAATTTTATTGAATCAAAACAAGTACGATTATCTTTTAAGTATACATTTTTTTGCTATTATTGGATTAATTACGGTTCATTCATTTAAAGAAAAAAAAGGTAATCGAACTTTAATTGTTTTTAGTTTAATCTTAACGTATTTAGGGGGTGGGTGGTTTTTTAACCATGCCGTTGCATATAATTTACATGCAGAATTTGTCAATATATATCCACTGTTTAATTTACTTTGTCGTTTATTTGTGTCAATCGTGTGTCTAACTGGTTACACCTTCTGATAAGTGAAATTAGTCTTTGCATATTTTCGAATTTAAGGATCGATTGGAAATTGCGTAATGAGCCAGATCGATCACAAAACTTTATTTTAGCTTTGAAATATTAATGAAGAACACTACTAACAGAGTACTTTCAGTTTAGCTTAAATAAATTAATGAATGTCTAAATACGATTTTAAAGATAAAGTATTAATAAAATATTACGATTTTATTGATGATACCAGCACTAATCATTTTAACGTTGAATTAGTCAGCAATTAACAAACATTTTTTTTGAGATAACAATTCATTGTTAAACCGATTTCGTTTATTTTGTTTAGAATTTTCTAAACTGGGAACATTTATTTAATTCAAAGTTTTTATAACAGTTAGAAATATCAATTTATAGATATACGAAGGACATTTTAAAAACTACATAAGTTAACGTTTTATTTTTTTGAATTGCAGTTCCCATTTATACAGGGTATGTTCAGTAAGCTATAACGACCCGCGTATCACTAAATTTTCTGAAGTTTTGAGTTGATTTGTTTGGAAGTGTGTTTGACTTTGAGAAGTTACTGTATGAGTTTACTGAGTAGGCTGCAATCCTGTCTTCTATAGTCAGATAGGATTAATTTACCATCTCGCCTAAGACGATTTATTTTAGCAAAATTTAAGAATGTGGTGGAGCCAAGAGACATCTTTCCCAGATTGAGCTGTATCAGTTGTGAATTTATGGTAAGTGTAAGGTGTTTGAGCGTGTTATTAAATCATTTTACTCCTTATCTCGATCCCGCCTATTTCCACTGTAGCTAGCTTGGCAACCCGTTTACTAATGTAAGCACATGCGACGCCTAATGCGGATTGGACGAGTAAGAAGCTTTTTGCGATTTGTGATATTTTGCGGTTGTGTATTGGAGTTTTGATATCAAACCCGGTAAGTACTACTTTGTTATTATAAAAGAAATATCATTCTAACGTCAAATTAATCGATACCTAAGGGTTTAGAAGTTACGACTTCTTTCTAAATAATTCCTTTGTACGACTCCTCATTACAGATAAAGATAGGGATTAGAAGTTTCACTCCACTATACGACACCCTCATCACCTAGACGGACTATTTGATAATAGGTGATTTAATTAAAAAACTATTATTCTAATGTTAGGTTGATCGACACCTAAGTGTTTAGAAGTTATGATTTGTTTTCTAACTCATTCCCTTACAAGACGCCGTCATCCCCTACATGGACTGTTGGAAAATGGCTTGAGTTTTAATTATGGAAATATTCTAAAGTAAAATTAATCGAAACCTAACGGTTTAAAAGTTATAACTTGTTTTTCTAATTCAATACTTTATATGACGTCCACTTCCCTTAGATGTTCGAAAACGACTTAGTGTGTTAATTATAGAAATATTCTAATGTTGAATTAAACACCTTCGGGTTCAGAAGTTATGATTTCTTTCGAAATCACTCTAGATAAGAATATGGTTTAGGAGTTATATTTTGTTCTAATTCACCCCCTTGTACGAGTCTCTTCTCCTAGATGGATTGTTCGAAATCGGCCTAAATAATGTGCTTTAATTACAGATATTTATTCTAAACCAAAATTAATCGACGCTTAAGAGTTTCGAAATGATGATTTTTCTAATTCATTCCCTCGTGTGATATTCTCACTCTAGATAAAGTATACAGGGTGAGTCAGAAAGAATGGGTCAACACTAAGCTGGAGATATTAAACACAAAAATATTATGTTTATGTCCACCGTGCTTTTATACGAATGTCGCTGGTTTAAGAGATGCAGGATATTGAAGGTTTAAATTTTATTCTAAAATTTCTCAATAATTGAGGAAGTTTTGATAGCATGAGTCTGAAAATTGGTAGTGTTGGGTTTTTTAATGTGAACGTTCTATTCTACATAAAAAAGGTATTCTTGTTTAGGTCACCTATCGGTTTCTGAGCTATTTAAAAGTTTCAATGTATTTTGTTGATTTTCTTTCAGGCGCTGATATTGCTATTTTTTTTCTAAGTAGTAAAATTTTCATGTCAACAAATATTAGCGTATTGTACGTGCGTGTGATTTATTATTCGTGTAAAATTATTAGCTAGTGTTCACAAAATGCCACGACATAATAAATTTTCCAACAGTGAGATGAGTGATATGATTTGTGTTTTTGCTCCTAGGCTAATTTTAATGGATATGCGGTGGCCCGAATATATGTACAATTGTACCCAAACAGATTGCAACATAATTATAAACTATTCAGACATCTTTACAACAGCTTAGGCGAATCTGGATCTTTTCGACCAAAAAGTAACCATGGTACTCCAAAATCTATCACAGTCGATGAATAAGAGGAAACATTAATCCATGTTTCTGAAAATTATGGTATCAGTATTCGTCGGTTAAGTGCGGCAACGGGGGTAAGCCAATCGTCCATTTGTAGAATTTTGAAATATTCTCCGTCCATATCGTTATACTCCGGTTCAGCAGTTATTGCCTCGAGATTTACCGGCTGCCTACAATTTGCTAGGTTTGTACAAAATAATCAAACGGAAAACCCAGATTTCCTCAATAAGATTCTATTTACTAGACGGGGAGTTTTCAATAGGAAGAACAATAATTTGTGGGATTTCGAAAATCCGCATGCTGAAAAAGAAAAACATTTTCAGCATGAATTTAAACGAGTTTCTAGATGATGTACCACTCACTTTAAGGGAGAGTATGTGGTTTATGCACGGCGGTGCGCCACCCCACTTGGCCTTGCCAGTACGAAATTATTCAAATGAACATTTCCTCATCGGTGGATTAGCCGGGGGAGAGACTTTAGTTGGTGACCGAGAACTCCAGGCTTCAACTTCCTGGGGCTTGTAGACTTGTTGGATGAACGCAAGAACGGTAAAAGTTCTTGAGACATGTGTATTAATGCGTATGAAAAATCTGGAACACTGGAATTGTGGCAGGATCTATAACGTACCACAAAATTAAAAAAACATTGAACGCGTTTCAATAGCTACGCTATCATCATCAGCGGTCGACTAGGGCGAACTAAAGGAAATTTCTAATACATATATACCATCAGTATATTTAATTTAAAGCATTCAGAACTTCGAATTGTTAAAGATGTCAAAAGTAAAAATTGTTTTTATCTCAAAGCAGATAAAGGCAGCAAATAGCCATTTTAAACAAAGAGGATTATTTTGCTTCAGTCAAAGAATTCTTAATTCAGGTTCTTATTCAGTCATTACCAAAGATCCTCTTCTTAAAATGATTACTTCAACTAGGAAGGATTTATTAGCATGTAAAAGAGTTGTGGATGACTCTTAGGTTTCGACTAACGGTATCTAATCTGGTGCTACCTAGAATGTATTGCTTGCGTAAGATTCATAAACCAGGTAATGCTATGCGATCCATTGTTTCTGGGAATAATTCACCTACTTATCTGTTGTCCAAATGGTTATCTAGTGAATTTCATAACCTCTCCTACCAACAGCCCAACTTCAGTGTGTCAAATTCGTATGAATTTATTGATAAAATTAAAAAACATTGAACTTACAGAAAGTGAAATTTTAGTTTCATTCGACGTTTGTCCACTGTTTCCGAGCATTCCAATAGATCAAACCTTAGTTTATTTAGAAGATGTTTTAAAACAAAACCATTTAGACGAAAGAGAAGTAGAAGATTTTCTTAAATTAACAGATTTGTGTATGAAACAAACCTTTCTCAAAATTAACCATAAATTTTTCCAGCAAGAACATGGTACGACAATGGGCAATAGCTTATCTCCGTTTATAGCCATTCTATTCATGGGTAAATTTGAGACAGACTTAAAACGCGATTTGCCTTATTTCCTAGAGTTTGGATTAGATACGTGGATGATGTGTTTGCCATCCTTAATACTAAAATTTGTATTGTTGAGAACTTTGTAGAAACATAAACTCGCGGCTTTTAACTTTTTGGTTCATAGATTGCTTAATTTTTCACTTTCAATTCAAAATTATAATAAGGAATTGCTGCATACAATGGATTTTCAGATAAAGTGGTTATGAATATAGTTAGAAAACAAACACATATGATGAGGGTTAAGAACGTAACTACATTAGGGAACGCTAGAGAACAAATAGAAGCAAAGCATGTAAAGTTACCAAACTATCCTGTTTATACAAAAGGTCTATCTAAAATCTTAAAATTAATTTGAAAACGATCACTACTTCAGATAATAGTTTGCAAACTCTTTTAAGCAATCCAAAAGATAAAGTGGATAAGCAGAATAGGTCGGGAATTCATACAATTTAGCTCATATAAAATACACACGTTGGGCAAGTCTGCCGTAGTCCTACACATGTTTGATAAAAATCATGCAGTAGATAAGATATCCTTAATCAAACATGTTAGTAATAAGCACGAACTTGATATGATAGTTTAGAGATCTTCAAAAACCAACAAATTCTAATGAATAATGATGATCAAGGACCTTGGGCTACTCAGAACGCATAAAACTTTCACTTTCACCAGATAAGTAACGAAGCATTACTCACTGATTGCATATATATATATATATATATATATATATATATATATATATATATATATATATATATATAAATTTTCTTTAGTCCGCCCTAGTGGACCGCTGATGATGATAGCGTAACTATTGAAACGCGTTCGGTATTTTTGATTTTGTGTGGTACGTGGGTATATTTTGCAATTATTACGTATGTATACAACAAAAATAGAAGCGTCATATCGGATAGCTATATATATATATATATATATATATATATATATATATGTATTACCATAGCAATAATAGTGTTTTGCAAAAATACTACCGACTAATCCAAGGTCACCTAGGCTCTTATTTGGCTCTTTCTTTTTAAGGCTCACTTATTAAAATGAATATCGTTACTAATTGTCCGATGACTGTAAGGAATGTTTAAATGCCACCGGTTATAGAGTTGTTTCCTTTTAATTTCCAGCGCAAGAGCGGAGTATTTATTGTAATATAAAAAAATAGATATTGAGTCTTCTTTAAATCTCCTATATTAGTTAAAATTCCATAATGCAAAAAAGCCTGGCACAGGAGGCATGGGTAAATTGTCAGAAATAGACAAGACTAGATATTATTGAGAAAGATTCGCGTATAGTTTCTGGACTTGCGGGGAGTTGATTAGTTGATTTTCCTCTTCGAGATCTGGTGCGTCATCAAATTCAACTCCATGATCTTCCACTGCTTGATCCATTTCACCAAACTGATTATTCGCTTTAGATAAATTGCATAACGTTGTACTGCGTTTAAAAGTATTACCAGCAAAGACCGGATTAACTCGTAAATGGTTTCAACAGGGAAATTTCTCTTTTAGTATTCCAAACGCGTTTTCAATAATTCCCCTACTATGCTTGTGGACTCTATTGAGCGCAGTTTGAGCTGGATCAAGAGTATCTTCATATGTTGGTGGCATTAGCCACTCCTTTAAAGGGCACGCGGGATTTCCTAAAACTAACTGGGTTAAGGTGTGGTCTCCAGCCGTCCTCCATTCTTCGACATCAACAACTCTTGGATCATGTACGCTTTCCGGCCAATTAGTACTTACGTAGTAGAATTTCATGTCGGATCCACAAACTGCCATACAGCTAATAGAGTGCTTCCCGTGTGGGTCTACATAAGCTGCTTCATTAATACTTGGAGCATCTATATTTATAAGTATCCCACAATGGCGCCACATACGTCGGGCATGCCTGCCATGTCATAAAAGCCCTGTATTACGCCTAAATTGTTAGTAGGTCAAGATATTACTTCGTTAAATTTTATTTCAGTAACAGCATCTATAAAATCATTTACCGTGTGTCCCAAATTCGAGGCGTATCATTGGGATCTCGAAAACGGTAAGAAAAACGGTTAAATTGTGGCAAAGCTGCGCATTTAAGAGAACAACAATTAGACGCGATCACATTTCAAATATTTTTGTTTTTATTTTTTTGTAGAGAGCCATTTAAAAAGAAATAAAAAAAAACATACACTTCTTCATTGTCTTTAATATCATGTCATCTACATATCCATCTGACGTTTCAGATTGCCACATTCATCAACTTTTATATACGGACCTGGATTTTTTTAACTTTACAAATCACTTATTTCATTGTGGTTACCATAACATATACTAAGTTAGGTTGGAGTATTTGTTTTGTACCCAAACAGTCATCATTAAGCTCCTAATATAATTATAAATGTCATAGAAATGCAACCATCACTACCGACAGATATATTATAGATTATCCGTAAAGGGAACAACCTCACAAAATTTACTTCGCCAATTAGACAGGAACTTAGAAAATATAAACCATATAAATTACATGTTAGCCAACAATTTTGTACACAATGTTCTTTGGACTGATAATGGGTAGGAATATGGCAGCATAAAATTATTGGTCCTTTCATCCACGATGGTCGTCTTACTCATCAAAAATACTTAGAGTTAGTTTAAAATGATGATGAACCACTTAATTTAATTGCTCAGATGTGATGGCACCAGGATGGGGGCTCCTCCTCATAACGCCAGAAGGGCTACAAGATATTCACACCGAATTTTTAGACATAGGTGGATTGCGAATAAAGGTTTTGTAAGATGGCCCCCCAGAAGTCCAGATTTGAATCATCTGGATTACTTTCTTTGGGGGTATTTAAAAAATCGTCTATTTAAGGATACAACCCTAGATATAGAGATTTTAAGAAATAATGTAATACGAGAGATACGAGCCTTTCCACGTAGACATCTTGAAAGAGCTCTCAATAAGTAAAATATTTGGGTAAAATGCTGCATTCAAGGACGGGGATACATTTTTGAGCACTTGATGTAATGGTTTTTATGTGTTCTTTATGTAGTTTAGTGTTTAGTAGTTTTCATTGTTGCTGTAATGGTTTTTACGTGTTCTTTATGTCATTTAGTGTTTAGTAGTTTTCATTGTTTTTTATTCCATATACGAGGGGTCGTTTTTATATTCCCGGACTAGGCAATTTACAATGTTAATGTAGTTTTTCATTTTATTGATTTTAAATCACATATGCCATGGCAACGTGTTTGACAATTTACAAAACAATTGCAGCATTATTAATTCTAATATCTGTCAGTTTGTGCTGTAACGTCTCAAAATGGACAAACTTGAATATACAAAACAAGGAAAATCTCCAAAAGTTATTCGTGAAGAAATGTTGATTGTACACGGGGATCATTGCCCTTCCAAGTCGACTATTTGTGAATGGTCAAAATTGTTTAAACATGGCCGAGAATCACTAGATGATGATCCCCGTTCAGGTCGGCCTGTTGACATGATCACTTCGGATGTTATTGAAAAAAACCAAGTGTTTGGTATTGGAAGATGCAAAATTAAAGAAGCGACAATTAGCGTTTTTATTAGGAGTTTCAGAAACCACAGTTTTCAGAATTTTACACGATTACCTTGGCATGACAAAGGTCAGTGAGAGATGGGTTCCACGAATGCTTACGCCTTTTCAAATGGTTACTTGAATGGAGAAGTGTGAAGAATTTTTGGCGCTTTGTGGGGACGAACCAGTTTTAATTATCAATCGACTTATCACCGGAGATGAAGCTTGGGTCCGTCATTTTGATCCTGAGTCGATGCAGTGCCATATTAGGGGTTCCAGTCTTCCCAAAAAGTTTAAAGTCACCCCTTCTGCAGGAAAAATAATGGAAACTGTTTTTTGGGATTGCCGCGGAAAGCTAACGCGAAGTGTCCTGGTGCTTCATCATAATGCACCATCCCATAAGTCAAGACTTTCAAAGTTGCCGTTGCTAAATGTGGCTTTGTAGAAATTGATCATCCACCTTATAGTAGAGATTTAGCCCCCAGTGGCTATTTTTTGTTTCCAGATCTCCAAAGAACATTTAGGGACGATGATGAACTTATAGCGGCCGTTGAAAGCCATTTTGCGAGCAAATCAAAAGAATATTTTTATAATGGGTTAAAGATGTTATTGAAAAGCAAGGGGCCTATATTGAAAAATAAATTTCTGTTGTTCTAATCTACTCGTATCATGTCTAGTCCGAGAATATAAAAACGACTATGTTCATTGCGTTTTCATACGAACGAATTCAACAACTTTCCAGTACTGTATTATAAGTGTTTTGTAACTGTGGTTTCTTATTAGTGGAGTTGATCGGCCTATTTCCACAGTTTATGGTTTTAAGCGCGACGTTTCGGAAGCGGACTCTGCTTCCGTCATCAGGCTTAGTCCTGAGAAGGACTGTTTTCGCACTTGAGTCGAATTGATATGTTATATATAATTTTTTTCCCAAGCACTTGGCTACTCTCAGATTTGAACTTGGTACCTTTCACATACTAGTCTGACACCTTTACCGCTAAGCCACTGAGTAATCCAATATATATTATTTAGAACGAGTTGTGTTCGTTCCAGACATGTTCGGCGATTCTTGATCTTTCTGTTTCGCCCTTGCGGACGTTGTTCTTATGTTCCTGCGTTCTCACTTTGAGTAGTCTACTGCTCTCTCCTATGTATGCTCTGCCGCATTCGCATGGTAGGTTGTATACACAATTCTTGGAATTCTGATCTTCATTGTATGGTTTGGTTTTGGTTAGAATTCCCCTGAGCGTTCTGGTCGATTTGAAGACAGTGCGTATCTTGTATTTGCTGCCTATCCTTCGTATTTTGTCTGAGGTATCTTGTATATATGGTATTATCGCCGTATTTTTTTCTTTTTTCCCTTTTTCGGTTTTTTTGCGGTTTTTCTTGTTCGGTAGATGTTATGATGACCATCAAAATAAACATTCTTTAAAAAATTACAGGGCCCTATTTAAAACAATTATAATTATATTAGGAACTTGATGATGTCTGTTTGGGTACGTAACAAATGTTCCAACCTAACTTAATATATGTTATGGTAATCAGAATTAAAGAAGTGACTTGTAAAGTTAAAAAGCTCCACGAAATCAAGTGATGAATGTAGATATCCGAAACGTAAGATGAATATGTAGATGACATGATATTAATAAAAGACAATAAAAAATAACAATGAAGAAGTGTAAACTGTTTTCTGATTTCATTTTAATTGGCTCTACAAAAAAATAAAAACAAAAATCCGAGGAATGACTTGTTTTCAATTATCTCAAAAATGATTGTTCCCTTAAGTGCACAATTTAACCGTTTCTCTATCTCTTACCGTTTTCGAGATACCATTGATACGCCTCGAATTTGGGACACCAAACTGTCAATTTCGATACACCATGCATATAACACACACCATGGTATTGTCCTCCATTACTTAACTAGTGTAGTGCAATCAACATTTTCTGTGAAGGCTGCAGCCCATACCAACTATTATTGCCCTTCCGTAAAGCTCGAGATACGCCTCGTAGGAGATCTCAGAATTAGTCTACATCGCTCCTCAAATTATCTGTCGGAGAGGAACGCAAAGTCTCTCTGAATCGATATGCCACACAAGGTACACTCCGTCATCACGTGAACTTGACCACACATTGTGCGGGACGTGTGAGTAAAGCAATGACTTGTAGAAATTCGTACCCACCCTTTAGGCGTGGTTAATTTTTTTCTACAATTGTAATGGAATGCGTAACATAAACCTACAAGTGTAAACTTTGATTTACACAACAGACCTACAATTGTAAAGTATTTTCTGTAATTATAAGTCCTACACAGGTTAGTACAAGTTGGCTTGTGTTACAAAACTTTACAAGTCTAACCAAAAGCGTACAATTGTTGCACTTGTAGATCTTGTGTTACAGGCCCCAGGACGTCGCAGCATCGTCAAACTCGAAGGATGTGGTGTATTGTCTTTTGAGGAGTTCCGACAGAAAACACAAGTAGCCGCGAATGCATTTAAAAATAATAGGGACATTGTGTTTAACATTCAGAGACATTTAAGAGAATGTATAGTGAAATGTATTGAGGTATGCGGAGGAGACTTTCAGCTTTTGATTTACGGTCTGTTCTTATTACTATTATCAGTAATTGTTATTGTTATTTTCATCTTTTGAGAATAAAAAAATCCCCACAAAATACATTGAAACCCGATAAAGTTAGGCGGCCAGAAGTGAAAATTCTTTTGGATTATTAACGTTTTTCAAGCATAGCTCAACAGATAAAAAAAATTCTCACATCAAAAAAACCAACACTACCAATTTTCAGATTCATGTCATCAAAACTTTCTTAATTATTGAGAAATTTCAGAATAAAATTAAAACCTTCAACACCCTGTATCTCTTAAACCAGCAACATTCGTATAAGGCGTGATGAGCTCAAACATAATATTTTGGTGTCTAATACCTCACGTTTAGTGTTGGCCCATTCTTTCTCGCTCACCCTGGATATCAGACTAATTATTAAATAATATTTTATAAAGACAAATACGACTATTTTGGTGATTCTAGTCAAAAATCAGTCGAATTTCGGAAAACTGATTTGCTGCTTGTGCACACGGGCTTGGCTGTATGCTAATGATCTCTAAAGAGCACAGTTTCTATTCAACAGAACTGTTAATGTTCATGAAGTAGGAAATAATTTTATCTATTAAAACAAATTAACCTAATTTTTTGAGTAATTACATTATATTGATACGTTCTCGTACAGTTTCATTAATCACGCATGTATTGCCAGCAATTACTATTACTCATTTAGAAAATATTACACGTCATAGAGTTCGTAATAAAAACAATAAAACAATCTTACAGCAAGCACAGAGACGCTATATTTTAACCAAACGTTCAATATACGAGATAAGATTTTAATTGGTCAATAAAACAGAGAGCTATAATAAACTTACCGTCATTTCCAGGGGTTTTAAGTCCAGTATAAATACTACGAGGTTCAACTTCTTGTCTTTTACTACAGCACTGGTTACCCATGGTGCCGACCTCTAGGTCACTACCAGTCCTTTACAGCCAGGTTCATCTGAAAACACCCACAAATTTAATTCCATTTTGTAGTTCTCGGAGGATGTTGGTAAAGATTACATCAGACGCGATTGTAACGTTTTATAATGTAGGTAATAATTAGCTTTCGTTCAATAAACAGTTAAATAGGGAGGCGTATATTACAAACAAGCTTTGCAATCGGTCTAATTGTTATGTTAAAAATAAATGACTAACGCTTAATTAGCTGATTAAGAACAAATTGTTAAATTTAAATAGCTTTCACATTAATAAAACTATTGTGAATAATATTTCTCTATAGGCATTTAGGTTAAGCAATTAGAATTAACTACATTTTTTTGTATATGTTTAATTTTTATCTGATTATGTGTATTAGTTATTAATTACATCGGCATTCACTTATAGAAAAACAATTGTAATGATATCAAGCCATCGCAAATTAGTTTCACGGCTTAATCCATAGAAAAATAAAAAACATTGTTTAATCGATATCAGTTATACGCATCTAATGGATCATAAAAATTACCGATAAAGTAGGAAAATGCCAATAAAAAATTTATTGCGAAAATTAACTACAAGAATAAAGTAACGTGAAAAAGTGTGTATGCCATATTAATTAAAACGTGTTTCAGCGAGATCATTAGAATTATGAACTATAAAAGTCTAAAAATAATTTCATAAATTTTTACCGACCTGATATACTGTTGATAAATAATTGGGGCATTTCCGGTTATTTCGAGAGAAGCTACCAAGTTCGTTATTTTGAATGGAACCCCCTCAAACAATTTTTTTTCTATTCTAGTGAATTTCTATACCGGGTGTTCCTTAATGATACGCCGATACTGAAAGAGTTGACTACATACAAAAATAAGACTTTTTTTCTTATAAACATATCTCCTCAAACGCACCGTTTTTGCGATACAGGGTGTCAAAATTTAATTTTTTTTTTCGTTTTTTTGTCAATATCTCGAAAACAGTTTGAGATACAGCACCAAGCTTTTACCCACGTTTTTTTACTTGAAAATACCCTTATTTTGATTACAATTTAAAAGTATTTGAACATTAAGTGGCACAGATTTTATTAGGTACATTGTGAGTTTTTTTAATCCCTCTAACTTCTAAGCAACTGAAACAAATGAGATTTTGACATGTATTTGAACCAATGTTTTACACAAGAAAGTTACTCTTGGTTAAAGCGCTAAGTTAACCGTTCTTGAGAAAAATGGCCATTTAAGAAAAGAAAACACTGTTTTTAGAATGTTGTATTAACAATTTATTAAGACTACAGTTAATATAAAATTTTAAAATGCCAAATGCATTTAATATCACCGAGCTCACGTGAAACACTTACTGTAACGTTTGTTTTGTGTTTAATACTTACATAATGTAGGTTTTCTTAAAATTTTATATTAACTGTAGTCTTACTAAATTGTTAGTAGAACATTCTAAAAATCAGTGTTTTCTTTTCTGAAATTGCCATTTTTCTCAAAAACAGTTAACTTTAGCGCTTAACCAAGAGTAGCTTTTTTGTGTAGAAAACATTGGCGGTTCAAATACGCATGTCAAAATCTGATTTGTTTCAGTGGCTTAGACGTTAAGGGGATTAAAACTCACAATGTACCTAAAATCTACGCCACTGAATTTTTCAAATATTTAAATTTTATTCAAAATAAGGGTATTTGCAAGTAAAAAACGTGGGTAAAAGCTTGGCGCTGTATCTCAAACTGTTTTCGAGATATTGACAAAAAACGAAAAAAAATTAAACTTTGTCACCCTGTATCTCAAAAACGGTGCATTTGAGGAAATATGTTTATAAGAAAAAAAGTCTTATTTTTTATGTAGAATCAACTCTTTCGGTATTGTTATATCATTAAGGAACACCCTGTATAATAAACGGGATTAGTTTCTACAAAATAGTGAACTGGCCTCATCCGTTTCTTATACGACCCCTTTAATAATATCATTTGTGACATTATACTTACATAATATAAGTTTTTTTTAAATTTTTATATTAACTGTAGTCTTACTAAATTGTTAATAGAACATTCTAAAAAACAATGTTTTCTTTTATTAAATGGCCATTTTTCTCAAAAACGGTTAACTTTAGCGCTTTTAACCAAGTTGAGCTTTTTTTGTGTAGAAAACATTGGCGGTTCAAATACGCATGTCAAAATCTGAGTTGTTTCAGTGGCTTAGAAGTTAGGGGGATTAGAACTCACCATGTACCTAAAAAATCTACGCCACTGAATTTTTCAAATAATTTTAAATTGTAATCAAAATGAGGGTATTTTCAAGTAAAAAACGTGGGTAAAAGCTTGGCGCTGTATCTCGAACTGTTTTCGAGATGTTGACAAAAAACGAAAAAAAAATTAAACTTTAGCATCCTGTATCTCAAAAACGGTGCATTTGAGGAAATATGTGTATAAAAAAAGTATTATTTTTTTAATGTAGAACCAACTCCTTCAGTATCGGCATATCATTAAGGAACACCCTGTATAATAAACGGAATTAATTTCCACAAAATAGTGAACTGGCGTCATGAGTTTCTTATATGAACTCTTTATTAATATCATTTGTGACATTATTTTTACAGGGTGTTTCAACCAGACCTAATAATTAAAAGAATCTGGAGAACCATGAACTATAAAAATCTTAAAAAATTACATAAATCTTTACCGAAAATATTTTCAACTTCGTTATTGTAAATAGAACCCCCCATTTTATGCCATTTTTGGATTACCCGTTTAATATTTTCAGAGTTTTTCGAAAAATGATTAAATTTTGACAGCCGACTCCCATGGAAATCGGTGTGGCGCCCTCACCACTTCGAGTTTCGCAATCTGATTTTTAGGGGTCCAAGAGGTCATAATAAGCTACGCTGTGATTTCTAAAAAAGACTTTCACCACCGGCGACGTAACGTTTGTCTACACATTGACGTTTCCTTTTCAAAATTTTTGACAGGTGCAAGCCTCTACTTATTTGGATCTCATTGGTTGTTAGTTTAAGAACAATAAATCAAAGCAACAAAATAACATATATTCTCAAAAAGGCCAAGCAAAATAATAAAAAGGTGAAAATTCAATACTAGAGTTGTTGATTTTGCAAATGTTTCTTAGTTACATAGAAACGAATTACAAATTGAATTGTACGTTTTGAATTTGAATTAAAAAGTCGTAATTCGTTACTATCAAGAAAGAAAAGGAACGCTACTCGAGCTTTCCACGCTCTTCAGTCACAGCGATGGATTCCTAGCATAGGGAAATAGCATGGGTGGAAAATTGTGGGTTTATTAAGGAATATTTCTAAATTTTATTTATGGGATGTGGTGGGGTATCCTTAAGCCTACAAACCTAAAATATTTTCACTTGAATCGCAAAGATTATACAGGTCGATCAAAAAAAAAGAACAAAAATACAGCACTTTTTTAAGTTCCGCATTTGATGCAAAAATGAAAAAATGGCTCTTCCATTTGAAAAAATCAAGTTACCATTGATTGAAATTTTCTAAATTGACAAGTAATTTCTCTAAACACAAGAAGAATTCGGATTTGACCATCTGGTGTACGCTAGTACATTTCATGTCTAGTAACATCGCAGACTCACGGCCTTCTAAGTTTTGTGATCACATCCATATCTAATTTTTTTCACACGTCTACTTTTTTGTAAAAATGACGAATTGCGGCTAAACGATTCGTTTTAGGTACCATGTGTGATACATAAAGTGGCACTAGAATTGATCAAGGAATCCAAATATGCAATAATACACAGGGGATTCCATTTAAAAAATGCAACTTTGATATAAATCGCCCTGTATAAACTTTGCGATTCAAGTGAAAATATTTTAGCTTTGTTGCCTTAAGGATACCCCACCACATCCCATAAACAAAATTTAGAAATATTCCCTAATAAACCCACAATCTTCCACCCACGCACTATTGGCCCACCCTGTATATATACATACAGGGTGAGTCAGAAAGAATGGATTAACGCTGATCTGGAGATATTAGACGCCCAAATATTATGTTTGAGCTCATCTTGCCTTATACGAATGTCGCTGGTTTAAGCGATACAGGGTGTTGAAGGTTTAAATTTTAATCTGAAATTTCTCAAGAATTAAGAGAGTTTTGAAGTTTGAAGTTTTGAAAATTGGTAGTGTTGGGTTTTTTGGTGTGAGAATTACAAATTTTTAGTTTGTTTTGACGTTTCACCGTACTATTTAAGTAAATCAAAACATATTTTTTTTATCTATCGAGCTATGCTTGAAAAATCTTAAAATCCGAAAGAACGTTCAATTCTACATATGACATACTCTTATTTAGGTCGCCTAACTTTATCGGTTTCTGAGTTATTTGCATTTAAAGGTTTCAATGTATCTTATGATTTTTTTATTATCAAAAGATGAAAATAACAATAACAATTATTGATAATAGTAATAATAACAAACCTTAAATCAAATGCTAGACGTGTCCATCTACCACCTGCCTCCTCAATATATTTTACTATACATTCTCTTAAATGTTTCTGAATATAAAACAAAATGTCCCTATTATTTTCCAATTCATTCGCGGCTACTTGTATTTCCTGCCGCAACTCATCAACAGAATTAATTTCTTCACAATACACCACACCCTTCAAGTTTCACCATATTGATAAGTCCAAGGGGTTTAAGTCTGGACTTCTCGGTGGCCAACTAAATTCACGCCCACGGCCAATTCTACTTAGAAAAGAAATAGCAATATCAGCGCCTGAAAGAAAATCAACAAAGTACATTGAAACTTTGATTGCATATAACTCATTTTTTAACCACAGCTCAACAGATAAAAAAATATGTTGGATTTACCTAAATATTACCGTGAAACTAGCGCCCTCTAGGAGCAACGTCAAAATAAGCTTCAAATTCGTAAATTCTCACACCACAAAACCCAACACTACCAATTTTCCGATTCATACTATCAAAACATTCTCAATTATTGAGAAATTTCAGAATAAAATTTAAACCTTCAACATCTGTATCTTTTAAACCAGCGACATTCGTATAAAGCATGATGAGATCAAACATACTATTTTAGTGTCTAATATCTAAGCAATTTTTTTTCATTTTCGGTTTCGCCATGACGGTCCCGATTTATTCTAAATGTCAAAAATACTAAATTACGTGATTTATGAGCAAATAATCTTCATCACAATGGTTTTTGGGACAAAACTCATTTTTTTCAAATGGAACCATATTGGTACCGTGGTACGATTTATTAGTACTATTACTAAGGAACTTATTCATATGTCTTATTAAAATGTGCGATAAATGCAAACAAAATTACAGCTAAAAGAAAATAAGAAAATACAATTTATTTATAATTATCTTGTTATACATAAGGCGGCTTTGGAATACAAAAAATGGACACAAAACATTACAACAGTTGTTCAAAATGCTGCCCATTAACATCAATGCACTTCTGAACTCGTATTGCCGTTTCTCGAAGAACATTCGCCAATTGCTGGGCCGTTATGTTATTAATTGCGCGTCTTACACGTAGCTCCAGGTCTTCACGGGTTGTAACGGCGGTTGCGTAGACAATATTTTTTAAATGAGCCCAAATAAAGAAATCAAGGGGTTTAAATCAGGTGACCTTGACGGCCACCTCACAGGACCATTAGTCGAAATTACGTTTTCTCCAAATCTCTGTTGAACGTAATCAATTACTATCCTTGAATTATGGGAAGGAGCGCCATCTTGTTGGAAATACATTCCCTGTCTTAAATCCAAAGGTAACTCATCTAAAATGCCCTCAATCTCATTTTGCAGGAATCTCAAGGATCTGACACCAGTCAGGGGTCCTTCAAATGATTCTACTACCGATTATTCCAAGCCAAGCATTGAAACCGAACCGCATTTTAAAGTTACCCTGCCGTAATAAATTTTGATTGTCTTGTGACCAATGTTTTGTATTTTGTCGGTTAAATAATCCCAAATTTGTAAACCTACATGTTATTCTGCAAAATCCAATTGCAATATTCTATCCTACGTTCGTAATCATTTTCGTACAAGTGCTGGTGCAATTGGTATTTAAAAGAATTATAGTGGTATTTGTGCAAAATTCGGCTTACCGTTTGGTGACTGATTTCCAATTCAAACCCAATTTGCCTTAAAGAAACAGTCAACTTCTACTCGAGCCAAAACATTAATTTCCGTTCCTTCGTCAACAATGAAATTTTCTTTGAGATCATTGTTCAGCTCTCTTCGAAATTGATTTTCAAGGCGTTTAAAATAATTTCTCGCCTGACATTGTCTATTAGGATATCGTTCGCCATAAAGATCTTTAGCTGCTACGGCATTTTTTCTGCATTCCCCGTAAATAATTAAGATGTCCACTTTTTCATCTCTTGTATAAATTTGCGGCATTTTGAACACAATTAACAAGAATTTAAAATAATTTTTAAAGACACAATCAAAACACCGATAAACCTCATCTTCCCTAAAGAGAGTTGTAATATTTAATTATAAATAAATTGTATTTTCTTTTAGCTGTAATTTTGTTTGTATTTATCGCACATTTTAATAAGACATATGAATAAGTTCCTTAGTAATAGTACTGATAAATGGTACCACGGTACCAATATGGTTCCATTTGAAAAAAATGAGTTTTTCCCCAAAAACCATTTTGATGAGCATTATTTGCTCATAAACCATGTAATTTAGTATTTTTGACGGGATTTAGATTTTTCTACTATTACACGGGTCATTTAGAATAAATCGGAACCGTCATGGCACAATTAAATGGAAAACTAAAAATTATATTATAAAAAATATTGACGTTTAAAATATCACTTATTTGGCATCGTTGGATTCAAAAAATCATGCAGAGTTCAAAAATGCAATAATATACAGGGTGTTCCATTAAAAAATCTTATTATGTCAAAAAGCGCCGCTTATTATGTATATAGGATACCCCAAGTTTCAATCAATTATCTTCAAAACGAAAGGAGAAAAGTGGTATACCATGATCCTCTTAAACGGTATATATATATATATATATATATATATATATATATATATATATATATATATATATATATATGCATGGTGGAATTAAGTAATAGGTGCAATTAAGATAGGATCGGAAAGTAGACATATAAGGCCGATCCTGGACCAGTTCAAGGTCACCCATGTAAATCTTATGGGATTTATTTCAAGGTCAAGTGAGTTTTCTCGTTATGCCAGAACGCGCTCCACGTCTCGAGCATGCTTGTGGTGGGGATTTAAATTTTGAGTCACTCGCCCTCTGGTGGTGAAATCGAAGCTTTGGAGCTCTTTCAAGGTCGAACTTTAAGCGGAGATTTAAAATGTAGTTGGTCAAGGTCAAAGCTAAAAGTTGCAAGGTAATCATAAATCAAAAATAGTTTTGAAGGTCAAAGGTTATTGACTTACGGTGGTTTCTTAGAAATATAAAAGGTCAAGGTGAAAAGCTAAAATAGAAGTTGCAAGGTAATCATAAATCTAAAATAGTTTTCAAGGTCAAAGGTTATTGACCTACGGTGGTGTCATATTTCTTAGAAGTATAAAAGGTCAAGGTGAAAAGCTAAAATAGAAATTGCAAGGTAATCATAAATCTAAGAATATAATTTTCAAGGTCAAACTTTTAGCGGAAATATAAATTTTGGAGCTGATCATCATCATATTATATTTATAGTCAAGGTCAACAGTAGGTATTTAACAAGTTTAAGCACGTTGTAATATGTAGGACACATATTTCTTATATAAATTACGTGTATCCTAACTCACGTGCACGTACGTACCCGTTTCAAGGTCACAGGTTAGTAACATTGCCTATTTCAAGGGGTAGCAACCTGCTAAGTCCCTCGCTTCAAGGTCACCAGAAAAGTTACTAGGTTTTTGACTATCCTGAAGGTCATTGCCCTCAGTCTCAAGCAAGTCTATGCATGTTTCAAGGGCACGTCCTATTCTGAGAAATCAAGAACAAAGGTTGTTTAAAGTCTATGCTTTCAAGGTCGCATGAGAGAACAAAGACGATCTATTGTTTCGGCTGAGTCATGGCTTCTGAAATTCTAGGAAATCAAGAACAAAGACGATGCATTGTCGATGGTTCAAAGTCTATGCTTTCAAGGCCACATGAAAGAACAAAGACTATCTATTGTTCCGTTATTCTAAAAATAGATTGTTATCTCAATTCTAGGAAATCAATAACAAAGGTGACCCATTGTCAACGCTTCAAAGTCTATGCTTACAATTTTCAAGGTAAAAGAACAAAAGCGATTCATTCTTCTGGTCGAGTTATAAAAATAAATTGTTATCTCAATTCTGAGAAATCATGAACAAAGACGATGTATTGTTCAAAGTCTATGCTTATAATTTTCAAAGGTAAATGAGCAAAGACGATTCATTGTTCTGGTTGATTTATAAAAATAGATTGTTATCTAAATACATCTCTTTCAAGAACAAAGCAATCCATTGTCAACGATTTAAAGTTTATGCTTATAAGGTCACACCTCTGATAACAAAGACGATCCATTATTCAGTTATTTTAAAATAGATTGTTATCTCAATTCTAGGAAATCAAGAGCCCTGAGGTGCATGTTTCAAGCAATGCCACACCTCAAGTGAGCTAAACAGGTGGCCGTTCCTAAACCGGTAGCCGTTTCAAAACAGGTAGCTGTTTCTTTAAACAGGGGTCCGTTTCAAAACAGATAGCTGTTTCGCAACATTTCTTAGAAATATAGAAAGGTCAGGTGAAAAGCTAAAATAGAAATTGCAAGGTAATCATAAATCTAAGAATAGAATTTTCAAGGTCTACTCCACTTGAAGGTTACGACGAAGATCTCATAAGGTATGCATAAAAAGTAGGTCATGAGCTCATTGAAGGTGAATACTCACTTCAAGCTAAAAATAGAAATTGCAATGTCACCATCCTCATCATATTACAAATTTGTGTCAAGGTCAGAAGCTAAAAATAGAAACTGCAATGTCATCATCATCATATTACAATTTTAGAAGTCTTAGTGTGGCCAAAGGTTATTGATCTGTATATCATAGCTAAAATGGTTGGTTCAAGTCCTCACTAAAAGGTGATCGCGTTACAGCTAAAAAGTATAGTGACAGCATCATCGTTGAAAGTAGCTTATGCGCGTAACCAGATATGTATGGTAATCAAAGAGATGGTTCATATCTGCACTAATGTAACATAGTGGGGTCGTTTAGAGTAACAATATAAGGAAATAGTGTAATGGGTAGTGAGTGTTGTGTCAAACATGTGGATGGCATACGCTCAAGAGCAATGGACCAAAGCAACTGACCTGAGAACAGCGGTGGAACGCTTGAAGCAAGAATTTTCAGCATTAGTATTCGATGCCGAACATGAGGCGGTTTACGGGGGAGGTGATTATAGTGAAGCGGAGTGTAACGTCCTAGTGAAAAAGTATGAAAAAGGAGTAAAGATATGTGAAAAGTTTTTAAATTTAAAGGAAATATGTAGAACATGTTTTGTAGAAGAACTGAAAGCTGTGCAATTGCATCAGTTTTGCAACGATGTAAAAAAATGGACGGCATCTCCTGATGGTAGCAGTTCATCCTCATCAGATGCAGATTAGCCTATCAATACAATTATCAAAGTCACCTCCTCTAACATCATGATGCAGTAATATATAGGACAGTTCCGGTGTCAACTATAATTCATAAGCGTTCTCGAATCAATAAAGATGGATCTATCTGCATTGAACAGTAGCACTTTCTGTAAATCCTTCACGAACGTAAAAGACGCAAAATATAAAGTGATTGATATGAATACTATCAACACAAAGTATGGGAAACATATTATCATTGAAACCCAGAACTTTAAGTGCATACTTACCTTAGGATTTTATGAATAGTTCAAAGAAAAGAAGATCGCATTGAAAAGTTTAAGCAATATCGGTTGAGAATGAGCATTACCAGCACCGGAACTGTAGGAAAGATGACTAATTTAACATTTATGTAAAAAAAATAATAACATATATATCTATGTATAATTGTTTGGAAATAAATTATATATTTTTGTTGCAAAAAAAAGTCTTCTATTTTGATTAAATGAAGGGTATATCATAATGAAGAGAGCTGCTATTGATGAGACTAAAAAAAAAATGTAGCGTATAATAATATGGTGTCTGCAGCTATATTGGCTAAGCTTTCAAGGTTAAGATTTATTGGTATCATATTACAATTCATACCAACCAATCTTCAAGGTTAAATTTTATTGACAAGGTATTGAGGAATATATTACAGTTCTTATGTTAGACTCTTAACGGTTCTTAGGAATAGCAAAATAAGCATTCTTAACCAATCCACATGTAACTGACTTTGTGCATGCGTATTGCTCGGTATCCTCGTGAGTCTACCCTTCTATATAAGTTTAAATTTATAATCACATATCATTCCTTCAACATCATGTTTTCCCAAAAGTATATATATATATATATATGTTAAAGCACTGTTTTTGCACATTAAAATCGCTTACGTATTTACTATTGTAATAGGGTTGTTGGTGTGTGTGTGTGTGTGTGTGTGTGTGTGTGTGTGTGTGTGTGTGTGTGTGTGTGTGTGTAAACCAGAAAATCAGTTCAATTTGTTTAAATGTAGCATGTAGAAATACTGCACGATTGCATTAGCGCATATACAACACGCTAACGAAGACAACCAGACAAATATAGAAAAGTAATGATTGTTATAATTGATGTGCAAGGATTCAAAACAGCAAGAAATATATTTACACCTAAGGAACTAGCGATATATAATGGAGAGCAAATTGTTCATTACGTATTCAAACCTCCATTTCCATGGCACACCTTGGATAGTGAATTTCAAAAGCCTAATTGGTTAATTCACAACCACCATTTTATCAAGTGGGAATATGGATATATTCTCCACGTCTATTCCTAGTATACTTAGTGATTGCATATCAACAACAGATGAGGTTACGTTAAAGGACGAGAGAAAGCTGAATTTATTCAAAATTTTTAAAACAAAGCATTACAGTGTTTGAAGAACAACATACTTTACCCAAACTTCATCCATGCTGTTTTTTCATACAAAAACACTTGTCACTGCGCGTTGACTCATGTATATCATTTATAGAAAAAATTGTAGGAAATTCTAATAAAGATTTATTAACTGACATGTCTTATTCACATGTATTACCTCAACGCTTTTATGAGTATTTCAAAGAAGAAGAAGAAGAAGAAAAGAAGAAGAACTAGATAATTAAAATGTTATCTAAGAATAAACATTTGGATAATGAGAACCTAAACTGCTTGGTCTGAAACAGATACCGTTCTGAGAAACAGCTACCTGTTTTTGAGCTGTTTTCGGAAACCGGAAAGTTGTTTTAGCTGTTTCTGCCTGTTGCTAGAAAATAGGATCTGTTTTGAGCTGACTGCATCAAAGTTTATGCTATTCACATTTTCGGTCTTTACAATGTTCTACCGAACAAAATTTAAAAGAATATTTGATAAAGGTTATATACCAAATTGGTTTAGTGAACTTTTCAAGATTGTTAAAGTGCATGAATCCGGTCACATTACTACAAGACAGGGACACCTATTCAATACAGGAACTGCAAAAGGTTAAATATCTCGATTGTATTTGGTGGAAAAGGTCATTTGACGTAAAGTGGTTGGGATTAAAAAATGGATCGACGTTGATAATGTAGTTTATAAGCATATTATTATTTGTAAGGCAATAATCTCATTTATAATTCAATGATGCCGGTAAGAACAACAAGCACTTTGGAACACTTAAATTACTGTGAAAGCATCACTATTGGTTTAATAACGGATATAAATGTCCTTTGTATAGGTACCGACTAAAGAATATAACTTATTGTAAGATAGTGTGTAAGAACTAACGTAGAATGTAATTTCTGTAAGAATAATAAAAGACCAATTGTAATTTGTATTATTTTATAATAATAAAACATACTGATACATAAATATTAGCCTAAAGTGTTTATGTAGTCCTCAAATTATAGTGATGCATCTAATGCAATTGATACCAATGGAGTCCTTTACGGCATTTCAAGCGATAAGTGGTCAATCGACAAGACAGTAAATCAGACGGAAAGGATTTGGTTATTAGGTTGATGCGATCTCTATGATCTAATAATAGTAATGAATGAACCAGATAAACGTCTAATAACGAAGACGAGGCGAATACGCTCCAATCTTAATTGCAACTAATGCAGCTCGTTGTGATAACAAGGATGAACAATTGAAGGTACAGTATCAAAAATATACAGGGATAATTAAACCCTTATTTTGAAAGGATGCATGTTTATAATAAAAGGCTTCTCCGTGATTGCATTATTCAGTAAACTTTTATTGCTAGAAATGGTGAAAGTAATAGAATGATAAGGAGAAAAATAATTATTAAGTATTGACGAGAGGAAGAAAAGACTTGAGGCGTTAATCAAGGAAATAAAAATTGAGGGTAGATTTAGAGCTGTAAAGTGCTTTAGTAAATAAGTAATTACATGTATGTTATATTGGAAAAGCACTTCATTTGAAAAATAAAGTAGTTTCAAAATTTGTAAGAAGTTGCATAATCATTCATAGAAATCTGAAAGTTTTTGAGTAGGTTAGCAGTTTTGAAAGGATGCATGTTTATAATAAAAGGCTTCTCCGTGATTGCATGATTCAGTAAACTTTTCATTGCTAGAAATGGTGATAATAAGATTGATAAGGAGAGAAAGAAAGAAGAATTATTAAGTATTGATGAGAGAAAGAAAAGGCTCTGTTAATCAAGGAAATAAAAAATTGAGGGTAGATTTAGAGCTGTATGAGCTAAAAAAGAAAATGATGCAACTTCAGTGAATGTGCCATGAAAAGGTGCTTTAGTAAATAAGTAATTACATGTATGTTATATTGCATAAGGAAAAGGCACTTCATTTGAAAAAATAAATTGTGTGTAGGCATAGAAGAAAGAAAAAGTGAAATTTCTGTTTGGTTTTAATTGAATTATATAGATATATATATATATATTAAACGAGTTTCTTATCATGACTTAAATTATACAATTATGTAGGAAGAAATGACACATAAAGCTTATATATATTTATATTTATTTATAAATCACTAATCCTTTACCCAAAATTCCAATTTTGGCATGTATACTAAACAAGTAAGAGCGCAATAGGTAGCAGTCCAAAATTCTCAAAACTAAAAAATGTGAAAAAAAATTTTCAATGATTAATGATAAAGTTTGTAGTTTTGATATGTAATTGAACGTTGTTAATCGCTTAATAAATCACAACTCGATAATCCTTTACCCAAAATTCTGAATTTTCGTATATATACCCAATAAGTAAGAGCGCCAATTATAGCAGTTTCCAAAATTTGAAAACACAAAAAAAATGTGATAAAAAATGTGATGAAACACATGTTAAATTAAAGTACTACTGAAATTGCTTAATAAATCACAACTCGATAATCCTTTACCCAAAATTCTGAACACACACACACACACACACACACACACACACACACACACACACACACACACACAAATTATGGTTTGATATAATAAAAGAAACGTGCTATATCTTTATATGGAATAAAAATAGAAAAAAAAATGTTACAATTAAAAAAAAAATTTAATTGTGATCTGAAACAAAAAATCAGTTAAATTACAAAATTATAATTATGTAGAAATACATATCATCAACATTGTTTCAGGTATGTCTTCATCCCTGAACAATAAATATTTATATACGCATTTGATGTATCCCACGAAATGGGTCCTATTGTTCCGTCCTCATATGAGGACTATATCATGCTAAAACAGAAATACTTAAAACTGAAACAACAACAAACATTACTCACATTAGGAAATATTTTAGTTAATTTGTTTATAACCATTTTATCTGAAAAATCAAAAGTTAAAAAAAGTTACATATAATATCCTACTTACCTCCTCCATCTAATAAAATTTAAGTTTTCTACTACAGCTATAATGAACACGTTAAATTTCAATAAAAAATTTGCATGAAATTTTTACCACTCATTACTTTAATTTTTTTAAACTTTTATGATTCAAATGAACAAGCAGGACTGAGCGTATATGGTTGACAATTATCATTATATATTATAATGAAAGGTGAATAACATTATTACTAAGTGTTATACGAGTATGTAAGCAAAATAGTGTGAAAAAGATAGACATGAGACAGCTTTGAGTTTGAAAAAATGATAACATGACAAGAGCATCATAAATATGATAAGAAGAGAAAGAAAGAAACAATTATTAAGTATTGATGAGAGAAAGAAAAGACTGAAGGTGTTAATCAAGAAAGTAAAAGCATTGAGGATAGATTTCTAATTATGTACCAAGAAATAACATTATAACCTTATCACATAAAAGTATGTTTAATAGTATCAAATAAAACCCTATCAAATTATTTTCTTGTAAATTCAACAACTGCTGATATCACTAAACAGATCCAACTGTCGTTTCAGGTGTGAATACTTTATAGGTGAACAACATTATGAAATGTAGTAGTAAACAATAAATTATATGTTAATAAATATACTCTTTTATCATAATTATATGTTAATAAATATACTCTTTTATCATAACAACTAATGGTTAGTTAAAATCCTCAATTTTGCTGTAGAAAATAAATAACAGCAAAGGATACCACTAAAATAAATTCGAATTTTAAAATCTACAAATGATGTATTCAAACATTTACGAACTTCGTTTTAAAGTTGTAATGTAAACTGATGACATAGAATGTTTGCTAAATGCTTTCACAGCAAAAACTGCGTTCATTATCCTACAATGATTATTAACGCTGCACCGAAAATTACAAGTCATGTTTTAAGTGTTGTTTTAAAATTGAATTTGGTAATTTAAAGAGCATTTAGATACATTAAATGGATAAATGGCATGCATATGTTTCTTCTGAGCTTACGTAAGTACAAAAAGGTGTGTTTTAAGTGCTTTTGTTGTTTCAAATGGAATTGGCAATTTAAGTGTAATTTTCATATTTTGGAAAAATTATTACATCAAATGATAGATTACCACTTCTACAACACAACTGCGTTGAAAAAATTTTTTTCTCGAATTAGCGAAAATTTAAATTTTTAAGAGCGCATTTTCTAGGACTTTACTAATACATCCTCCTACATGAGGACGTCCTCGTCGACTCGTTTTTATCTCTTTCCATAGATATGTACATACATCTTTTCTTACATCACACATTTCAAACATACATCACTTTCGTAGTTCAAGTACATGTCTATCGTTTATAATAATAATTGCAATTATGCATTCCATTCTAGTACAGTACTTGAATATCATATTACAAACCATACTTATAATACTACATGGATGCATTTTTGCAATTGCATGCTTTTTACTCATTACGAGTACAATCCATTTAAGTTGAATTGTAATTATGTATATATGTAAGATGTCTAAAGATTCATTTGAGCGTTATTATTACTTTATTTCTTGTAAAATCGTTAAAATCTATTTTAGAAAAAACCGTATTACAAATAGTTTACAAATTAGTTACACTTATTTTATTTTATCATATTTCATATTGGTGCTTGATTTATTTGGGGAAAATGCATTCTAATAGTAAAGAGGACCTTCAATTTTTTCCTAATTTTTTAGTTCTATCTTTGGCGCTCTTACTTATTGGATATATATACGAAATTCAGAATTTTGGGTAAAGGATTATCGAGTTGTGATTTATTAAGCAATTTCAGTAGTACTTTCATTGCTAACATGAATTGTTCCATCACATTTTTTTATCACATTTTTTGTGTTTTCAAATTTTGGAAACTGCTATAATTGGCGCTCTTACTTATTGGGTATATATACGAAAATTCAGAATTTTTGGGTAAAGGATTATCGAGTTGTGATTTATTAAGCAATTTCAGTAGTACTTTAATTGCTAACATGAATTGTTTCATCACATTTTTTTTATCACATTTTTTTTTTTGTGTTTTCAAATTTTGGAAACTGCTATAATTGGCGCTCTTACTTATTGGGTATATATACGAAAATTCAGAATTTTTGGGTAAAGGATTATCGAGTTGTGATTTATTAAGCGATTAACAACGTTCAATTACATATCAAAACTACAAACTTTATCATTAATCATTGAAAATTTTTTTTTCACATTTTTTTAGTTTTGAGAATTTTGGACTGCTACCTATTGCGCTCTTACTTGTTTATATACATGCCAAAATTGGAATTTTTGGGTAAAGGATTAGTGATTTATAAATAAATATAAATATATATAAGCTTTATGTGTCATTTCTTCCTACATAATTTTATAATTTAAGTCATGATAAGAAACTCGTTTAATATATATATATTCTATATAATTCAATTAAAACCAAACAGAAATTTCATTTTTTCTTTCTTCTATGCCTAACACATTTATTTTTTCAAATGAAGTGCCTTTTCCTTATGCAATATAACATAATTGTAATTACTTATTTACTAAAGCACCTTTTCATGGCACATTCACTGAAGTTGCATCATTTTCTTTTTAGCTCATACAGCTCTAAATCTATCAATTTTTTTATTTCCTTGATTAACACCTCGAGCCTTTTCTTTCTCTCATCAATACTTAATAATTTTTCTTTCTTCTCCTTATCAATCTTTTCACCATTTCTAGCAATGAAAAAGTTTACTGAATCATGCAATCACGGAGAAGTTTTATTATAAACATATCCTTTCAAAACTGCTAACCTACTAAAAACTTTCAGATTTTATGAATGATTACCTTGCAACTTACAAATTTTGAAACTACTTTATTTTTCAAATGAAGTGCTTTTTCCAATATAACATACATGTAATTACTTATTTACTAAACATTTACAGCTCTAAATCTACCCTCAATTTTTTTATTTCCTTGATTAACGCCTCAAGTCTTTTCTTCCTCTCAATACTTAATTTATTTTTCTCCTTATCATTCTTATTACTTTCACCATTTCTAGCAATAAAAGTTTACTGAATAATGCAATCACGGAGAAGCCTTTTTTTATAAACATGCATCCTTTCAAAATAAGGGTTTAATTATCCTTATTTTTTTGATACGTGTACCTTCAATTGTTCATCCGGTTGTTATCAAACGAGCTGCATTAGTTGCAATTAAGATTGGGATAGTTCGCCCGTCTTCGCTAGTTATTAGACGTTTATCTGGTTCATTCATTACTATTATTAGATCATAAGACCGCCGCATCAACCCCTTAATAACCAAATCCTTTCCGTCTGTATTTACCGGTGTCTTGTCGATTGACCACTTTTTAAATGCCGTAAAGGACTCATAAGTGGTATCAATTGCATTAGATGCATCATAATTTGAGGACTACATAAACACTTTAGGGCTAATATTTATGTATCAGTATGTTTTATTATTATTAATAAATAATACAAATTACAATTGGTCTTTTATTATTCTTACAGAAATTACATTCTACGTTAGTTTTAAGTAACACTATCTTACAATAAGTTATATTCTTACTAGTCGGTACCTATACAAGCAGGACATTTATATCCGTTATTAAACCAATAGTGATGCTTTTACAGTAATTTAAGTGTTCCAAAGTGCTTGTTGTTCTTACCGGCATCATTGAATTATAAATGAGATTATTGACAATAATAATAATATGCTTATAAACTACATTATCAACGTCGATCCATTTTTTTAATCCCAACCACTTTACGTCAAATGACCTTTTCCACCAAATACACATCGAGATATTTAACCTTTGCAGTTCCTGTATATGAATAGGTGTCCCTGTCTTGTAGTAAGTACGTGACCGGATTCCTTACATGCACTTTAACAATCTTGAAAAGTTCACTAAACCAATTTGGTATATAACCTTTATCAAATATTCTTTTAAATTTTGTTCGGTAGAACATTGTAAAGACCGAAAATGTGAATAGCATAAACTTTGATGCAGTCAGCTCAAAACAGATCCCTATTTTCTAGCAACAGGCAGAAACAGCTCAAAACAACTTTCCCGGTTTCCGAAAACAGCTCAAAACAGGTAGCTGTTTCTCAGAACCGGTATCTGTTTCCGTAGACCGAAAGCAGTTTAGGTTCTCATTATCCAAATGTTTATTCTTAGATAACATTTTAATTATCTAGTTCTTCTTCTTCTTCTTCTTCTTCTTCTTTGAAATACTCATAAAAGCGTTGAGGTAATACATGAATAAGACATGTCAGTTAATAAATCTTTATTAGAATTTCCTACAATTTTTCATATAAATGATATACATGAGTCAACGCGCAGTGACAAGTGTTTTGTGTATGAAAAAACAGCATGGATGAAGTTTGGGTAAAGTATGTTGTTCTTCAAACACTGTAATGCTTTTGTTTTAAAATTTTGAATAAATTCAGCTTTCTCGTCCTTTAACGTACACCTCATCTGTTGTTGATATGCAATCACTAAGTATACTAGGAATAGACGTGAGAAGTATATCCATATTCCCACTTGATAAAATGGTGGTTGTGAATTAACCAATTAGCTTGCTTTTGAAATTCACTATCCAAGGTGTGCCATGGAAATGGAGGTTTGAATACGTAATGAACAATTTGCTCTCCATTATATATCGCTAGTTCCTTAGGTGTAAATATATTTCTTGCTGTTTTGAATCCTTGCACATCAATTATAACAATCATTACTTTTCTATATTTGTCTGGTTGTCTTCGTTAGCGTGTTGTATATGCGCTAATGCAATCGTGCAGTATTTCTACATGCTACATTTAAACAAATTGAACTGATTTTCTGGTTTACACACACACACACACACACACACACACACACACACACACACACACACACACACACACACACACACACACACACACACTATTACAATAGTAAATACGTAAGCGATTTTAATGTGCAAAAACAGTGTTTAACTATATATATATATATATATATATATACTTTTGGGAAAACATGATGTTGAAGGAATGATATGTGATTATAAAATTTAAACTTATATAGAAGGGTAGACTCCACGAGGATACCTGAGCAATACTGAGCATGCACAAAGTCAGTTACATGTGTGATTGGTTAAGAATGCTTATTTTGCTATTCCTAAGAACCGTTAAGAGTCTAACATAAGAACTGTAATATTATACCTCCTCAATACCTTGTCAATAAAATTTAACCTTGAAGATTGGTTGGTATGAATTGTAATATGATACCAATAAATCTTAACCTTGAAGAGCTTAGCCAATATAGCTGCAGACACCATATTATTATACGCTACATTTTTTTTAGTCTCATCAATAGCAGCTCTCTTCATTATGATATACCCTTCATTTAATCAAAAATAGAAGACTTTCTTTTGCAACAAAAATATATAATTTATTTCCAAACAATTATACATAGATATATATGTTATTATTTTTTTTACATAAATGTTAAATTAGTCATCTTTCCTACAGTTCCGGTGCTGGTAATGCCTCATTCTCAACCAGGATATTGCTTAAACTTTTCAATGCGATCTTCTTCTTCTTTTGAACTATTCATAAAATCCTAAGGTAAGTATGCACTTAAAGTTCTGGGTTTCAATGATAATATGTTTCCCATACTTTGTGTTGATAGTATTCATATCAATCACTTTATATTTTGCGTCTTTTACGTTCGTGAAGGATTTACAGAAAGTGCTACTGTTCAATGCAGATAGATCCATCTTTATTGATTCGAGAACGCTTATGAATTATAGTTGACACCGGAACTGTCCTATATATTACTGCATCATGATGTTAGAGGAGAGTGTACTTTGATAATTGTATTGATAGGCTAATCTGCATCTGATGAGGATGAACTGCTACCATCAGGAGATGCCGTCCATTTTTACATCGTTGCAAAACTGATGCAATTGCACAGCTTTCAGTTCTTCTACAAAACATGTTCTACATATTTCCTTTAAATTTAAAAACTTTTCACATATCTTTACTCCTTTTTCATACTTTTCACTAGGACGTTACACTCGCTTCACTATAATCACCTCCCCGTAAACCGCCTCATGTTCGGCATCGAATACTAATGCTGAAAATTCTTGCTTCAAGCGTTCCACCGCTGTTCTCAGGTCAGTTGCTTTGGTCCATTGCTCTTGAGCGTATGCCATCCACATGTTTGACACAACACTCACTACCCATTACACTATTTCCTTATATTGTTACTCTAAACGACCCCACTATGTTACATTAGTGCAGATATGAACCATCTCTTTGATTACCATACATATCTGGTTACGCGCATAAGCTACTTTCAACGATGATGCTGTCACTATACTTTTTAGCTGTAACGCGATCACCTTTTAGTGAGGACTTGAACCAACCATTTTTAGCTATGATATACAGATCAATAACCTTTGGCCACACTAAGACTTCTAAGAATTGTAATATGATGATGATGACATTGCAGTTTCTATTTTTTAGCTTCTGACCTTGACATACAAATTTCCAGTAATATGATGAGGATGGTGACATTGCAATTTCTATTTTTAGCTTGAAGTGGAGTATTCACCTTCAATGAGCTCATGACCTACTTTTTATGCATACCTTATGAGATCTTCGTCGTAACCTTCAAGTGGAGTAGACCTTGAAAATTCTATTCTTAGATTTATGATTACCTTGCAATTTCTATTTTTAGCTTTTCACCCTGACCTTTCTATATTTCTAAGAAATGTTGCGAAACAGCTATCTGTTTTGGGAAACGGACCCCTGTTTAAAGAAACAGCTACCTGTTTTAGGAAACGGCTACCGGTTTAGGGGAACGGCCACCTGTTTAGCTCACTTGAGGGTGTGGCATTGCTTGAAACATGCACCTCAGGGCTCTTGATTTCCTAGAATTGAGATAACAATCTATTTTTAAAATAACTGAATAATGGATCGTCTTTGTTATCAGAGGTGTGACCTTATAAGCATAAACTTTAAATCGTTGACAATGGATTGCTTTGTTCTTGAAAGAGATGTATTTAGATAACAATCTATTTTTATAAATCAACCAGAACAATGAATCGTCTTTGCTCATTTACCTTTGAAAATTATAAGCATAGACTTTGAACAATACATCGTCTTTGTTCATGATTTTCAGAATTGAGATAACAATTTATTTTTATAACTCGACCAGAAGAATGAATCGCTTTTGTTCTTTTACCTTGAAAATTGTAAGCATAGACTTTGAAGCGTTGACAATGGGTCACCTTTGTTATTGATTTCCTAGAATTGAGATAACAATCTATTTTTAGAATAACGGAACAATAGATAGTCTTTGTTCTTTCATGTGGCCTTGAAAGCATAGACTTTGAACCATCGACAATGCATCGTCTTTGTTCTTGATTTCCTAGAATTTCAGAAGCCATGACTCAGCCGAAACAATAGATCGTCTTTGTTCTCTCATGCGACCTTGAAAGCATAGACTTTAAACAACCCCTTTGTTCTTGATTTCTCAGAATAGGACGTGCCCTTGAAACATGCATAGACTTGCTTGAGACTGAGGGCAATGACCTTCAGGATAGTCAAAACCTAGTAACTTTTCTGGTGACCTTGAAGCGAGGGACTTAGCAGGGTTGCTACCCTTGAAATAGGCAATGTTACTAACCTGTGACCTTGAAACGGGTACGTACGTGCACGGTGAGTTAGGATACACGTAATTTATATAAGAAATATGTGTCCTACATATTACAACGTGCTTAAACTTGTTAAATACCTACTGTTGACCTTGACTATAAATATAATATGATGATGATCAGCTCCAAAATTTATATTTCCGCTAAAAAGTTTGACCTTGAAAATTATATTCTTAGATTTATGATTACCTTGCAATTTCTATTTTTAGCTTTTCACCTTGACCTTTTATACTTCTAAGAAATATGACACCACCGTAGGTCAATAACCTTTGACCTTGAAAACTATTTTTAGATTTATGATTACCTTGCAACTTCTATTTTAGCTTTTCACCTTGACCTTTTATATTTCTAAGAAACCACCGTAAGTCAATAACCTTTGACCTTCAAAACTATTTTGATTTATGATTACCTTGCAACTTTTTAGCTTTGACCTTGACCAACTACATTTTAAATCTCCCGCTTAAAGTTCGACCTTGAAAGAGCTCCAAAAGCTTCCGATTTCACCACCAGAGGGCGAGTGACTCAAAAATTTAAATCCCCACCACAAGCATGCTCGAGACGTGGAGCGCGTTCTGGCATAACGAGAAAACTCACTTGACCTTGAAATAAATCCCCATAAGATTTACATGGGTGACCTTGAACTGGTCCAGGATCGGCCTTATATGTCTACTTCGGAAGGAATGGAGTTACGGTTCTGAGGGTAACATACTACTCCAACATTCGCGTAATTAGCCGTACATGATGTGCGTATACGCAGTGATCATTCCGCTATATATGTATAAGGAAAACCCACGGAAAAAACCTCAACAAGGTAACGGAGATCGAACCCATTACCTCCCCAATGCTAAGCACACTGTCTTACCACAGATCTAACTAGCTCGGTAACAATGTAACTAAGAAACATCTACAAAATCAAAAAACATGGCAGTTTTGAATTCTAGTAAATTATCGACATAAAATGTAAATTACTTATTTTATCCCACGATATCGCGGGCGCATGTAAATACGTATTTATAACAATAGGATAAAGAATGTCAGATGTGAATCATAACAGTGTACAGCTCTTAAAACTGAAGTAAGCGGTCAGTAGAAGCTTAATGTAACTACCTGCAATAAACCTCTTTCAATAACAAACCAAAACATAATCATTGTCATAAGAGTATTCATTTAATTAGCAAAAAAAAATAAAAAACTAGATCGAATTCGTAATCTAGAGTATAAATAAAAAACAAATGAAAATAAATAATTAAATAAACAATAAATAACTAGCTCCAATTCGTAACAGAAAATCTAAATTCAAAATAATTAAATCATTTTCTTTCTTAAATAAATAACAGCAAGTTCAGTAAGGAACACGAAAACAAAAAATCACGTAAAGAACGATCTAATTTAAGTACAATGTAATTGAAATTAAGTACGTTAAAAAATATACAGTAAGTACACATTTATATTATTTTTATCTTTCTTGTCTCTATTTCTACTTCTTAATTCCTTTCTTGTTGGGGTAGTACGTTAAATAAGTGCCAGCACTACCAGGTAGTAGGGAAAGTTACGAGGTACGATTTGGCTACTAGCCGGTATGTCTGCTAATGTAATTATTAAAAACAACAATATCAATGCCTCTGATCCACCTGGCTACAAGGGGTGGTCAGGTCGAAACAGACAGACCCCATTGCTGACGACAGTGCAAGGAAAGAATGGTGAGTTGGTACGTGGAATGTTAGAGGTATGCATGGTAAAGAATTTGAAATTGCGAGTGTAATGATTGAAAGGCAACTTGATATTCTGTGTGTACGGAGGCAAAGCACAAAGGAAAGGATGCTGTGGAGATGGAGGATGGCAGCCTAGTACTACCGTCAGCAATTGAGACTGAAATGCATGGTGCTAAAGGGAGACATGATGGGACTCAAGCAATTAGCCAATCCTCCACAGACACTAGTAGCTTTCCGGCATGAATTACAGATTGCCTGGGATGCAATACCTCAAGAAGAAATTGACCAACTGTTGGAATCTATGGCAAGAAGGGTGCGAGAGTGTGAAACTAATAGGGGTGGTCCAACACATTACTAATAAAAAATGCCTTTATCGTTTCTTTAATTTCTTTGAAATTTTAGTCAATTACTACATTTGACTAATTAAACATTTCTACCAAGTTTGGTCCAAAAATTTCAACGTCATCTTGGTATCGCATTTTTTATATCACAGAGTATATATATATATATATATATATATATATATATATATATATATATATATATATATAATATACATACAGGGTGGATACTCGAAGTGGAATAAATTCTGTAACTCAGGGGTGAAGTCCGGGAGAAAAATCATGATAGGCACTCTTTATAATTGTTTCCAGCCATCAATCTGGAGGTTACAGTTTTTCCATATATCCCCAGTAAAGCCACCCTAACTTTTTTTTCAAATATAAGTGTAGATACACCGTGTGAAAGCTTGTATTAAGAGGAATACAACGCAGTATTTATTTTCTCAAAATTTTAAACATTATTTTGAAAATTTTGAAAAAACTCTAAATGAGTCGGATTTTAAAAATCAAAACCGTTGCAAATAAAGCTAAAATGCAAGCGAAGTAATTGATTGATATTTTGACGAAATTGAAGATAAACCTATTTTTAAATTTATTTTGCATTTCATTTTTGAGATATAACACAAAGTTACTTTTTTCTAAATGGAGCGTACAATTTACTTTAGTCCTATTAAATAGCATATTTTTTACTGATTTCAAAAATATAGTTTACCTTATTTATAACAAGTAGTTTTCTTGTAATTTTTTTTGTAAATTTGGTCGGAAGGGTCTATTTAATACCCACAACCGACAATTTTTGGCAGAACGTTATTATTATGTTTCGTAAACGTGGATTTCAAAATAAATTTAGTCTAATGTTTTTTGTTTACTCAAAAATAATGAATTGAGAATCAATATTTACAAGGAAATATTTATATGATGTTCTAGTCGACTATCTAGACAATTTATAAGCAATACGTTTTAAGTCAAGTTGCTTTGGTATGTTTGGTATATCTTTGCAATGTTGTAGGCTCAGATTGCATCAATATAAGTAATTTGACTATAATCTCATTATGTTTAGAATTTACATCACTTCTACATACATAAAGACAAAATTTACATCGATTGGGGCTTGTATCTCGATAGCGCAATTGGTTAGCGCGGTACTCTAGCAAAGTACAGTTCGTAGGTTCAAATCCTACTCGAGGTAAACTTCTTATTTATGTATTCAATAAAATTAATAATAATTTAATTACATATTTACTTTTGAACTTATTCGTTGATGAAAACGTATAACAAAAAAAATCAGTTTAAAGCTCTAACCTTATTTCCGGAAGATTGGTTTTCAAGTCATAACCAGACATTTATGTTTAATTTTTGTAGGTGCTACTTGACTGTATATTGTCACTATATTCAATTAAGGGTTGCGGGGCGAAATTGGTGAAACCACCTTTTTATGATTATTTAGATTAATACCATTCTAGTGTGGTGGCGAAACTCTCGCGTGGAGGATATGAATTACTATTTCTACTTTAATCAGTTTTACTGTATTTCATAATCGTTGCTGTGTACGCAGCTCATAGTAGATACTAATTCATATTTTTACATCACACAATTATTCTCAACATATTTTTTTTTGTTTACACCGTGTTTGTTTCAAACTTTACGTGCTAAATCAAAGTTTGTGGCGCTCAACATAATTTCTTTTTCTTTATTTCTAGTCCTTTTCCTTTTCTTGCTGCCTGCTGTATTTCTTTTCCAGCCCGCGCATTCAATGCCCTGTCCTTGCAACTAGCCGGCACAATAGAATAGGACACTGTATGGCAAATTTGCTGTCACAGCTGAACGATCAAAGCGACGAATATCTCAGAACAAAATGCCGTCGTCAGCTTTTTATAGTACCTTATAAATATTAATGAAGTTCAAAATAAATTTACTGAAATAAAAAATTTTTAATGGTGTTCATTAAATGATGTAGTACATATCATTTTGTATAAAATAGTTGACCTTAAAATATTAAGAAAGGGTACACAATATTCAACATTACCTTTAAACACGCCACCTGAAGGGAAAGTCACTGTCATTGGTCAAAAACTTTACAATATAGTTAGGGATTGTGGTTTTTGGAAAATGTGAAAAATGTATACGTGTGCGTGCGTGCAATGGAAGTGTACCCAATATCTCAAAAAGTATATAAACAGTAATATTTTGTATTAATCGACATACGAGATGGGAGTGTGCGGATTTTGTAGTTTATTTTCTCTCGTTCGCAATGACTCAAAAACTAGACTTAGGATTTCATTCAAATTTGACAGAAATATTTTACACGTTAATGTCTAGACTCCGGAGAATGCGTCCATATGCCGACTTTCAAAGTTGGACCGTTACGCCAAACCACCAAACATTGCTCTCTACTGGATTGGACACGGTCAACGAAAATGTATGGTAGGGGTCCTAGAGGGCACTCTATTTCTGTTTATCCTAATGTTAATGATAGAGAGCTTATGTGACAAAGGAACTATTCACCTTTAACACAAAAATATGAGGTTCAAAGTGAGATTTACGTATGTACCTTGTACAATGTAAGTTGCATGCACAAACCCAGGTTCCGTGCCGCTTTTATTGTGTGTCCTATCCAGTAGTAGAGATGAATGGCAACGAATAACTAAAGGGACGAATGACCAATACGCCAAAAGTCCGATAATTGCTGAAGGTCCAGATGCAACCGTCAGCTTTTTGGTAACATAAAGGTTAAAAAAGTTCTACTGAAATACGTTTTGTGCTCTAGATAGGTGTATTTCATTAGCTTATGTACATACCATTAGGTATAACTTATTTTACTATATTATATCCAAATATTTATCTGCATAATGATATTAACTATATACGAGTGCGAGTAGGTAAAATATTAAGAAACAGTAGATAATATTCAACCATCTTTAACCGTATGACCTCAAGGGAAAGTTACTGTCATTGGTAAAATTTTTTTTAATATTGAATTGGGACCGCAAATATCCGTTTTGAGCTTTCTTATGGTTTTTGAAAAAAGTGAAAAATGTATGCGTGTGTGCGCGCCCAGTGGGTCTCAAAAACTATTTCACCTATATTTGACATACAATTTTAATACCTAAATGTCTACACATCAGTAATTTATGGTAATATTCGCCATGCGACACAGGAGTGTGTGGGAACTCTATTTTTTTTCTTTCGTTCGCAATAAGTCAAAAACTAGAATTTCGATTTCATTCAGACTTTGTTACACGATTAAACTGCGCTAGCCTCGTGTAGTGTTTATAAAATAATCAGGGTGCCGGCTAACTAAAATGGAGATGGGCGAGTTCGAGATAAAATGTAAAATGGTTGAAATTCGACTTCAACAACCTTACACATACCATAAAACAAAACTCAACATCGGGGATATTTATGATTACTAACAATAATCCAAACGAAATAAATAAATAACAGCCAATTTAAATATATTAATGAATGAATGGAGTAAATTTAAAAATATTAGCAAAACGATCTCCCACTAACCGATAAATGCGGATTTTTTAATACGAAATCATTTTTCCCTATCCTAAAATAAAATAGACGTAACGATACGTGCATAATTAAGAAATTATATTCTCCCAAAAACAGTTAGAAATTTTATCATTAATAAAATAAAACGTTTGCAAGCACAATTCACCTTGGTTTAAGTTGTAACTTTTATTTTCATACAAAAAATTAATAAATAACGACCAAGGCGGTGATAAACAGTCACTGAAAATAAGGTCGGTATTGTATATTCGATTTAATCAACGAAATAAAAGCAATTAAATTTAGTAACTGACTAAATTGAAAGACTTATCCTTTAGGTATTGAATTGTCTATTTTTTATGCATCTTTTATATAAATTTAGGCGTTTCGATTACAATTGCCGTTATCATCCTCAGCAAATGATAACAATTTTTCAAAAATTGAGTTTTCAAAAAAATTTGTGAAATATGAAAAATTCTTGCTGAGAACGATAACCGTAATTGTTATCAAAACGTTTAAATTTATATAAAAAATACACGATTTAATACCCAAAAGATAAATATTTTAATTATGTGTGATAAACGTGGGAGTTTACATTTTCATATTATAGTTTATTTGTCTAAAAGATAATCCAATAGTCAAAATTATAGCCAAAAGCAACAAAATGTTTATTACACTAAACTAATGTAATCCGTCATGTAACTGTTCCGCTTACTAACGTCCTTCAACACTTGTTTCGATTAGGCAAATACTTCGTAACCAAATTCTTAATTGTCTATAAACATGATTTAATGTCTTTCACAATGCTAATTAAATACGTGTACGTACACGAATTTACATTAGCATTAAAAATATTTAATACTGCTTTAATTTTAATTTACAATATCCAACATCTTTACTTGTTAAAAAGGATCACTTTAAAAGTTTATTTTACTATCACCCGGATTTATTTTATACAACATTTTCTTAGCAACTGTTACTGTTTATTTCAAATCTGTTTAAACACTATTTAAATTTTTGGAAAAGTTTCACAAAACAAACAATTTCTTCAACAACTCGATACAAAATCAACTTTAGTTTTAAACGTTTTAATGTTCCATCCCCAAAACGAGTTATGGCAGTAAATAACAATGTGTTACAACATAACTTGACACAGACCGTTACATACTTTCTTTTCCGAAATCACGCGCGACTGCTTCAGTCGAAGGTTGGATGAAAAATCAAATGAATAATAACCTAGCTCTTTTATAAAACTTAATAACATCATTAAATATCGTTCCGCTTCAATTTAAACTACCACCATTATTAAGGGGTTTAAATATCGCACGTATCTGCCAGCTAAATCGAGAAACGGCACCTACACTATCTCGAAATTTTTAAGAAAAACGTAATAACTCACTGAAATGTTCAAATTCGATACTCAAATTCACTCAATACAACATTCAAAACGAAACTCAACTTTCCGTGTCTCTCAAATTTAGAGAAAAACTCAGAATTTTGACAATTATCCGAATATTATTCGTTGAAGCCCATGAAAACATTCCTAGGCTAAATGTTAAAAATATTTTCCTGACATATTCATATAGGGATATTGTTTGTCTAATTACCCCTTACCCCCACCTTCCTCACAGAGCGCGTAATTACCTTTGAGATTTAATATTGAAGCGCAGAAAAAACAAGTTTTATATTTTTCTTCTTATGATAGCTTCACATTAAGATCAATACAAGAGCTCTTGTCTATCACTATTACATTAACTTACATGAAAAAAAAATTTTTTGAACATACAAGATAAGTTAACCTTGAAATATAAGCGCTCATAGTCAAGTTGGCCCTTTATTCTAGACTTACCACACTTCCCCATATTTTTCCCATAAGAGCGTTCAAGATAAAATCGATTCTACTTTTTTTCTCAATACAATAAATGCCATAAAGCTAAACATTTCAACTATTTACGAACTGAATTGTTTTTATCAATAACGAGGAAAATAAAATTCAGTTTCATCATACTAAACTTTGATTTTTATAACATTTGGTGCAATTTACTCTGTAATAGGCTTATCAAAGACGCCGAACATATTTATACTCAAGATAAAAAAAAATGTAGGTGTATAAAATAATTGCGCACTTATATAAATATTGGCTGTTCTAATTTTGGTTTTCTAAACTAAATAACGAATGATTACTTCAATAAAAAGCCAATAAGCGCGATTGGCAAATTGAAATTAAGACCCTTTTGTAACAGTTCATTATTTTTAATTAGGACAATAAGTGGGATTTACGCAAATTCTTTATCCTTTTATTCTCTTTAAATACGCGTAATTAAATTACTCCTTTTTCATGTAAACGATGCGCGATCTAATTCCCATTATTTAAATTGAAGCACATTTTATCGATAGTATTCATATTTAATTAAATAGTCCTTCTCAAACAAATACAAAATAATTGTAAATACATGAGCCATTAATATGTATAGTGAATAAGTTAAATCAGAAATTTACTAGATCAACTGTGCCAGTTGTAATTATACACATTGAGGGCAAACTACAGGGCACATTAAAATTAGTTGAGAAAAAATGTTATGAACGATTACGCTAAAAAATAACTCGTACATTCACGTAATAAAGTATAGTCATAAGACAATGTAGTATAATAATAAAAATGAATTAATACGATTTTAATACACATTTTATTACAGCATTGTTTTCTAATAGTGGCTATTACGAATATCACGATTTTAATTCTAACCAGTTTGAAACAGTAGAAGTGCAAAAAATATAAGACAAAATTTCATGGTATTACCGTTCATGGCACATAATACACCATTTGTGATTAGACAACCAAATACTGTCGTACACAAGCGCATCAAAAAAACCACTTTCATCAATGCACAGAACCTATTTTGACCTGACTCTTAAAATTGTCAATTTTTTTATAAAAAGAACTTTAAACACTTTAATTTACTTAGGTGATACTTAAATGATATTGAACCAAAATAACATTATCTTAACATGCGTCGCAAATGAGATTTTGCCATAAATTTTTGTATAAAATAGTAAATGTTACAAAACCATATTTATATTACGCTAAAATTAAACTTATTTTGCATAGTATTTATTTAGAAAACCTATATTGGATTAAAAATCCATTAGTTTACTTTACATACAAGAGAAGATTTTTATCTACGAAGAATAAGTTTTACATTGTATTTTACCAAAATGACAGTATTCTATTTCGTAATTGATAAATTACTTTCATTTTATTTGAGATTTAAGATCATTTTTGTTTGCAGAAGAAATGTACTGAACATTAAACATTAAAATGAAAATGTAAGATTTAAAGGCCATTATCTCGTGAGATTACAGTGACATCTTTTTTCCAGTAAACTTCTAAATATTGATAGATCACATTGATAGTGTAAGCAAGAATAACATTTAAAGTGTTGAGTCACAATAACATTAAAACATATATTGTTACAGAAGTATATTTTTTAAGTTCAAAAGAATTGCATGTACATTCTTCATGAAATTGTATTGGCACTGTATTACAAGTTATATGTATTATAAGTTTCAACAAAAACAATATTGTGCTCATAATATATATATATATATATATATATATATATATATATATATATATATATATATATATATAGGGTGTCCGCGAGTGCGACAACGGAGGATATTTCTTTACACAATAGCGATAGAAAAAAGTTTAAATACAAAACTTTTTCAGTAATCAAATCCGCATTTAAAGAAAATATTTTCGTTTATACAGGGTGTCTTATATGAACTGGAGAGCATGCAACTTCATTTTTTAAATAGGACACCCTGTATTTCATTACATTTTCTGATTTTTCTATAAATTCTGAATCGGTTTTATTAAGGTCTATTATCATCTAAAATTAATAGTTTTTGAGATATTTAATGTTTTTTTAATAAAATCGCGATTTTCACGTACCATTGACAAAGGGCATATTTACATTTTTACATTTTTATTTGATATCCTTAAAGGGAAATACATTGCAGGTTACTGGTGTATAGACACACTTACTTTGTGTTCCTATAAAAGTTTGAAAATATTATACAAGGTGTTGCCACAACTATTCACAAAATCATAATCTTATGATTTTTTACGGAAAAATGTTGATTAAGTAATAAGCTAACTTTTTTATAAAACATGTCCTATACCTATCTTTCATAGTTATTGAGTTATTTTAGTTTTTAAAATCTATTTTTTAAAATACACACCTCAATCTCAAAAATTTATATTAGTTGGCCATGGCTGTCATTGAAACATTAATAAACAAATGTTTGTTTGACAGTGACAGTTGAAAAATTCAATTTACACAATATTACAAAATGTGAAAATTAACTTTATTGGCGTAAAACTTGGTTAACTCTATCTAATAATACTAATAACAAGTAAACAAAAGATGCAAAAAACAATGTAAGTTAGATATTTTTAAAACAATATAACTAAAAATCATAAAATATCATAAAATAACTAAAAATATTGTTCTATGTGTCTGCCCTGATGTTCCTCACTCAAACGAATTCTTTCAACAAGAGAATTGCTTACTTTTTGAAGCGCTTCTCTATTTATGCCTTGAAAAACAATTCTTATTCTTTCTTTCATGTTTTCCTTTGTTGTGGGAGGTATTTGGTAAACTTGATTTTTTAAAAATCACCACAAAAAAAAATCAAGTTTTGTAAGATACGGGGCTCTAGATGGCCAAGAAATTGGCCCTCGCCTCCCAATCCATTTATTTGGAAATTGCAAATTTATATGATTACGCACAATACCACTACAATTGGAATCCCATCCATTCAATTAAATCCGCAGTTGCCGTAAAACTTGAAGCGGTAAATTATCAAGGTAATATTGTAAATCGTTTTCCAAAAAAATTAAAAAGGTTTCACCATTAACTGTTTGATAAAAAAATAGGGCCCCAAAATTCTTGTTCCAATAATACCGGCCGATACGTTAAGTGTCCATCTATGTTGATGGTCTAATGGCATTACATATCTTGGATTTATGTCACCATAATAATGGAAATTATGACGATTTACAAATCCATTGTTGTGGAAAGTAGCTTCGTCCGTAAACAGTACGTAATCAAAGAACTTCTGTTTTTCCTCTATCTTATTTAATGCCCAAAGGCAGAAATTTCTCCTATTTATAAAATCCTGATTCTTTAATTCTTGTACTACTTGGATGTGGTATAGATGAAACTTTAGCGTGCGAATTATTTTATTTATCGTTGATTTTCCGATATTGTTGTTCAGTGCGATTAGCCTGCAAGAAGCTTCCGGATTTTCCACGACCGCTTGCATGACATGTAACTGAGTTTCCTCGTTTGATGCAATGGTTGATCGTTCGCCATTTGATTCATAATTGGCGTTTCCATTCCTTTCAAACATTTCCTTGAGCCTTTCAAATGCCAAGCGATTTGGATGTCTTTCTGCATTTGGAAATTTTTGACCGAAAATTCTACTCGCTAATAAACAATGTTTCCATGACAACTATGACCATCTAATATAAATTTTTGCAATTGAGGTGTGTATTTAAAAAAATCGGAACAGTGGTTACCTAGACTTTCTCGTATACTAACGCAATTATAGTAGAGTGAAATAAAAATAAGTGTCTGTTAAAACACTTTTAAATAAGGGAAAATGAAAATCAAGACGTATGTGTTCAATCTCATAAGCGATCGTTAAAACCAATAGAATATTTCACAAGATCTGTTTGCGTGACACAAATCGGTTAAGGTAAAGTACCACTTCCGGTACACTAATTTTGTTCAAACATCATATTTAAGTGTGACACCTAATATAATTTACCCGTGCCAAATTTGAAACAGATAAGTTGATATTTTGGAGTAGTTTATTTGAAGCGTGACACAAATGTGTTAAGGTAAAGTAACACTTCCGATCCCCGGTTCTATCCCAAAATTTGAAAGAGATCTACGATTTTGAAATAAGGCTTCCATGCCGATTTCAATTGTCTAGCTCAAAGCGTACGAGCGTTATCGTGTTTACATAAAGATACACGCGCGCGCACATGCGCGCACACGCATACACACACACACACACACACGCACACTCGTGCTTGCACGCCCTCCCACATACAAACACAAACGCACGCCCCCAACCAACCCACACACACACTCACCCACACACCCACCCACGCACGCACCCACCCTCCCACCATGTATTAGATACAAACAGGCTTCTCTTCATACCCTCTTTGGTCTCCGACCTTTCCTAGTACGCGTTTAGTATGTTCTCTCTGTGCGCTCACCCATCCGTTCATATCCCCCACTATCATCACTCTTTCGTTTGGCTTACATACGTTCAACACGTTCTCTACTTCCTTCCAGAAGCTCTCACACTCTTGGTCTCTTTCTCCATTCAACGGTACATAGCATGAAATAAGAAACATTCTTCGAAACTCCACATTACCAGGGGAGATACCAATTCTTACTGTTTAACACATCTTTTCGCTCTCTTACTTACGATCACCCCAACTCCTTTTCGCCATGCACTTCAGCCTCAACTACTGACTATAGTGCTAGGCTGCCATCTTTCATCTCCACAGCATCCTTTCCTTTGCGCGTTGTCTCCGATACACACAGAATATCAAGCTGCCTTTCGTGCATTACATTCGCAATTTCAAATTATTTACCACGCATACATCTAACATTCTACGTACCGACTCGTCATTCATTCCTTCCACAGTCGTCAGCAACGGGGCCTGTCTGTTTCGACCTTGACCATCTTTGAGTAATACCATAGCGAGCAGACCGGTTACTGGCTAAGTCGTGCCTATTCAATTTATTATTAAAAAATGTTATTGTTCTTATCTTGTTGTGTTTAATCTTTAATCTGTAATAAAAAAATTACACCTGTTAATTTTTTTTAGTTGCAACGTCCATGGACAGTTAACAAAACGAAATACTTCTAAAATATCTCTGTAAATAAGCTTCTAATCAAAAAGAGTAATTTCTTTTTCTAAGTTAAACTTAAAATTAAAAATGAAAGAAAACCGTTGCCAAATTATCTGCCATAATGCTTTCATATATATGTAAATCAATAACTTCAAAGCCCACAATACCTGAACAATAATTCCCCATTTTTGATCCACCATTTTGAATTTCTTAATTTTGACAAATGATTTATTCTTAGCGATCTTAAAAACCCCCAATACCCAACTTTCAAAGAAATTTTGCACCCTAAAAACGGTGCCCACTGGCAGTTTTTAAATTTCTTTTATTTAGATAATGTTCTACAAATTAATAAAGTTGCAAAATTGATCATTAGCTCACAGTATCTGAATTTTAGTTACATTGGATCTTAAATACTATAATTTCCCATTTTTGATCCGCCATTTTAAATTTTTGAATTTTGACTTTCAAAAAAATCCGTTGATAAATTAAATTAACACGATTATCCCCATTTTTGACAAATAATTTATTCTTAGGAATCTTAAAAACCCCCAATGCTCGACTTTCAAAAAGATCGGTTAATTATTTAAGAAATGCACAATTTTGCACCCTAAAAGGGGTGCACCACTGGTTATTATATTTTTTTTACTTTGAAATTATATAAAAAAGTATTAGTTTGTTATTTTAATTATGTAACTTTTTAAAATTTGAAACAATGAATTTTTTTTTAGTTTTCTGATCCCCTAAAAATGCCTTGGTTGGATTTTGTTCATTAACGAAATTTTCCTGGACTTTAGAGGGCAAAGAATTTTTAAATTTCATATCGATAGCTTTAATAGGTCGCGCGCGCCACACACACACACACACACACACACACACACACGCACCCACGCACACGCACGCACGCACGCACGCACGACACACGCACACGCACACCACACACACACACACCCACACACGCACACAACACGCACACACGACACACCGCACACACACGCACACACGCACACACAGCACACACACGCACACACCACACACACAGCACACACACACCACACACCACACACACACACGCACACACACACGCACACACACACACCACGCACGCCCGCACGCGCCACACGCGCGCACGCACGCATGCACGCACGCACGCACACAGACTCGTTTTTTCTAAAATGGCTTTTTATGATAACTCTAATGATTTAAAGATATCGCGCGCGCATACACACACACACACACACACAATCAGACACGAAATTGTTTTTTCTAAAAATATGTTTTTCGTTTTGCTTAGGTCACAAAACCTCGAGATATGTAAAAAGGTGTTTGAAAATTAAAACCGATTACATGGCTTTCTCTTTATACGTACGTATTTGAGAAAGCAAAATGATAGCTAGGGAAAAAGGGCCAACCCTGAATATCTACGCCACTGAAAGACATCTAGAAAACAAAATTAAAGATCTTTGTGTGTTTATTGTTCATGCCAAGTTTCATCAAAATCGGTTTAAATTTACACAAGTTATAACCAAAAACTGTTATATTTCTGTAAATTTTGACACCCTGTATCTTTTAAACGAAAAATCATTTTGAGTTGAAATGAATTTTTCAACTTATATTTAAGAGAGGAACTTCCCTTTAAGTTTGGCCCAATATCAGTGAAACACCCTCTATATACAGGGTCCTGCATCTTCGCTCCGTCTTCTACTAATCAAAATGGAGCAATAAAATGCTTGCTAGACAGCACCTTTAAAATTTTGTTTCACAAATACGGGATGGCTTATAAGTCTATGACAACACAAACTTATCTATTTCTTAATGGAACACCCTACATATTATTCCAAACTTGACTTCTCCTCGTTTCGTACATTACCTCAACAAAATTTCAGCGTCTTATACTGAGTGCTTTCAAAGATATGACAATTTGTTTGTCTGAATGGACATGTGTTGATTACTCTGTATCATTCAAGAACAAGCTAAATTAATTATTATTTGTAGTAGGATATTTTATGCATATGGTCTATTTTATTTTTATACAGAACATACATGAAATATAGGAAGTCGTATACAGTATGGTGCGAAACTCATTCGTTTTTTTTAGTTAAATTTGTCTTTATTCGAAACTAGCCGTTATTAATCAAAACTAGTCTTTTAAAATGTATATTTTATCCCTATTGGATGTAGAATAAAGTACGCAACATCTTTTATATTTGTAATTATACTGATATGTTTCAAACTTCCAGAGATATTCATCAAAAGCTGTTATTTCACGTAGCAAACTTATGAATAGTTTCATTTCAAAATTATTGTGGCATCGTTAACCTATGTATAAATAAAGTTTTTGACATCAATTTGGTAGTTCAAAGTTTCACAACTGAAGGCGGTTTTGAAAAGACATTGCTTGCTGCTCTTCTTAACATGTCAGGCGTACTCAAACGCGTTCCTTATTCTTTGTTGCATATTTTTTTGGGTAGTTGGAGGCTCTTGGTAAACGATTTCCCTAACATATCCCAATAAAAAGTAATCTAGTTTAGTTAAATCAGCGTGGCCCGTTACACGGCCCTCCTCTGCCAATCCAACAATTTGGAAAGAATGTATTAAGATGACCCCTGAGGTGAACGGAATCATGGGCGGTGGCTCCATCGTGTTGCCGTCCCATTTCATTCCTCTCAGTTATTGGCAAATTTGCACATAGATTTTGCAAAAAAATCAGGATAGATAGCTCCATTCAAATACCCGTTAAGAAAATAAGGTCCAATAACATCTTCACCAATAATTCCGCCCCAAACATTTATTGACGACTTGTGTTGATAGCCAACCTACCCGATTATCCTCGGATTCTGATCTCAATAGTAGTGGAAGTTATGGCGATTCATAATTATATCAATTTTATATTGAGCCCAATTTCAAAATACGACACGTCGCTCCAAATTCATATCAAATAATTGTTGATGAAACTGGATATAACACGTATGAAAACGCTTATCCTTAAAAATCCTTTGAACGCTTCTTTCACCAACACCTACAGCAGAACTATTTGCTTTTTGACTTACTGAATGATTTTCGGTAACAGATAACATAACAGCATTTTCAATAGTGATGCGCGGTTGCGTACCCTATTGAGAGCGCCGCTAGCGTCGGGTTGCCAGTTATGATAATCACTACCCGCTATCAATGTCAATCATGACAGTCAGTAATCCTAATCAATAATCCCAAATAACAATCAACAACGACAACTAATCCACGTTAATGACAATTAATAATTAGTTTTGATGATCAATACTTACAATCATTAATTACAATAACAACAATCAATAATCATAATCAAGAAACCCACTCAATAACCACAGTCAACAATGACAACCAATACACACAATTAATAATTGCAATCTATAATCACAATGAATGCAATCAATAACGGTACTTTAATGGAAAACGATATTCCAATTCAATACGGAATCAACAATCGTAACCAATAACGATAATCAATCACAAAATGGTACTCACAATTAACAGCAATAAAAAAAATAATAACGATAAAAACTAATAATCGTAATCAGTAATCTCAATCAATAATTGCGAAAAATCATAGTCAATACCTGCAATCAATAATCGCAAGTATTGAATGCAACCGATTATCGCACATAAATAATCGTAATCAATATGCACAATCAGTGATTGTAACCAAAAATTGTGATCAGTATCTGCAATTAATAGACATAATCAATACATGCAATCAATAAGGACATACATCGCAATCGATAACCGCAATCAATACGAAATCAATAATCGCAATCTTTAAAATATTTAGCTATTTTGGATTTTGAATGGTCTATTTTTGTATTAATGTTTGACAAATCTAAACGTTTCGATAACACAGTTATCAGTAGTAATAAAATCTTAAACAACTCTGAAAAATTTACTACTGACGACGATAACAGTAAGTGTTGTCAAAACGTTTAGATTTACACATACCAAAGTACACCATTGAAACCCAAAGAAGCTAAGTATTTTAAAAATGTGTAATAATGGTAAAAGTTTACATTTTCATATAACAATCACAATCAATAATCACAATCACAATTAATAATAACCATCAATAATAATTAACATCCACAATCAATCGCCATATACACACTAAGTACTCCATCAAAAATGACAATCAATAATCACAATTAATAATGACAAAGTAGTTGCAATCAATAGTATAACAATCAATCACTATGAATACTCATAATTAATAAGCAATCAATATTCTCAATCAATAATCGCAACCGACAATCACAATCAATAATTAGAATTAATAACATACAAAATAGCACAGATTCAGGGTTACAAATTTTCCTTAACAATAACCACAATCAATAATGACTCGATATTCAGAATGAATAACGAGTACTTAATGGTAATCCATTCAACAATCGCAACTAACATCCATAACCAATAATCCAAGTAAATAATGGCAATTAACACAATCAATAACTCGCAATCAATGAGGAATAAACACTCTTAGAAATAATCACAATCCGTACTTATAACCAATAATAAAAGTCAATAATGACAATTAATTATCACAATCAATAATTTCAATCAGTAATGTCAATATATAATAGCAATAATGGCAATGACTAAACACAATCAATGTTCACATTCAACACTCAGTCACTATTAAAATTGCAATAAATACTCTCAATCAATACTTAATAATCGCAACGATAGTCGCAATCAACAATAACGAAATAAAAATTGACAGCGAATAATGACTATTGACAATCAATACTTATATTTTATACTCACAAACAACACACAATGAATATACAGTATATACTCACAATCAGTACTTACAATCAAGACCCTAAATCAATGATAACAACAATTAATAATCCCAACCAGTAATCAGAATGGATAATCACAATCGATAACCGCGATCAGTACTAACAACCAACATTCACGGTTAGTACTTCCTATCAATAATGGTATTAATAATCGTAATCAATAAGAAATCAATAATGGCACTTCATAATCGTAATCAATAATCAAAATTAATAATGACAATCAACACTCGCAATCAATAGCCAGAATCACAGTCGCTGCTCAGTCAAAAATGACAATCAATAATCTCAATAATAGGTAGGAAAGCTTTTCGAGTTCACCGACTCAATTTTTTTTATCTAAATGGACCTAAAATGACAAATAAAGTATTGCCCCAAAACGAAAAAACATAACATTTAGCACTCAACAATCTCCTAAGCTAGCACTCTTAGATTAACATTAATTTTTGTTTGTTGCTATCGTTTGTTGGTGCTTTTTGGCTATTTTTTTTTGTCGTTTTTCGTTATTCGTATTTTCCCAATAATTTTTTAAGTTAAAAAGTGTCCCTTAAGATTAAAATTTTTCTATTTTTGTTCCAACTGTTTGCTGGTGTTTGCTGGCTATTTTTTGTTGGTTTTGTTGTGTTTTTCCTATTAAATTTTTTTTATCGAAACGTGAAGTTAGCCCCTCAAGGTTAAAATTGGTGTTTGTTTTAATTTAGGAGTAAAGTTAACCTCCCCTCGGATATTAAAACCTGCAATATTTTGTTGTTGCAATCGTTCATCGGTGCTTGTTTGCTATTTTTTGTCGTTTGTTGGTTATTACTATTTTCCAAATAAAATTTTTCTTTTTTTTGTTTCAATCGTTTCTTGGTCACTCCTTGGTGTTTGTTGGCTATTTGTTGTCGTTTTTTTTTGTTATTAGTATTTTCTCAATTAATTGTTTTAATTTCGACGTGAAGTTAGCACACGATGATTAAAATTCTTCCTTTTGTTTGTTGCAATCGTTTGTTGGTCATGCGTACAATTTTGTTGTCGCTTGTTGGATATTAGTATTTTTCCAATTAAATTTTTTAATTTAGACGTGAAACTAGCCCCGTAAAGTTTAAATTCTACATTTTTGTTTGTTATAAACGTTTGTTGGGAGCTTAACTTCACGCCTAAATTAATTGGGAAAAATACTAATAACAAAAAACAACAAAAAATAGCCGATTGCAAAAAATAAATAAAAATTTAAATGCGGCATAGAATCTTCAACAGCGCAAAATTAAATTTAATGCATAAGGCTACAACTGTGTTTTTATAAAAAAAAAACTCACCAGAAGTTCATAAAGGAACTGTAAGAACTGTTTGTCATTTTGAACTGTAACAAAAAAATTATAAAATATAGTGCTAGTCCTGAAATAGAGTAAAAAGAATAATGGATAGTCTATTTCATAACCTGTCCGTTGAAGATATGACCAAATAGGGAAAAACCCATGTTTATAGTTATGCCGGAAATTATATCTAAAATTTAAATATATCTTAGATAATTATAAAGAACTGAATCATAAAATTTATGATTAGTTATAATTTTTTAACCCTTTATACATCTTTTCCACTTTTGATTAATATTGTATTAAATTATAGCTAAATGTAGTTAAATTTTTTGTGTGATGTCTAGTTGTTGTCACATGACTCGGTTTTTCGACTAATCGACTAGTCATGGTTTTTGAAATACCCATAACTGACTAATTGACTAGTTAAAGTCGATTAATCAAGTATGTCACAAAATGAAAATTTAAAACCAACTTTGTGAAAAAAATTCATTCATTAGTACTATGAGCATTTGGTAGAAGGGTACCTGGTCACTACCAAAACCTCACTAGAAATCTTAATTATTATCCATACCTACTAAATCCCGAAGAAAATTCTGAAGTCAAACCAAACCTTGGCAAAAAAATTAAGCTTTAATAGCCGAATGATGTTATTAATAATTGCACTAGGTGACTAACCAATGCATAATCTTAGTTAACTAATCAATCAAAGGAGTCGACTACTCAACGATTATTCGATTGGTCGGTTCCAATGGGGTTCCAATGATTTCGACTACTCCATTACGGTTAACAGAAATATTCCTACCACTAGTTTTTGATGATGTACCGATAATTCCTTGATTATCATCATTAGGATGTAACAAACTATTGTTATGTACGTTATTGATACGGCACCGTCTTTTTATCTTTCACCATTTAAATTATAGAAGTTTATATAAACGTGGGGATGTAAAGTTGCTTTCTCTTTAGTAAAGCAGATTCATCTAAACTGGATTAGAAAGTGTAGGAATTTAAGACATCGTGTAACCATATAAACATGAGAACATAAGATAACAGCACATGTTCTGATTACGTCTCAGGCGCATTAAACTATTTATTTAATTTACCTATCGTATCGTAAATCCACTACTGATTTTTGGAATAGCAACTTAGTTGTCGTTTACTACGCAAAAATGGTGTACAAGCTTGCTGAAAGAGTGCAAATGGTGTCAATTTATTTTTAAAGTAATGACTGTGAAAGAGTAACTGCTCGGCTGTTCAACTATACAACGATAAGCATCGCGAAAAAATGTGTTGCATACGTACGTATTTAAGCTTAATGCAAAATTTAGAGACACAGGTTCGGTGGCAAATAAAAAACAAGAACCAGAACAGCGTGAAAGGGGCGAAAAAATCCAGATTACTGTTTTGAGTCACGTTGCAATGGATAATACCATAAGTACTCGTCAACTTCCACAAACATCGGGAATTTATAGAAGAACTGTTCAGAGGATTTTGAAGACACATAAGTACATCCTTATAAAATTCGATCACTTCAAGTCTTATTGTAGACTAACCTAATTACGATGACTCTGATGAGACAGATGAAAGGCAAAGGTATATCGGTATTCGGTAGATAATGGAGTTAACATCTGCTAAGTAATCGTAGCCAGAAAGTGACCATTTAATTTCAGAAAAAAATCACTCCTCGAAGGTATCACACAACCACATGATATGAATGTAATGGTGATATCATCAGTGGTACAGGAAAGTCCAAATGTACGACAGCTGTTTACTTCCGAGACTAGCTCATTCAAAAAAGGAATACATAGTAATTGTTTATCAATAAATAGTGAGTTATATTATATCCCGATTTCATTTGGGTTCAAAATACTACCTCAGTAGGTTTTCCTTATTACCACTAGATGTCGCAAATTTAAAGTAGAATTTATATAATTATAAGTCATTATGTTAATTTCAATGTAAAATAAGTAAATAAAGGTATATAGCGATGAGTCATATATACAGTGCGTTCAATATAATCGGACGCACTCAATAACTCTTTTGTATTGCGTTTCACAAGAAAGTGTTTAAATAGTTTTTTATTCATTTACAAATACTCTATTAAGTGCTTGGTTTATATAATTTTTTAAGCTTCCGGTTTGACCGGAAGGGCGCATAATTTTATTTTTTTAAATCACACTGTATATATATTTTTGCACTTTTGCATTGCCTATTTTTTTCTCAATACATACGTATAAAATTCATACAGGGTTTTATAAAAAAAAATTAGAGAAAAATGCCATCGAAAGTTTTTCAATTTTATTATATGATTAGAAAAATTAAACAAAATCAGTTATAATTAGCGAACAAATTGTTCAAAGTTGCCACCATTCTGTTCTAGACATGCTTCTAATCGTCGCCTGAGTTCATGGTTAGTTGCTTTTTTGATTTGCTGCGCAGTTAAATTAACATATATAGCTGAAATTTTATTCTTTAAGTCTATAACATTTAAAGGTGGATCGGCATACACCACTGGTTTTAAATGACCCCATAAGAAAAAGTCTAACGGTTAAGATATTTTTTTACTATCAACGCGTTGTGAGCTGGAGCTCCATCTTGCTGGAAATACAATTGTTGTCGCAGAAGCAGAGGAAACTCATCGAACATTGTTGGTAGCACGTTATCTAAAAATTCAATATTGGCGTTTAGATTTACATCATAGAAATAAGGCCCTAGTAATTGGTTTCCAATTAAACCGCACCAAACATTAGTACCCCATACGGTTTGATGGTTAGTTTCCATTGACCAATGAGGATTTTCGTCAGACCAATAACGATTGTTTTGTTTATTAATAACTCCATTATTTGTAAACTTGGATTCATCTGTCCATAAAATATGATCTAAAAATAATGGATTGTGATCACATTGCTCAACTATCCATGCAATCAAAGTTAATCTCCGATCAGAGTCTTGAGGCCGCAAGTGTTGAACCAAATCGACTTTATACGGCAGCATTTTGAATGTTTTTAATGTCCTGTGAATTGAGCCAACTGATACACCTACTTCTTGCGCTACATGTCTAATAGATGACCGTGGATTTACTCTAAAATAACCCAATATTTGTACTTCAATATCTTCGGTCAAAACATTTCTTTGTTGTTCTAAATTCTGATAATTTACTCCTGGTAATGTTCCACGCATTCTAAGCGATTGTTCAATTTTTCGTATGTAACTTTCGGAAGGATGGTATCTATTGGGATATCTTTGTGCGTATAATGCTACCGCTCGTCGAGAATTACGTTTACATTCACCGAAAATTAACAAGAGGTCAACTTTTTCACTGTTATTCATTTTAAACAATTATTTCGATTGAAATCAAATTAAACTTTTATCTGATTGTCAATTGTAATAAACGAAAAAACAATAGCGATGCGATTTTGTTGACGTACGCTGCCTACAGTTTTGTTTGATTCTTCTAATCGTATAATAAAATTGAAAAACTTTCGATGGCATTTTCTCTAATTTTTTTATAAAACCCTATAAGAATTTTATACGTATGTATTGAGAAAACAATAAGCAATGCAAAATGCAAAATATATATACAGTGTGATTTTAAAAATAATTGTGCGCTTCCGGTCAAACCGGAAGCTTAAAAATTATCTAAACCAAGCACTTAATAGAGTATTTGTAAATGAATAAAAATCTATTTAAACACTTTCTTGTGAAACGCAATACAAAGAGTTATTGAGTGCGTCCGATTATATTGAACGCACTGATTTTATATATATATATATATATATATATATATATATATATATATATGGTAATTCACGGTGGATGACACATTAGACGTTGCTGGTGAACCAGGCAACTGATCACTCTGAAAATTTGATGAATGGCATATTCGGACATTCTCTACCCAACTAAAATATTTTCAACAATGCGGTATTGCCACTTCTATAAACAAGCAGTAGCAACTTTGGTATTTTAAACGGCACACTGTATATACTATTATTTTTAAGATCTTCATCAACTTCCTGACATTCTTTTAATATATCCCTATACTTGTCTGTAACAGTTTTTGAAATAAAAATTAATTTCGATTTTTTTGCAATGCAATGATATCGAAATTTGGTTTAGAGCAGGGTAATATTTAGAGGCTTCCCACGCTTTAACTGAATCCCAGTCACTTCAATACAAGGTGGTTCAAAAATGTCAAACTTTCAGAGTGAATATATGTGTGTATACATACATACATACATACATACATACATACATACATAATATATATATATATATATATATATATATATATATATATATACAGGGTGATTCTTTGGGAGTTCTAATTAGATGTTTTAGCGAAACTTGACATAATTAAAATCTGAAAATTTGGGGTTTGGGGTTTTCGGATATGCCCAGTTGATCTAAAATATGTAGAGTCCTCTATCACTTCCCGTTATACCGGAAGTTGGTTAAAACTTCCTTATTTTAAATAGAACACCTTGTATATTATTACGTATTTCGATAAAGCTACTTTTGGGGATTCTCTCTATATACGGTTTTGCTACCTTATACCGAGTGTTTTACGAGATATGACCAATTTTAATACAAAACAGTGTCCGGTTTGACACACTGTATCTTTATAAATAATAAAAAGGGCAAGAATCTGGTTGGCAAAAATTTCTTTAGTATCATCTATTTTAATAAAACTTTAACATTTTGTGGATAAAATAGTTTTTAATGTACGAGGTGATTCAAAACGCGTACTAAAACATTTCTCAACTTTCTTAAATGGATCACCCTGTATTTTATAACGTTATTAGAAAGAGCTTTAACTGTTCTTTAAGTTTCATTAACCACTCCCTATACCTAAATCGAACCTTTATTGGGGTATTTAGTTTTATAGCACAAAATATTACATGAAAACATCGAAGAAATCAAAATGTAAAATTAAAAAAAATAAGTATAAAATCAAATTTAACATTTAAAGTAAATGCTCAAAAACATCTCCTTGTTGCTGCAAACATTGATTAGCTCTTTGAAGTATGGAAGTCATTGTTGCCTGTCTAATCTGCACTGGCGTTAGTGAGGCAAATGCATTCCGAACCCTTCCTATAGTGTCTTGTTTGGTTGTTACAACAACTTTAATTTTTATAAATCCCCAAATGAAAAAGTCTTTGGGGGTCAAGTCAGGAGAACGTGGAGGCCACAGATATGGACCTTTATTTGCTATCCACCTTCCATCAAACATTTCGTCCAGACATCGGCTAACGGCTCTGGTACTGTGCGGGGTCGCGCCATCTTGTTGGTATCATGCTTGATTTCTCTCTATCGCTGGAAAATTGACCAAATTTGGTTGAACCACATTTCTTAAAATTCCCAAATACCGTTGTCCAGTAAGGTTTTCGTCGTAGAAGTGGACACATAAATTTCGATCACAAATAATTATCAAAAGACTAAAGACAAAGATCTAGGATTTAAGCACCTGCCTTTTACCCTATTTTAAATTTTATGTCTACCTACCTTTTACTACACAAAACACGTTAAAGGACCATCTTTCTTGAAATGCTCTTGCCCTTTTTAGATGGGGATTTTCCGTTGCTCAGTAGTGACAATTATGCCTATTGAACATGCCATTATTCGTAAATTTTGCCTCGTCAACCCAAATGATACTACTTAAAAAATCTTCATCCCCATCTTTCTGCATAATAAGCCATTCACAAAGTTAATATTTTTTTCTAAATCTGTATTATTTAGGGAATGTACAGTGGTGTAGGAATAAGGTCTCCACTTATGTTTTTTTTTAATTCTTTGAATGGTTGAAAATGACAATCGCAAATGACGCGTTACATCTCTTATCGAAGCATTCGGATATGCAGTTAAAAATGCCAAAACGTTTACCTCATTATCTTCATTATTGACTATCGGCTTATCTCTAATAGTTTGTGCTCTAAATGATCCATATTCTTGCAAATTCGTTCTGCAAAAATACGACATGTTCTGGCTGCGATTTTGTGGCATTCTCCGTGAATTAGTAATAAATTAATGAAATCTTCAGTAGTGTATCCTGATCTGGCCATTATCCTTAACTATACTTTAAATCTTGAACTTTCTACAATAGGAAAAATGTTAACTTGTTTACCTATCTAGAATTTTAGACGCAAACTGGGAACTGTCAATTAAAATTTTCACGGCACACTATACAATAATAATCAAAATCATAATACAAATCATTATTCCATTAAAAGCTAAATACCCCAATAACGGCTTGATTTAGGTATAGGAAGTGGTTAATAAAACTTAAAGAACAGTTAAAGTTCTTTCTAATAACGTTATAAAATACAGGGTGATCCATTTAAGAAAGTTGAGAAATGTTTTAGTACGCGTTTTGGATCACCTCGTACATTAAAAATTATTTTATCCACAAAATGTTCAAGTTTTATTAAAATAGATGATAGTAAAGAAATTTTTACCAACCAGATTGTTTCCCTTTTTATTACTTATAAAGATACAGTGTGTCAAACCGGACACTGTTTCGTATTAAAATTGGTCATATCTCGTAAAACACTCGGTATAAGGTAGCAAAACCGTATATTGAGAGAATCCTCAAAGGAGCTTTATCGAAATACGTAATAATATACAGGGTGTTCTATTTAAAATAAGGAAGTTTTAGCCAATTTTCGGTATAACCGAAAGTGGTAGAAGATTCTAATTATTTTACTACTAACTATTAATAACAAATAAAATAAAAGAGACTCCCAGTAAATAATAAAAAAGAAAATAAAATATAATTCTGATAATCCTTCCGGATCGGGACGTCACTGGCAGGTTTAGGCGTCGTCGACTGCTCCCTCTCTATTTACAACTGTAAAATACATATCAACAACAGGTGCAATTATAAATGAAATTAAGAAAATGTTAATTAGACCAGTAGTTCTTTCTTATGTGCATTATGTGTGTGTTTGTGTGCAAAAGGGTTAGTCCAGTATACATCAGGTGTCTAATTTTGTATATTTTTAGTTAGATATAACATGTGTTGGTCACATGGATCAGGAGGTGTGAAACGTTTTAATTATTAAAATAGGGGTTGTATATACGGGATATATAATTAGGAATGTCCAGGGGGGTTTATGGTAGCGTTAGAGAATTGATCTAGTAGAATTTGTATACGAGAGTGTGTGCTCGGGGCGAAACCTCCGTTCACCTTCTATAGGGGCAATGAGATGGTTTCGGGTTGATTATTTTACAGAAATGTGACTATTGGTTCGGGACCTAAACCTTCGTGGAAACAGCGACGTCTGTGCTTGCAATTTAAAAACCCAAATCGGTGCAGAGCAGCCAATAGTGATGGTTTAAATTACAACCTTTTTTAAATTACTTTTCTGTTTTGTTGAAGATCATTATTGTTTGAGGGTGGTAAAGAACGCACTACGTGGTAATACGGAGTAGTACCTCCGGCTCGATGCTAAAGGCAACCAATCACGTTTGGTATAAATGTGCCTGCGACAAGACCAAGAGTAGTTATAGGTAAGGGAGTGGATTACAGGTGTATTGTGGACGTGGGTGGATGTGTTATATCAGGGGTGGTACTGTATGTGAGTGTAAGGGTAAGAATGAGTATGGGGATATGTATGTGAATGTTGGGGGACTGGTCTGGTATTCATCGAGAGCAGGTTAATATGTCAATAAATGAAACGATTGAAAATAAGTGAGAGTAAGCGTCTGGTCAAGTAAGAAATTGTACAAATCAATACATTTAAGGTGCAGGTATCAAGTCAACAAGTATGTTTGTATCTGGTTAGGTAAATAAGGGTAAATAAATCAGGATAATTCAAAGTAGAATAAATGCGTTTATGTGGCTGGGGATCTGGTATATATAGGGGAAATTGGAGAGTGGGAAACAGGACAGCGACTCATAATATCTTAAATAATGATAGAGCAGTTGTGGAAGTAACTAGGAAATAAGGTTTGATAGAAATTATTTCTAGGAATGGAAAATTTGTAAGGATTCTGGCAGGATCATTACATATTTATATATGGTTTGTATCGTTTTTCTATTTTGTGTGGTATGCTTGATTTTGAAAATACAATTGTACAAGTGCTGGTATATCGATAGTGAAGATAGGATATTAAAGTTATCAATCCAGAGGGTGTTCCAAACAAAAAGGTATTAAACCATTGGATGTAGCCAGGTTGTAAAATTCTCTACTAATCGTTGATCACAAGTGTAACCCTTATGAATGGAAGTATCTACATAGAACAAGAGAGATAAGCGGCTGTATTTTGGGCACTGTTTACCGTACAGCTTTGGAAACAAATAAAATGTCTATTGTGAACAATTTTGTCTCAACACGTTTTTCTAACTTCATATAAAGTGGCAGGACCAAAGTAAATATTGTTTTAGGAAACATGTAATATCTTGGAAACATATTAAATTCGGTTGTATTTGAAAAGGCACCAGGATACAAGTCATCATATTAGAGAAGTAAGGTTAAGTATCGTGGATGAGAGAAATTATTTTATTTTAACACTACCGTGGGATCTCAAGCCTTACCAAAAGACCTTGCGGCTGAAGTTCGTTAAATAACCGTCCTTTAAAATATACAAATTTTCTATTTCACATCACTACTACTAATACCCGCCATATACATCGTAAATCTACATCACCACATCGATACCCTCACACACGCTTATCAACCCAATAAACCGCGTAGTACACGCAAATTGAAATCCCTGACGTAAAGCCCTATCACCAATACCTTACATTGCAATCACCACAACCTCCGTATCCCAAAGACCATAATGTTACAAAAATTATTGCTTAACCACCTTGCGTAAAAGAGTAATCACTTCGTCATGGTTCCGTTTGACGCACGTTTGAAGTTAGGTTCCTCGTCCAGGACACTCTTTCCCGCTGGCAATTGAGGGTGACCTCGCGTGCTACTTTCTATTATTCTTCCTTTAATAATGAGGTGCAATAAGAGTGCTCGCCACTACGAGGACATCTTTGTCACTTTCAGTGCGCTGTGCGGTCACAATTATAAACGATATTCTATAACCCTTCAGAGTTGCTCACGTCCGCCCTACACTTATCATCCTTACAAAAGCATATCATTTATGGCCGCACTAATTTCTCTTCTTCTCTTCCAGGGCTCCACAGTAGTTATTTGGAATAATTATCAAACTATTGTGTTTGCCTCCTGACATGCTCTTACACGAGTTCAATTGTACCTCTATGGTTAATATCAATAGTCGTTACATCCATCGTAACGTGTACGGTAATCGAAAGATATTTTCTTCGTCCGGATATTTTGGCCGAAGTGCGTGATTTTAAATGTACAGTAGGTAACTGTGCAGATGAATTTTGATAGGCGACGAATTCCTTTCATTGAGATCGGATTGCTGGAAAAAAATCTTTGTTTACAGATTTATTCTAATTCTGAAGCTTTAAAAACATTTGGAAAAAATCGTTCCCGTTCTAGTGTTGAGTTAAATAGCGAAGTTATTATACGACGTCGTAGAAGTGCGTTTTATTATTTTGGCTATAGAGGAACATACATCATGCCGCCTTTTCGGTATCTTACGTTCAAAAAATGTTTATTTTATAGTTTGACATATTAAAAGGCGTTCGAATTCTCCAGTAATAAAGAGTTTATCTGTTGCAGTTATTGAATTTTAATCTAAGATAATAACGAGTTACATTATGGGATAGTACCGTTTACGCTAAATTTAAAGTTTTGGTTTCGGAAAGATTTTGATACTTCAGCTCATTAATATGTATTTTTGTGATTGTTTGATTAACTAACGCAGTTCAACAGATTACAGGAGAAGTGTTAGTTAATTGGCATCCGTAGACAGTCGATGCTTAAATCTTGCCGACACCAAATGTAGTAGTAAAATACCGTTAAAGGCCGGGGTAGGCCCCGAGCCTACGTAGATCGATAGTGGTGTAATGTTATCAAAATAGTTTTTAGCAGGTAAACAACCCAACTAAGTAATAGCGTTTCACGAAAGCGGATAGATAAGAATCACGATCCATCCCACTCAGTTACATCGGAAACACGAACTGTATATACGGGGGGTGTTCTAGTGAGCATTATGCCCGTAACATAATTTGGCACCCAACGTGGTGCATATTTTTTTGTTTGTGTGTATTTTGTTTTAAAGTGTTTAATTTTAGGGCTCGTTGTTTTTATTTTCGAATATAAACATTTTCAAGTTCACGCATTTATTGTGAGTTGATTACGTTAAGTGTAGAGCTATGTAACGTTGAAGAATTTTTGACAATTATTTATGAGTACTATTTATGATTTTAAGATTTGGGCTTTCAAAACTTTTCGTTATCGCTTTGCTTTGTTTTTTATCGTGTGTATTTCGCACAAATATTGTATGTACAAATTTCCGAGCTTAGTGTTTTTGTGTTGCATACTACGTTAGATGGTTTGGTTTGAGTATCCCTCATGATTTTTTTAGGATTAGGTTTAGTTTCTTGTTAGTTGGGTGTAGTAGATACCTGTTAAGATAAATTTTAATTTTCTACAAATTCCCTTCATTACGATAGGATTGTAAAAATTATTTTTATTGGTCATCTGATAAAAACTTTGCTACACATTGGTTCTAATGCTCTTCCCATGTGAACTTAATTAGCAAAAACATTATACGAATCAAATCAGAGCGTTTTATTATTTTGGTTATCGAGGAACATATTTAATGACGTATTTTTGGTTTATCAAACTGCATATTTTATAGTTTATCAGGCCAAAAAAATTGTGTAATAATTTATAAAGCTTGAGGATAAATGACAAATTATTACACCTTTTTTCCGAAATAAAGTGTTAATTTATTTAATGTAATTATCAATTTGTCTAGTTTGCCATAGTTTAATCTAATTACATGATGGGATAGTGCGATTCCAGCTAAATCTGTAATCTGGACGTTTTGCCGTCAGAAAGATTTCTCATCCAATTTAACATTTCATCTCATTAATATGTATTTTCTTATTGGTGGATTAAGTAATGCAATTTACTAGATAGTACGATAGGAGTCAGTAAGTTGGGTTCCTTAGACAGCGTGACGGCCAGGGTGGATCGACACGTACTGCTTCGTTCGATCGTGGCTTTGTAATATTAAAATGATACAAGGTAAAAAGTAAAGGCTAAAGAGTTAGTGTTTCACGAAAATCGATATCGTTGTTTACGCATCTAATTAACAATAATTATTGAAAGAGAACTCTTAGTAATTTTATAGGTAAAGATACACATTTAAAGTAGAATTTATATAATTATGTCATGTTAATTTCAATGTAAAATCCACAAAATAGTGAAGCAGTTTGACCACAGTCTTGGAGGTCTCAATGCTTTAAAGTAGAATTTATATAATTATGTCATGTTAATTTCAATGTAAAATCCACAAAATAGTAAGCAGTTTGAACCACAGTCTTGGGAGGTCTCAATGCTCAGAAGAGCTACCAGAAATTTGTTTTTTAGACGAACGTCGCAAATATACTTATTACCACTAAATGCCGTAAATTTAAAGCAGAATTTATATAATTATGTCAGTTAATTTCAAGGAAATAGGTAAATAAAGATAACGATGAGTAATATATATATATATATATATATATATACATATATTTCATTAATAATAATAATATAAATTGTATGTAAATTTAAGTTTAGAAACACATTCTCAAAAAGAATTCCTTGAGTGAGATTTGAACAAGATCTGTTCTTTGCTAGAGAACTACGCTACCGAAGGAGCAAATCACACTCGGTTTAAATTTAATTTGTATGTATTTTTATTAGTACTGATGTACACCAACTTGATATAGTGATATATATATATATATATATATATATATATATATATATATATATATATATATATATATATATATATATATATATATATATATATATATATAGGTGATTGATGGTGGATGATCTATTAGACGTTTATATAAAACTAATTAAATATTTTTGCTTGTTTTTTTACGAACCATTCATACCTTCGTAAGAAGTAAAATAAATGTATTGGTCCTCACACTCATGTCATTGTTATCTGCAATAATTTTGCTAAATAAATGCTCATAAATCAAAAACTGTTCGAGATGGGTATAAGAACATTACACATGGAAAGATAGATAATTTCAAGAGCTTTTAGGAATAGATATAAAATATAGGGTGTTCCATTAAAAAAACATACTTTTTATCGTATTTCCGAACAAGAAAAATATTTGTATTTTTAAAACACCCTGTACTATTATAACTTTTCACTGGGCATTACCTAACTCCTCACTAAATTTCAGTGAGCTGATCTGTCAGAGTTCAAGACTGCGGACCCTTTTTGAAAGCCATATTTTCAAAAAAAAAATAAAAGGTAAAATAAATTATTATCTCGAAAACGACAACAGATAGGTATAGGAACACATTAAGAAAAGTTATTAAGTGATCAATAGGCAATCTAACAAAAAAATAATACACAGGGTGTTCCATTTAACTTATCAAAGTTGCTAATACTTTCTTGTAGAAGCGGCAACACTGCACAGTTGAAAATATTTTCAAAAGAGAGCATATCCATTTATATAAGCCACCAAATTTTCAAACTGATCCCCAATATATATATATATATATATATATATATATATATATATATATATACATATACACAACGTGTCCAAGATAAGGAGGACCAGTACAGGGATCTCGAGAACCGTAAAAGATACGAAGTCGGTTAAATGGGAAGAAAGTTGCGCATTTTGGTGCTTAACAAAATGCTTTTTTGAAATCTAAAAAATTTCGATTGGTTCCGGAGATATCCCAAAAAACCGAAATTTTGCACAATCGTTTAAATTTTTAAAGGCTTCAATTTTGCTATAAACAATTTTTTGATCTAGGAACATTCATTTTTCATTTTATGGGAAGGTGTTGAAGGGCTGCGTTTCCGTCTGCGCTGTGTTACAATGCGTGTCGTTTGTCAAGTTTACTTCCCTAGAAAAATATGCAATTATCTTCCATTAAATTTTTTCTATTACTTTTATTATATCTAGTAGGAAAATTCCTTCTGTGAGTTAAAAAAATTTTGTACAGCTCGACAACTAAAAATTTATAGTTTGACTTCGTGTTGAAGGAAGTGTGGGCGAAGTAGATCACTTGTTCAACATGGCATTTATGATGTATAGAGGGCGCAAAACGTTTTGAAGAAAAGTTTTTAAAAGTTGTTTATGCTGTATGTATACAGCGTTTATGGACCTTACGTGTTAAAGACCCTCGGGCTCTTACTTACACGTTGCGGTCCATAAACGCCTGTTTTACGCCCTTGATACATAAATAACTTTAGTTTTACGCAGTTTTAGGCATCAAACGAAATTTAAAAAAATGAGTACGTTCTTCTTTTTGAAATAGCTCTAAAAATATCTGTTGGTATTGCTAAAATTGAACTGATCATCGCAAAACCGTTTTTTTTTTGTAAATAGTTCAGCTAACGCCTCGGGTTAAAATGGAAGGTCTCGCACTAAGAAATGTGTGAGCAGCGCACTAGTAACGAAAATAATTGTTATAAGTAAAAATTTGCAAGTTTGCAACAATCCTAGTTAAAAAAATTACACAAATTTAAAAAAAAGTATAACCTTTGCTACGGTATTAAAAAACACCAAATTATAAATACGAATCCTCTTACTCCGAAATATGTAAACTTCAAACCACATAAAAATAATATAAAATAGTTTTTTTCTTTAAATGCTTTTAATACAACGTTTGTTACAAGGTTAGCGCAAAAAATGAACATTTCAGAATCTAAATCTAAATATTCAACGAAACATTCATTATAAATACTTGGTAATTTAAAATACATACAGTAGCCGGAAATGAGTTAGTTTTGAAATCACCATGTTTTCCAACAGTCTACCATAGTAACACATTCCGTTACTCAATAATTGCTTACAATCTGTCCAGAAACGAAGCGAATGAATAAATCAACATGTTTGGCAGATTCCAGTGGCGTTGGGTTGTTTTATATAATAATTGATGCCTTATCTTAAATTTAAAAACTCTATAAAATTATTTCTAACAAACGAAGTGTTTTATAATTAAATGATGTATTACAATGATATCTTTAAAATCGCTATTTATAGTTAAGTTTTCAATAAAACATTGCAATCGTACACGCCTAGATCTTTACTTTAGAACTCAACAACAGATACGTCCCATTGTTAAAGGATTAGCAGCTATTGATAAATATCTACGTTGTAACGCTATAGTATGGAAGCGGTATATCCTAAAACTAGTTTAAGAAATTTATTAAGTACTACCAAATCGTGTACCGCTTATGTGTAAAATAAATTAAAACTATTTCTGGACAGACTATAAAAGGTAACCGTATACAATGTACACAGACGATAAGTTGATTTAATTTTCAATGTTAGTCATGTTGTAAATTTTGTTTAGAAGAAAATGGTTTACTCATGATTAGTTGGATTTCACCATTCTATCTTGGTTTAAGTATGCTATGACATTTTAAAATATTGTGATCAATAAAGTCCTGGTTTTTCTACAAAATTTCCGATATCTTTGGTTACGAGAACAATAAATAATTCATCACAGATTTCATCAGAAATTGATTTTAGGTGGTTCCGTGAAAACGAAATAGTACACCACTTTCCTTTTTTAAATTCAGGTGCTTGAGGTAGATCAAATCTTGACCGTGAAACAAGATGCTTATTATCGAACAAAAAATTTTCATTTGCAATCACAATAATCGCTCATACGGAATCGACAGAAACAATAGGACAAGTATCAATTACGTTAAAGTTGAGTTTTTAGAGCAAAATGGAAGAGGTGTTATAAACACAACAATAAAGCGCACAGTAAAAAAGTTTCAACATACAAGCAGTGTTCTAGTCCAAAGAAAAGGAAGGTCTGGGTGAAAGAGAACAGCGCGGAATAATGAATGCCACGACAGGCTCCTGTACCAAATCATGCACTTTCCAAAGAGGGGCCTGAAGAAGACTGCTGTTAAAATGAACCTAAATAGGGAAACTACACGCTTAATTTCTAAAGATATTGGTACACTATTGCATTTGTATATATCGGGTGTCAATTTGAAAACTTGCCCGACTTTATATCTTCGAAACTATAACAGATAAGTAAAATTTATCGAACCGTTTCTAGAACATGGAAACACTATTACCCACAGGGCAATCTTCTGCGACCCACCCCTTAGACTCCAGCCATCTCACTCCTATTTTTTAAATTGCACTACCCCATGTGTGACAATCGTTGGAAAGCCCTTTCAAAATCCTACTCATCGGTACTAAACAAATGTTAATTAATTGATCATTTGGTTGAAAAAAGCAAAAGAAGTTTCAGTAACTTTATTTGTATGTTTACGTATCTATCACTACTAATGTCAAGTCAAATCCCTACTTCAAAGAGATCGTAAAAAATTAAGATCTGTAAGTAAAAAAACACCAAATATTGTTTCTTTAACAGAGGATTTCTTATTAAATGGCTTTCAGGTGACTTGTTTTTGGACATTTGCGTGTAGAATTCTCAATATTTTTTTTGCAATTGTTTGATATCAAGTAGGCACCTTTTTATTAAAATTTGACATTTCTCATTACTTTTATTGTGATTCTGTAATATTTTATACCTCTTATTAATTTTTCAAAGAGTAATTTGACATTTAAAACAATAAATTTGAATAAATTGATTTAAATACTGTTTTTCGTATCATTTAAAGAATAATCTATTAATTAACATTTTGTTTGGTACTGATGAATAGGATTTTTAAAACAGCTTTCCAAAGATATACATTACACATGGGGCAGTGCAATTAAAAAAAATAAGGGGTTGGGTGACTGGAGCCTAAGGGGTGTTACAGAAGATTTCTGTATTAGTCATATTGGTTCCCTCTCAATGTTCCCCCTCTTCCTCTCATGTCAAGAAAAAAAGTTCATCCAATAGGGATATCTACAATTTTTTTTTGGTGCCATAACAAAAATACTAACACATATAATCGTGAAAACTATAGACATACATATATATATATATATATATATATATATATATATATATATATATATATATATATACGTGTCCAAGATAAGGAGGGCCAGTACAGGGATCTCGAGAATCGTAAAAGATACGAAGTCGGTTAAATAGGAAGAAAGTTGCGCATTTTGGTGCTTAACAAAATGCTTTTTTGAAATCTAAAAAATTTCGATTTGTTCCGGAGATATCCGCAAAAAACCGAAATTTTGCAAAATCATTTTAATTTTTTACTGGGTTTGTTTCAAGAGGAATTTTAAAATAAGTGGTACTTTCTCATAGCCACTTTTTCCTCTCTACAAGATGGAGTTATTGAATTTGAAATCCGACGTTTCGTCTTTGACCGACCATCATCAACTTCATTTTTTTAAATACGGCTCTGCTTTTCTAATATCAAATTGTTGAAGCTCTTTCAATTCTGAATTCAACAATGTACCACACTTCACGGTTTAGGTATGTTTTAGACCTTATTTGAGTATTATTAAACGTTTTACTCGAATCGAAGCTGCCTTGTAAAATCTCTCATAAATTTAATTATTTCAGCTGTCAATTTATCGAAAAATCACTTTTTTTGAGGTTTACAAATAAATTAGTTATTAACAATAGTTTTTACAATAATAAGTATTTACAACATAGGATATTACAAAAATAACAACGAAACTAGTATCAAAGAGTAGAATTTAAGTTCATAGGAAGTGTTCGAAATGATTGCTCTCATTCTCTAAACCTAAATAGCATCTCATAACAGTAGCTTCTAAAACATTAATCAGCATAACTGGTGTTATATTTTGAAAAGCTTGAAGCACCAATCTTCTGAGTTCTTGTTCTGTTTCAAAGTTTTCCTTATAAACACAATTTTCGACATATCCCCAAACAAAGAAATCTAATGGAGTAATGTCAGGTGAACGTGCTGGGCATGGCGTTTCAGAATACGTGCTTACAAGTTTTCCTGGAAATTTATTTAAAAGGTACTCATTAACAGCCCTTGAATTATGTGCAGGCGCACCGTCCTGTTGGAACCAATGGTTGCGAGTTTCTGCTAGAGGTAAATTATCCAGGGCTTCTTCCAAGTCATTTTGTAGTAAATTGAGGTAATGCTCAGAGTTTAAATTATGATGGTAAAAAAATGGTCCTATAATTCGTGTTCCCACAATTCCGGCCCACATATTGAATTCAAAACGATGTTGATATCTTGTTTCTTTAAGTAAATGTTGGTTTTCTGTGGCCCAGTAATGAATATTTCGTCTATTAAAAATCCCATTTTTAATCACCATGCTCTCATCAGACCATATTATCTGATGAGGAAAAGCTTCATTTTCATGACATTCTCGTGTGTACCATTCACAGAATGTTCGACGCCTTTCTGCATCACCGGGTCTAAGTTCTTGACAAATTCTGTATTTATATGAATGAAATTTTTGTTTTTTTTAAATAAATTGTGCTGTCGATTTCGCTGTCGATTTCGCCACACCAACGTTTTATTCAATTTTCCGAGTTGATATTCCGCGGTTCTCAATAAGTGATAATAGTACGTTGTTTACTTTTTCTTCATTACTAGGCTTTTGTCGAGAAAGTACAGGTTTCTTAAACGCACCGTATTCTTTAAGATTAACTACTAACTTACTAAATGTCCTTTTATTTGGCTGCCTCCTTTCCGGATATTTATTTAAATACATATGTTCCGCTGCATAACAGTTTCGGTTACTTAAAATGAAACAAGTTATCATATCAAATTTCTCTTCATTTGAATAAAGTTCCATATTTCAAACAAAATGAAAGAAAAACCTTTTAAAGAAAATAATTTCACAGTAAATGTCAAATTTAATACATCTCTGGGATTTTTTTTTCAAAGCCTACTTTCTTTCAAATAGATGTAGAAATGTGATAGATACCTGAGACATTGAAACGTACTAAGATCGATGCACAATTCGACTCCTTGATGTTAGATTTATTGTTATCTTTTCATATCTTTTATTGTTAATACCTTTGCGTGTTTAATACTTATTAATAATATTGATTATCTGCCTTATTTATTTGTAATCTTTAATAATAAAAATAGTAAATTTTATTGTTCTTTATTGTTAATACTTATTATTGTAAAAAGTATTGTTAATAACTTATTTATAGTGTTTTTTCGATAAATTGAAATAACTGAAATAATTAAATTTATGAGAGATTTTACAAGGCAGCTTCGATTCGAGTAAAACTTTTAATAATACTCAAATAAGATCTAAAACATACCTAAACCGTGAAGTGTGGTACATTGTTGAATTCAGAATTGAAAGAGCTTCAACAATTTAATATTAGAAAATCAGAGCCGTATTTAAAAAAATGAAGTTGATGATAGTCGGTCAAAGACGAAACGTCGGATTTCAAATTCAATAACGCCATTTTGTAAAGGGGAAAAAGTGGCTATGAGAAAGTACCACTTATTTTAAAATTCCTCTTGAAACAAACCCAGTAAAAAATTAAAACGATTTTGCAAAATTTCGGTTTTTTGCGGATATCTCCGGAACCAATCGAAATTTTTTAGATTTCAAAAAAGCATTTTGTTAAGCAACAAAATGCGCAACTTTCTTCCCATTTAACCGACTTCGTATCTTTTACGGTTCTCGAGATCCCTGTACTGGCCCTCCTTATCTTGGACACGTTGTGTATATATATATATATATATATATATATATATATATATATATATATATATATATATATATATATATATATATATATATATATATATATATATATATATATTATAGTCTATAGTTTCACGATTATATGTGTTAGTATTTTTGTTATGGTACCAAAAAGTTGTAGATATCCCTATTGGATAAACTTTTTTTTTTGACATGAGAGGAAGAGGGGGAACATTGAGAGGGAACCAATATGACTAATACAGAAATCTTCTGTAACACCCCTTAGGCTCCAGTCCCCCAACCCCTTATTTTTTTTAATTGCACTGCCCCATGTGTAATGTATATCTTTGGAAAGCTCTTTTAAAAATCCTATTCATCAGTACCAAATAAAATGTTAATTAATAGATTATTCTTTAAATGATACGAAAAACAGTATTTAAATCAATTTATTCAAATTTATTGTTTTAAACGTCAAATTACTCTTTGAAAAATTAATAAGAGGTTTAAAATATTACAAAATCACAATAAAAATAATGAGAGATGTCAAATTTTAATAAAAAGGTGCCTACTTGATATCAAGCAATTGCAAAAAAAATATTGAGAATTCTACACGCAAATGTCCAAAAACAAGTCACCTGAAAGCTCATTTAATAAGAAACCCTCTGTTAAAGAAACAATATTTGGTGTTTTTTTTACTTACAGATCTTATTTTTTTACGATCTCTTTGAAGTAGGGATTTGACTTGATATTAGTAGCGATAGATACGTAAACAAACAAATAAAGTTACTGAAACTTCTTTTGCTTTTTTCAACCAAATGATCAATTAATTAACATTTGTTTAGTACCGATGAGTAGGATTTTGAAAGGGCTTTCCAACGATTGTCACACATGGGGTAGTGCAATTTAAAAAATAGGAGTGAGATGGCTGGAGTCTAAGGGGTGGGTCGCAGAAGATTGCCCTGTGGGTAATAGTGTTTCCATGTTCTAGAAACGGTTCGATAAATTTTACTTATCTGTTATAGTTTCGAAGATATGAAGTCCAAGTTTTCAAATTGACACCCGATATATACAAAGGCAATAGTGTACCAATATCTTTAGAAATTAAGCGTGTAGTTTCCTATTTAGGTTCATTTTAACAACAGTCTTCTTCAGGCCCTCTTTGGAAAGTGCATGATTTGGTACAGGAGCCTGCCGTGGTATTCATTATTCCGCACTGTTCTCTTTCACCAGACCTTCCTTTTCTTTGGACTAGAACACTGCCTGTAGGTTGAAACTTTTCTACTGTGCGCTTTATTGTTGTGTTTGTAACACCTCTTCCATTTTGCTCTAAAACTCAACTTTAACGTAATTGATACTTGTCCTATTGTTTCTGTCGATTCCGTATGAGCGATTATTGTGATTGCAAATGAAAATTTTATGTTCGATAATAAGCATCTTGTTTCACGGTCAAGATTTGGATCTACCTCAAGCACCTGAATTTAAAAAAGGTAAAGTGGTGTACTATTTCGTTTTCACGGAACCACCCAAAAATCAATTTCTGATGAAATCTGTGATGAATTATTTATTGGTTCTCGTAACCAAAGATATCGGAAATTTTGTAGAAAAACCCGGACTTTATTGATCACAATATTTTAAAATGTCATAAGCATACTTAAACCAAGATAGAATGGTGAAATCCAACTAATCATGAGTAAACCATTTTCTTCTAAACAAAATTTACAACATGACTAACATTGAATAATTAAATCAACTTATCGTCTGTGTACACTGTATACGGTTACCTTTATAGTCTGTCCAGAAATAGTTTTAATTTATTTTACACATAAGCGGTACACGATTTGGTATTAAGTACTTAATAGATTTCTTAAACTAGTTTTAGGATATACCGCTTCCATACTATAGCGTTACAACGTAGATATTTATCAATAGCTGCTAATCCTTTAACAATGGGACGTACCTGTTGTTGAGTTCTAAAGTAAAGATCTAGGCGTGTCCGATTGCAATGTTTTATTGAAAACTTAACTATCAATAGCGATTTTAAAGATATCATTGTAATACATCATTTAATTATAAAACCGCAACGTGTAAGTAAGAGCCCGAGGGTCTTTGCGCCCTCTATACAACATAAACGCCATGTTGAACAAATGATTTACTTCGCCCACACTTCTTTCAACACGAAGTCAAACTATAAATTTTTAGTTGTCGAGCTGTACAAAATTTTCTTAACTCACAGAAGGAATTTTCCTACTAGATATAATAAAAGTAATAGAAAAATTTAATGGAAGATATTTTCATATTTTTCTAGGGAAGTAAACTTGACAAACGACACGCATTGTAACACAGCGCAGACGGAAACGTAGCCCTTCAGCATCTTGCCCATAAAATGAAAAATGAATGTTCCTAGATCAAAAATTGTTTATAACAAAATTGAAGCCAGTAAAAATTTAAAAGTTACTGAAACTTCTTTTGCTTTTTCAACCAAATGATCAATTAATTAACATTTGTTTAGTACCGATGAGTAGGATTTTGAAAGGGCTTTCCAACGATTGTCACACATGGGGTAGTGCAATTTAAAAATAGGAGTGAGATGGCTGGAGTCTAAGGGTGGGTCGCAGAAGATTGCCCTGTGGGTAATAGTGTTTCCATGTTCTAGAAACGGTTCGATAAATTTTACTTATCTGTTATAGTTTCGAAGATATGAAGTCGGGCAAGTTTTCAAATTGACACCCGATATATACAAAGGCAATAGTGTACCAATATCTTTAGAAATTAAGCGTGTAGTTTCCTATTTAGGTTCATTTTAACAACAGTCTTCTTCAGGCCCCTCTTTGGAAAGTGCATGATTTGGTACAGGAGCCTGCCGTGGTATTCATTATTCCGCACTGTTCTCTTTCACCAGACCTTCCTTTTCTTTGGACTAGAACACTGCCTGTAGGTTGAAACTTTTCTACTGTGCGCTTTATTGTTGTGTTTGTAACACCTCTTCCATTTTGCTCTAAAAACCCAACTTTAACGTAATTGATACTTGTCCTATTGTTTCTGTCGATTCCGTATGAGCGATTATTGTGATTGCAAATGAAAATTTTATGTTCGATAATAAGCATCTTGTTTCACGGTCAAGATTTGGATCTACCTCAAGCACCTGAATTTAAAAAAAAGGTAAAGTGGTGTACTATTTCGTTTTCACGGAACCACCTAAAAATCAATTTCTGATGAAATCTGTGATGAATTATTTATTGGTTCTCGTAACCAAAGATATCGGAAATTTTGTAGAAAAACCCGGACTTTATTGATCACAATATTTTAAAATGTCATAAGCATACTTAAACCAAGATAGAATGGTGAAATCCAACTAATCATGAGTAAACCATTTTCTTCTAAACAAAATTTACAACATGACTAACATTGAATAATTAAATCAACTTATCGTCTGTGTACACTGTATACGGTTACCTTTTATAGTCTGTCCAGAAATAGTTTTAATTTATTTTACACATAAGCGGTACACGATTTGGTATTAAGTACTTAATAGATTTCTTAAACTAGTTTTAGGATATACCGCTTCCATACTATAGCGTTACAACGTAGATATTTATCAATAGCTGCTAATCCTTTAACAATGGGACGTACCTGTTGTTGAGTTCTAAAGTAAAGATCTAGGCGTGTCCGATTGCAATGTTTTATTGAAAACTTAACTATCAATAGCGATTTTAAAGATATCATTGTAATACATCATTTAATTATAAAACCGCAACGTGTAAGTAAGAGCCCGAGGGTCTTTGCGCCTCTATACAACATAAACGCCATGTTGAACAAATGATTTACTTCGCCCACACTTCTTTCAACACGAAGTCAAACTATAAATTTTAGTTGTCGAGCTGTACAAAATTTTCTTAACTCACAGAAGGAATTTTCCTACTAGATATAATAAAAGTAATAGAAAAATTTAATGGAAGATATTTTCATATTTTTCTAGGGAAGTAAACTTGACAAACGACACGCATTGTAACACAGCGCAGACGGAAACGTAGCCCTTCAGCATCTTGCCCATAAAATGAAAAATGAATGTTCCTAGATCAAAAAATTGTTTATAACAAAATTGAAGCCAGTAAAAAATTTAAAAGTTACTGAAACTTCTTTTGCTTTTTTCAACCAAATGATCAATTAATTAACATTTGTTTAGTACCGATGAGTAGGATTTTGAAAGGGCTTTCCAACGATTGTCACACATGGGGTAGTGCAATTTAAAAAATAGGAGTGAGATGGCTGGAGTCTAAGGGGTGGGTCGCAGAAGATTGCCCTGTGGGTAATAGTGTTTCCATGTTCTAGAAACGGTTCGATAAATTTTACTTATCTGTTATAGTTTCGAAGATATGAAGTCGGGCAAGTTTTCAAATTGACACCCGATATATACAAAGGCAATAGTGTACCAATATCTTTAGAAATTAAGCGTGTAGTTTCCCTATTTAGGTTCATTTTAACAGCAGTCTTCTTCAGGCCCCTCTTTGGAAAGTGCATGATTTGGTACAGGAGCCTGCCGTGGTATTCATTATTCCGCACTGTTCTCTTTCACCAGACCTTCCTTTTCTTTGGACTAGAACACTGCCTGTAGGTTGAAACTTTTCTACTGTGCGCTTTATTGTTGTGTTTGTAACACCTCTTCCATTTTGCTCTAAAAACTCAACTTTAACGTAATTGATACTTGTCGTATTGTTTCTATCGATTCCGTATGAGCGATTATAGTGCTTGCAAATGAAAATTTTTTGTTCGATAATAAGCATCTTGTTTCACGGACTTATTACGCGGCTTTAAAGAAAAAACTGTCATCTAGAAGTTAGCCTGACATTTGTGAAGTTTTAATTTCAGTCCCAAATGCTATTTTACATTCAATTTCGGTATCTTGTATTTATAGTCATATTGTATTTCACTTTCGTTGTTTGACTTTCTCTTTTCGATGTTCCACGTTGCTGGTATTTTACATGGTATTTTTTGACCGTAGGCATTTCTCTGATGATTCGTCTGGTTTTATGTAGTATTTCGGCCAACAGTTTTGGGGGATTACAGTATATCGTGTGTGGCTTACTTTTTACGTAATGACCCAAATATAACATTGATCTTTCTGTTGGTTTGACCTATGTATGTTCATTCACATCCAGCACATAATATTCAGTATACTCCTTGGTTTTCTAGTTCAATTTTTTTATTGTAGTTAGTGAGATTTCATGTATGTCAATATTGTACTAGTGTTTGCGTTTACGTCTAGATTTGTATCTGCCTCAAGCACCTGAATTTAAAAAAAAGGTAAAGTGGTGTACTATTTCGTTTTCACGGAACCACCTAAAAATCAATTTCTGATGAAATTTGTAATGAATTATTTATTGGTTCTCGTAACTAAAGATATCGAAAATTTTGTAGAAAAACCCGGACTTTATTGATCACAATATTTTAAAATGTCATAAGCTTACTTAAACCAAGATAGAATGGTGAAATCCAACTAATCATGAGTAAACCATTTTCTTCTAAACAAAATTTACAACATGACTAACATAAACATTGAATAATTAAATCAACTTAAATCGTCTGTGTACACTGTATACGGTTACCTTTTATAGTCTGTCCAGAAATAGTTTTAATTTATTTTACATATAAGCGGTACACGATTTGGTATTAAGTACTTAATAGATTTCTTAAACTAGTTTTAGGATATACCGCTTCCATACTATAGCGTTACAACGTAAATATTTATCAATAGCTGCTAATCCTTTAACAATGGGACGTACCTGTTGTTGAGTTCTAAAGTAAAGATCTAGGCGTGTACGATTGCAATGTTTTATTGAAAACTTAACTATAAAAAGCGATTTTTTAAAGATATCATTGTAATATATCATTTAATTATAAAACACTTCGTTTGTTAGAAATAATTTTATAGAGTTTTTAAATTTAAGACAAGGCATCAATTATTATATAATATACTCGTACATATCATAAAACAACCCAACGCCACTGGAATCTGCCAAACATGTTGATTTATTCATTCGTTTCGTTTATGGACAGATTATAAGCAATTATTGAGTAACGGAATGTGTTACTATGGTAGACTGTTGGAAAACATGGTGATTTCAAAACTAACTCATTTCCGGCCACTGCATGTATTTTAAATTACCAAGTATTTATAATGAATGTTTCGTTGAATATTTAGATTTAGATTCTGAAATGTTCATTTTTTGCGCTAACCTTGTAACAAACGTTGTATTAAAAGCATTTAAAGAAAAAAAACTATTTTATATTATTTTTATGTGGTTTGAAGTTTACATATTTCGGAGTAAAAGGATTCGTATTTATAATTTGATGTTTTTTAATACCTTAGCAACGGTTATTCTTTTTTTTTAAATTTGTTTAATTTCATTTTAACTAGGATTGTTGCAAACTTGCAAATTTTTACTTATAACAATTATTTTCGCCTAGTGCGCTGCTCACACATTTCTTAGGGCGAGGCCTTCCATTTTAACCCGAGGCGTTAGCTGAGGGATAAAATATAAGGCCGAGCACCAAAATAACAGTGCACGCGTTATGAACAAACATTTTTTGTAATGGTTTACATAAACTTAGAAAACATTAAATTTTGAAATATTTATTAATTTTTCTATTCTGCGTTCATAATGTTTCTATACGATACGCGAGTGACGTCACTTGCGTATCGAAATGTGGCTCATTATGATACTTAAGCTGCTCGTTTTCTAAACTTCGACGCGTGCCATAAAAGCGTCTCTTATGAAACTCGTTTATTAATGTACTATTATTGTCTCTCCATCACATATCTGTGTGATCAAAGACAGTTTGATTTAAATCAATTATTTTTTTGCATTCGATGAAAAATATTTACAAAAAAAAAACGGTTTTGCGATGATCGGTTCAACTTTAGCAATACCAACAGATATTTTTAGAACTATTTCAAAAAGAAGAACGTACTCATTTTTTTAAATTTCGCCTAAAACTAAAGTTATTTATGTAGCAAGGGCGTAAAACAGGTGTTTATGGACCGCAACGTGTAAGTAAGAGCCCGAGGGTCTTTAACACGTAAGGTCCATAAACGCTGTATACATACAGCATAAACAACTTTTAAAAACTTTTCTTCAAAACGTTTTGCGCCCTCTATACAACATAAACGCCATGTTGAACAAGTGACCTACTTCGCCCACGCTTCCTTCAACACGAAGTCAAACTATAAATTTTTAGTTGTGAGCTGTACAAAATTTTCTTAACGCACGAAAGAAATTTTCCTACTAGATATAATAAAAGCAATAGAAAAAATTTAATGGAAGATAATTGCATACCTTTTCTAGGGAAGTAAACTTGACAAACGACACGCATTGTAACACAACGTAGACGGAAACGTAGCTCTTCAACGCCTTGCCCATAAAATATGAATGTTACTAAATCAAAAAATTGTTTATAACAAAATTGAAGCCAGCTATGAGCATCATATTTTAAAATTAATAAGGAATATACACGGTGCTTTATAACATCGTGATCAACCAAAGTTATGTTTTTTTAATTGAACACCCTGTATATTATTCTGAATTTGAATTGCTTTTACATTACCCATCACGCCAATATAAGGTTTTGAAATGTTATTCTGGGTATTTTAAAAGTTATGACCAATTTTAGATAAAACACGTTTTTATTTCAACTCTCTGTACAGCTCAAGATAATTAATAAAAAAAAATACTTTTAGCATTCATTATGACGTACATTCATACAGAACATTATTTTGTAATTATTGATTAATTAATATCTAAAAAACGGAAAGCGGTAGATATAGGGAATGGTTCACAAAAATGAATGAGTTTAATAAGAGTCTATTCAAACACCATATAAAATATAGGGTGAACCATTTAAAATAATGAAGAAATTTTTATAAGCGTGTTCTGCCTCACCCTGTATACAAATTAATCAATAATTACAAAAATAATTTTTTGTATGAATGTACATCATAATAAGAAATCCTGAATGCTAAAAGTAATTTTTTTTATTAATTATCTTGGCCTGTACAGGGTGTTGGAATAATAACGTTTTCTATTTAAAATTGGTCGTAACTTTTAAAATACCCAGTATAATATATCAAAATCTTATATTAGCGTGATGAGTAATGTAAGAGCAATTCAAATTCAGAATAATATACAGGGTGTTCCATTTAAAATAACATAACGTTGGTTGACCACGGTGTTATAAAGCACGCTGTATATTCTTTATTAATTTTCATAGCTGGGTACAATTTTGATATAAACAATTTTTTGATATCTAGTCTACAAACGGAAGTATATACACACTAATGGCACACCCTGTATGATACAAAATACATACTTATATGGAAATGATGTATAATTCGATACACATATTTACCAAAATTTAACAAATGCTACCATATGACTAAATATACACAAATAATGTAAACAAATTTACAAATAAAAACATAAATTCAAAACTTCAATATAGGTAACGATAGCAGAAAAAATTGGAATTTTTTTTTGTTAAAGGGGGGGGGCATGGTTCGAGGATGCAATTTGATCAAAGTTTAGCCTAATGAACGGTACAAAAGAAAAAAGGTGTGGTGCAAATAAGTGCAGAACGTTCAATAAATTAAAAATCAGGGGGGTGGCGGCGAGTAAGTAATGTTCGGAATCGATTATCGAACTTTGTTAGGAAGTGGAATCAAAGCTTTTTGTGGTGCATAATAGTGCAACACAAGTACACGCGAAAAATATGAAAAAAATTTAATTTTATTATAGGGGGGAGGACAGGGATGGAAAGTGAAAAGTGTTCATAACTTTTAACCTGAGAGCGAGGGTGTACAAATACTCGTAAAAAAGCGACAATAAATAGAAAATAGGGATGGGTGCACTTTTATAACCAAATATTTATAATTTTTTTAGTATAAAATTTGTACACATCTGGATATATTAACATCAACATTTAAAACGGATTTTCAAACCTTTAAACGATATCAGCGCATAAATTAAAATATAATCACATGTACACATTATTGAATATTGATTATATTCAATTTGTAAATTAATTAATGGAGATAGGTTTTGCCTTTACTTCTGCAATTTATAAACTCTGTGGAAATTAGGGGGCATTTTTTTCAAAACATAGGAGCTTGAACGGTATAAAAGAAGAATCCAAGAAAAAAAAAATTTCAATAAATTTAAGGGGGGGAACATTCGGAATAGATACAAATATCTTAGAGAGGCATAGTTCAAAGTATTAATGGTGCAAAGTTTTGCATTGTAACTGCAAGCAAAAGGTAAAGTAAACACTAACTGTTGTAAAGTGGGAAGGTAGGGTTCGAGAACGCATTTGCTTAAAATTGCATAAACGACGGAACTGAAAAAAAATGTGGTATATACGAGTACATGTAACATTTGGAATATATGGGACATTTGTTAGCAAGTGCAATTCAAACTTTTGGGGATGTATAATTGTATTTTGTTGAAGAGTGGAGGGGAGCAGGGTCTGAAAACGCAATTTGATCAAAACAACCTCCTAAACAATGCAAAAGATGGTGTGGTGCGTAGGAGCACAATCCAACAACAAAAAACGTTGAATATATTGTAGGTGAGGTGGGGGCGGGGTGGGGGTAATATTTAGAATCGATTCAGATATCTTCTGAGAGGCGTAGTTCAAAATATTAATGGTGCACAGTGGTGCAGTGTAAGTGCAAGCAAAAGGTAAAGAAAACACTCATATTTGTTACATTGGGAGGCAAGGATCCGTAAATACATTTGTTTAAAACCTCATCAACGGCGCAACAGAAAACAATGTGGTACATACGGGTACAATACGAATGCATCCAACAGCATAAAAAACTTTCAATAAATTAAATGTGAGGGATATGTAATATTTGGAATTTATTGGACATTAAGCAAGTGCAATCCAAACTTTTATCGATGTATTAATGTATTTTGTTGAAGTGTGGGGCGGGAGTGGGGGGTGTTAGGCTTTGGTAATACAATGTGCTAAAACCTTAACCTAATGGTGAAAAATATCATGTGTGGTACAAAGGAATACAATTCAACAAAAAAAAAAGTTAAATAAATTAAACATGGGGGACTAATTTGTAATGTTAGGAATCGAATATCGGAAATTGGAAGTACAATTTAAACCTTTAGTGGTGCATAATGGTGGAATAGAAGTGCAAGTGAAATTTAACGAGGAAATTTAATTTTGTTGAAGAGGGGGATGGGGAGCTAGACTTCGGGAACGCATTTGTGTACAACAGAAAAAGTGTGGAATATAGGAGTACAGAACGTGTGCAGACCAACAGCATAAAAAACGTTCAATAAATTAACGGGATATGAAATGTTTGGAATCGATTATAAGACATTTGTTAGGAACTGCAAGTGAAGATTAAAGAGGAAACTCAATTTTGTTGAAGTGAGGAGAACGGTGCAAAAGAAAGAGTGGGGGCATAGGAGAGCAATCCAACCTCAAAAAAAGTTCAACAAATTAAAGGAGGGGCTAGTTGGTAATATTTGGAATCGATTTAACGATGTATAATTGTGCAATACCAGTGCAAGCGAAACTTAAACAGGACACTCAATTTGTTTATGAGGAAGTGCAATATATAATTCTAGTGGAGCATAATAGTACAATCGAAAGTAAAAAAAAACTCATTTTATTTAGGGGGGGGGGGAGCACAATTTGTGCAATGTTGTCTCTTGAACGGTGGAAAAGGAAATAGTGCATATAAGTGCAAAACGTTCAATAAATTAAAGGGGGGGGGCAGTTAGTAATGTTCAGAATCGAATGTCAAACTTTGTTAGAAGCCAATTACTAATGCTTGGAAGTGCAGTGTAAACTTTTAATGGTGCAATACAAGTGCCGGGTGAGTCAACGATATAGTAAAGAAAATAAACTTTGTGAATTAAATGTATTTATCATATTGTATGGCTAGTGAGTGTGCGCATTTTTATTCTTGACCATACAGAGTATTCCAAAAAAACAGGACAAGACAAAGTTATTATTTCATTAATAGAACACCCTGTATATCATTCGATTTTTGAATACTACGAGCAGTTATAAAACTTTATTTATATATGTTTCATGCATGTAAAATTTACGGTTTTTGGAAATATTTCGAATGGTATCCAAAAAATCCCATTTACAGGAATCATTTTATTATTTTGTTCCATCTTGTGCCTTGTTACGACAAAAAAAAGGCCAAGCTTAAGTCTATGTTCTGAAGAAGAAATTTTAGATATGAATACTACAGGGTGTTCAAAATATATGTTCAAACCGGCAAAACTTGAAATTCAAAAATATCACTTTTCATAACATTAGCTAAAGCTTGGCCCAGAAAAAATTGTGGCCACTTTGTTGTCCGAAATAACGAAAAAAAAAATAAACTAAATACTCTTTTGAAAAATTTTATTAAATAATAGTTGAATTCTACCAAACATCAAAACTTTAACTCTCGTCCATCCATCATTTGAGGTTAGTTTAGTGGCTTGAACCCATTTATATTTAAAATCAATTATAGATTTTGCTGGTTTTCTATGTTTTAGCAACTTCTGCTTTACATGAGCCCAATACTTTGCGATTCGGCACAATTCGGGGAGGATTTTCAATTTTCATAACATAATCGATGTTATTCCTTTCGTACCACCCTGTAACTTTCTTGCGTAGTGGCATGTAGCCAAATCAGGCCAGAATAATATTGGAATATTATGCACCCTTAAAAGAGGCAACATTATTTTTTGCAGGCACTCACGAAGATAAATTTCACTATTTATCGACGTCATTGAAAATATGGCCTACTTCTTTTGCCACAGGAACAAATGGCTTGCCATACGAGCACATTTTTGGTTTTAATAACTTTAAATTCATTGCTTACAGATATGCTGTCCTTTCCAGAGTAATAATCATGTCCTGGTAAAGATTTGAAATCTAATTTGCAGTAGGTTTCGTCATCCATTATTACACACATGTGATTAGAGGTCAATTTTTTATAGTGTTCTCGATCTGGACCTCATTTGTTGAGTAGCATTCCTATTAGACGTTTTTGTTTTATAAAAGGGCCTTATAGAATTTGTTTGTTTAATTCTCTGAACTGTAGACTTATTACTTTTCATACTTTTTTGCTAAGTCTCTAACTGAAATGATTGGATTCTTTTTTAAAGCTTTCAATACATTTTTCTCCAAATTTTTATCAACAAACCCCAACTTGCGTCCATTTCCTTCTTTTCTTCGCACTGTACCCGTTTCGCAGTATCGTTTCAGCACTCTCTGCACAGTCCTCCTTGTGGTATTTAACACAGAAGCTATTTTCTTTGTGGAAATGTTACCAGTTTGAAAAGCAGTGTACAATATTTGTTCCCGAAGTTATTCTTGATTACACGGCATTTTCGTAAAAACTAATTTGACAGCGACTGACTGTTTATTTTTATTTTGCACAGCCAACTAACATATATCAACAAAATATAAACCTTTTTACGCAGCGGCGGAATTTTCTATGAGAGCAGATTTTGGCGAAATTTTTTTCTGGAACAAGCTTTATCTCTCATTGTTTTTGAGTTATTTTGATTTTTCTATATTATTCAATATTTCCATATTTTTTTTTGTGCTTTTTGCAATAGCCATTAAAAAGAATTTCCCATATGACAATATTTGACGTGTCAAACTGTTGTTATACAGAATAAAGTATCCGACAACCTTTTTTTATGTAGATTATGAACGCAGCGTGGTGAATAGAAATACTAGTAACCAAGAAAAAGAACTTGAGGCTCTGCTTCATACTGAAGAAAACCGGCATGTCAGTGGTCGTCAGATAGCAATGTCGTGTAAAACGTCACAACTAACTGACAATCGGACAATGATGCATTCGAAAGACAAGTAAACTTTTGCCAGGAGATGACTGTTCAACTTGAGAATAATCCAAACTTTATCTTATAGTATGTTTTCTGTCGAGGCTACGTTTGAAAGTAATGGTACTGTAAATCGTCATGATATGCACTATTACGCATTGGACAATCCAAAACCACTGGTCAATAAATGTTTGGTGTGGCATTCTCCACAACAGAATTATTAGACCGTATTTTTTTAACACTTCTATGACTGGTCATATCGACCTTCAATTCCTCCTAGAAGTTTTGCCTAATCTTCTTCATCTGCTTAGTAATGATGAACGACAGAATATGTCGCTGCAACAGGATGGTCCCCCTCCGTGAACTTTTAGATGACAATTATCCTCAAAAATGGATTGGGCGTGGAGGTACGGTCCAGTGGTCCCCAAGGTCTGCGATCTCACCCAATCAGATTTCTTTTTATGTGGATATGTTAAAGAATGTGTATATGTCATATCTCCCACTACAAAAGATAGGAAGATAGGATACGAGATTTTTGTGAAACGATAACACTAGAGATGCTGGGAAACGTGAAAGAAAACATAATAAAACAACTAAATGTATACATTCAGCAGCAGGGACACCTTTTCGAACATATTTTAAGAAGTAACTGCTGAATTATCCAGTGACTTGAGGAATTTTCGTTTATTTTATATCAAGTTCTTATTATAACGTGAGGACATATTTATGAAGAATTGTGTGGTTTTTTATTCTCTTTAACACAGCGTAAAAATACACAGGGTGTTCTATTTGAGAAGTGATATTTTTGAAGTTCAATTTTCGCAGGTTTGAACACAAATTTTGAACACCATGTAGCATTTATCTCTAATATTTCACATAGGCTTAAGCTTGTTTTTTCCTTGATTCAAATATAAAAGTTTTCCTAACAAAATACAAGATGGTACATAATAATGAAATTATACCTGCAAATGCCATTCGAATTATTTCAAAAACAGTAAATTTTACATGTGTGAAATCTATATAAATAAAGTTTTATAATTGCACGTAGAATCCATCAATCGAGTGATATACAGGATGTTCCATTAAATAACACTAACTTTGTCCTGCTCTGCTTTTTTGGAACACACTGTATATTCAGGAATAATTTTAAAATGCGCACACTTATTAGCCATTATCATAAATACAATTTATTGGCAAAGTTTACCCATAAAGCACCAGTTTACTTTACTCTATCTTTGACACAGCCTGTACAAACGAAACGTACAAAAAAACTTATTTTATTACAATGGGGGGTGGGGTGGTAATAGGGGGTTCGAAAGTGAAAAGTGTTCATAACTTTCCAACCTGAGTATGCAATCCAACAACGTAAAGATTTTTTCACTAAGTAGAAAATGGTAGGGGATGGGGGACAACGTACTTATAATTTTTTTCAGTACAAACACTAAAAATAATTAATTAAAAATTATTATTAATTTTATTAAATACATAAAGACAAAATTTACATCGATTGAGGCTTGAATCACGATAGCGCAGTTGGTTAGCGCGGTACTCTAGCAAAGTACAGGTCGTAGGTTTAAATCCTACTCGAGGTAAACTTTTTATTTATGTATTTAATAAAATTAATAATAATTTTCAATTACATATTTAATTTTGAACTTATTCGTTCGTTCGTAACAAATTTTTCGGTTTTAATAATTTTAAATTCATTGCTTACATATTTTCTGTCCTTTCCAGAGTAATAATGATGTGGTAAAGATTTGAAATCTAATTTGGAATAGGGTTCGTCATCCATTATTAAGCACATGTGATTAGAGGTCAATTTTTTATAAAGTGTTCTCGATCTGGACCTCATTTGTTGAGTAGCATTCCTATTAGGCGTTTTTGTACTCTAAAAGGACCTTATAGAATTTTTTTGTTTAATTCTCTGAACTGTAGACTTATTACTTCCATACTTTTTTTGCTAAATCTCTAACTGAAAGGTTTGGATTCTTTCTTAAAGCTTTCAATACATTTTTCTCCAAATTTTTATCAACAAACCTCAACTCAAATCCATTTCCTTCTGTTCTTCGCACTGTACCCGTTTTGCCGTATCGTTGAACCACTCTCTGCACGGTCCTCCTTGTGGTATTTAACACAGAAGCTATTGTCTTTGTGGAAATGTCACTGTACAATATTTGTTCCCGAAGTTATTCTTGATTACGCGGCATTTTCGTAAAAACTCATTTGACAGCGACCGACTGCTTATTTTTATTTAGTGCACAGCCAACTAACATATATCAACGGAATTTTCTATGAGAGCAGATTTTGGCGACATTTTTTTCTGGGACAAGCTTTATCTCTCATTGTTTTTGAACTATTTTGATTTCTCTATATTATTCAATATTTCCATGATTGTTCTTGTGCTTATTTGTAGTATCCATTAAAAAGAATTTCCCATATGACAAATATTTGACCTGTCAAGCTGATGTTATACAGAATAAAGTATCCGACAACCTACTCGGATCACTTTTGAAAATTTAATGGAGAGATTCGATTCTACTGGTAGTGTAGATTATGTAGATTATGAACGCAGCGTGGTGAATAGAAATACCAGTAACCAAAAGAAAAAAACTTGAGACTTTGCTTCATATTGAAGAAAACCTGCATGTTAGTAGTCGTCAGATAGCAATGTCGTGTGAAAGGTCACAATTAACTGGCAATCGGACACCTAAAAAAAGGAAATAATAAGTACTTACCATATTGAATTACACCGCGAAAGACAAGTAAGCTTTTGCCAGAAGATGAGTGTTCAACTTGAGAATAATCCAAACTTTATCTTATGTTTTCTGTCGACGTTACGTTTGAAAGTAATGATGCTGTAAATCGTCATGGTATGCACTATTACGCATTGGGCAATCCAAAACCACTGGTCAATAAATGTTTGGTGTGGCGTTCTCCACAACAGAATTATTGGACCGTATTTTTTTAACACTTCCCTGACTGGTCGTATCGACCTTCAATTCCTCCTAGAAGTTTTGCCTAATCTTCTTCATCTGCTTAGTATGATAAACGACGGAATATGTGGCTGCAACAGGATGGTCCCCCTCCGCACATCACTTCGAGGCACGTGAACTTTTAGATGACAATTATCCTCAAAAATGGATTGGGCGTGGAGGTACGGTTCAGTGGTCCCCAAGGTCGGCGATCTCACCCCATCAGATTTCTTCTTATGTGGATATGTTTAAGAATGTGTATATGTCACATTTCCCACAACAAAAGATAGGAAGATAGGATACGAGATTTTTGTGAAACGATAATACTAGAGATGTTGGGAAACGTGAAAGAAAATATAATAAATGTATGAATTCAGCAGCAGGGGCACCTTTTCGAACATATTTTAATAATTATCCAGTGACTCGAGAATGTTCGTTTATTTTATATCAAGTTCTTATTATAACGTGAGGACATACTTATTCTCTTTAACAGCGTAAAAATATTTGAGAAGTGATATTTTTGAAGTACAAGTTTCGCAGGTTTGAACACAAATTATGAACACCCTGTAGCATTTATCTCTAATATTTCACATAGGCTTAAGCTTGTTCTTTCTTTGGTCCAAATATAAAAGTTTTCTTAACAAAATACAAGATGCTGCATAATAATGGAGTTATACCTGCAAATGTAATTTTTTGGATACAATTCGAATGATTTCAAAAACTGTAAATTTTACGTGCATGAAACCGATATAAATAAAGTTTTATAATTGCACGTAGAATCCAAAAAAGAATGATATACAGGGTGTTCCATTAAAAAACACTACCTTTGTCTTGCTCTGCCTTTTTGGAACACACTGCATATTCAAGAATAACTTTAAAATGCGCACACTTATTAGCCACATAATATGATAAATACATTTTTTCTACAACCACTATTCAAAACTCGCTTTTCTGCATACTTTTATATTCGCAAACTTGATAATTTCTCACAATAATAAGAAATTTGACAAGCGTGCCGAAAAGTGACATTTCTGTGCTTTCCGGCACACCATATAATATCTACACAGCAAAAATAACAATTTTCGAGAACGAAAATTAGCTAGAGTGCACTTTGAAGCTGGTAATTATTAATAAAACAATATAATAAAATAAAAAGAAAACCTGAGTTGCCGAGAATCGAACCCGAGACCTTTCACATACGAAGTGGAGACCAGCGATATATGGATATGCTCAGACATGTATTATTAACGAAGGCTCACGAGCTCGCGAGCGACTGTCGCTTGTTTATTTTTCGTAAACGTCAAACATTTTCCATCTAAATTATTTTTAAAAAGAAATTACAACTGGATACTGATAATGATAATTCTGATATAGAAATAGAAAATACACCTACAGAATTCAGGGAACAAGTTAATTTATTGTCGTTGAATTTACTACCTCCTACGTCAAGAGAAAAATATGAAAATGTATACAAACAATTTATGGATTGGAAGAAAAAAAATAAAACCAAAAGTATTTCTGAAAACATTGTAATGGTATATTTCGAAGAAATGTCAAAAGTAAAAAAAGCTTCCACTTTATGGTCTATATATTCCACGTTAAAATCTACCATTAATATTAATCATGCCATCGATATATCGACCTATTCAAAATTACGTGCTTTTTTAAAGAGAAACTACAGAATATTCCGCCAAAAAAGGACATCCTTTGACATCGGAACAAATAAAGCAATTTTTACAAGAAGCCCCAGATGATCGATATCTACTAACAAAGGTACTTTTAAATAACACACAATTATAATAAATAAAAAATATTTAATATTTTTTATCATTGCAGGTTGCAATGATCATTGCGATTAGTGGTTGGTGCATCTCGAAGAGGCGAATTGTGGAAATTAAAAATAAATGACATAGAAGATCTAAATTCTGCTGTACTAATAAAATTAAACGACACTAAAACAAAAGTTTCAAGAAGTTTTACAATTACCGGTAATTTTTATAACCTCTGCAAGAAATATGTTTCTTTGCGTTCTTCTGAGATATCTGAAAACCGTTTTTTTTTTAAATTATCAAAAAGGAAAATGCATACGGCAAGTGGTAGGAATAAACAAATTTGGTAAAATGTCTCAAGAAATAGCATCATTTTTAAAGTTACGGAATCCAGAATTGTACAGGGTGGTTTTTTTTTCGTTAATATTATAGGGTATAGGCTAAACGGTAAGAGATACAAAAAAAAACTAAGATACGTGACCCGTTCTCTTTTTTAGTGTTTAGTTTAATGGCGCAATCGGATCTACGCTAACTAAATTGGTTTCGAAGATACAGAGTGGTTCTTAAAATCTGCCGGTTATTATTATCTCTTATGACTCGGTTATTTATGGAGATAAAAAAAAGCTTTGGACACGAAAGTTTTATGACTTTTTACGTTGAATCCAGTGGCGTTCTTAAAAAAATATAGATGTTTGATTTTTTGAGATATTATCAAAAGTAGCATTTTCTTAAATGGGACACCCTGTATCTGATAATCTCAAAAAATTGCATTTTTTCTTGAGATTGCAACAATATATAACACTTAATATTTTTCATTGTCCAAAATAGATAAAATACTACTAAAAAACATTTTTTTTTAGTTGGCTATGGATTTAATCAATTTTTTATTTTATAGGCATAATAAAATTGCAGATAATAACAATAATAAAACATTAATAAACTAAAACAACAACTACAAAAACAAGAAAAGATTTGTAACAACTCAACAGTAATTATTTCAAATACTTATATATAACAATTAGCATAGGTTGTTAATCACAAAAGGTGCTCTAATTGTCTTCCATTCTGCTCGATGCATTTTGGGCTCTGCTTGTAACTGAACGAGTGGCGTTATAGATTTGAATATTTGGCACTCTTCCAATGCAATTAATAAAATTTGCTCTGAGTTCTTCTACAGTATTACTTGGTTTTATAGACTTATTTTGATAGATCCCCAAAATAAAAGTCAGTGGCGTCAGGTCGGGGAACGCGGAGGCCATCTGTTTGGTCCATATGTACCAAGCCAATTTTCGCCAAAATTGACATTTAGTAAGTCCCTTACCATGTGGCTATTATGTGCTGGAGCACCGTCTTGTTGTAAATAAACATTATTTCTTGCAGCTAATGGCATGTTATCCAACTCCATTATTATACATTCTTCCAAAATTTGGATGTATCCTTGAGCATTCAAATTTTCATTAAAATTCTGTAGTTAAGGACTCTGTTTTGATATAGCGCCACCCATACATGGAACCCAAACCGTCCTTGTTGTATCCTGCGACCGTCTGATGAGGATTTATGTTTGACCAATATCGATTATTATGTCGATTAAAAATTCCTTCGCTAGATATAAAAGCCTCGTCGGTCCATATTATATTTTGAAAAAATTGGGATTCCGATTAATCTGCTGCGAATACCAATGACAAAATGTTAAACGCCGCTCTTCATCTCCAGGATGTAAGTTATGAACCTTTCTTATTTTATATGGTTTATACTTATGCTTTCTTAACGTTTTTAAAACTTTAGATTTACTTGTACCAATATTGTTACACGTCCAAACCGCACTAGGCGTCGTGTATGCTTACTAATGTAAGCGGGTTGCCAAGCCAGCTAACAGGGAGATGGGCGTGGTCGAAATAATAAGTAAAATGAATGATTAATATGCTCAAACACCTTACACCTACATTCAAACAGCTCAGTCCGGGAAAATATGTCTCTAGGCGCCACCACAATCGAAACTTTGCTAATATAATTGTCTTAAGCTGGATGTTAATTAACCCTACTTGATTGTGGAAAGTAGGATTGTGCTTACTCAGTAAACTCTTACACGAGGGTTCTAAAACAAACACTCGTCCCAAACAATTCAACTCAAACTCAAATATATTTAGTACTACCCAGGTTATTAAAAACTTTTTGAATACACCTCGTAAACTAAAATATCCAAAACAAAAATTATAATACGGTAACTGAATATTTTCTGCGTATCCCTCGTATATATATAACGTTAAATTTCTACTTATTACTGAATAAAATATTTCTTCATCCAATATCCGGTAATTAATTTTGAAATTCCTAAATAAAGAAGATCAATGTCTTCGGCTTAATAAATGTTACTTCAAAATAATCTCTGAATCGTAATAGACATCCGTACCTGTATAATTTCTCAAAACTCTTGTCTTTAATTGTACTGCGTTAAATAAACTACCATGAAAATTTTGCAATCAACCTGGCTAATAAAACCTTTCCGGTTGCTCATAAATCTGAAAATTAAAATATGCAAAGCTTACTTTTAAAATTGTCAAAACAAGATCACCAATTAAGTAAATGTTACAACTGTGTTTCATACCTGGCTAAATAAACAACAGAATAACAATCAACGGTAAATACATATATTGTCCTGTACAAAATAAAACAAAAACATAAATATCTACATAAATTACATCAGCGTGGTTGAAGTTAATCCACCAAATACCACTTTGCATTCTTACTACTAAAACAAACCATATAATAAGACTCAAGAACGATTATCTCTTCCTTTCAAAACTACTTAATAATTTAAACAACAATACGCAAATAAACTAAACAAAAAGATAATCGGGCTTAAATGAGTTCTTAAAATTCTTAAATCTAATTTCTTACTTAAAATTGTCCATTAATCCTTGGATTTTCTTTCTTCTTTATTCTCGTAAATCGAATATTTGTAGTCCATTTGTACTCATTAAAATTGCCTGAAGCACATTACAAAGGCTCAACAAAACTTATTCCTCTATGCACTCGCGAATAGTTCACTATGCGGGGTTATTACTCCCACAAACATGTAATAACGGTAAACATTTGGTTGCCTCTTAAAAAAAATTCTAGCAACCTTTACACCAATTTAGTCCCTTATACAAATAAACTTTCAATGTCATATAACGTTACTTAAACATTGGCTTAATATACAACGAACACTTCGTTCACTTAAAAGGTGGTCCCATAAATAATTTTAACTGAATCTCGTTACCAGAACACGCGCTAAACTTGACGCTACTAACGTTACAACTGTTATCTTTATTCAAATCTGCTTACGCACTTATTATTTTCTTGAAGAAAAACACAAACTAATTTTATCTTCAATCTCAATTTTATTATCGTTTTATTTATGAATGTCTTTTACGATTCATCCCCGGTTTGGGTTACGCAGTTGTTTAAACAATTACTGCCTCATTAAAATTCACAAATATAACTCCAACACCATCCCATTCTATCACACACCCTTCGCGCGCGTCTTCCGCCAACCTTCACCACAAGCGACAGCCAAAACCGAAAAAGCATAACTAACTCCTCTTCAATCCCCGACTTTCCTATTTATAACTTCAGTCATCCATCTTTAAACATGTCTTCCTTCCGCGTTATATTCTCCAATAGTATTCATTCAAAATTTCATAGTTCCAATAGCTACTACCATCTGTACAACCACGCTCATAACTACAATACATCGCCATATTTGTTTTTACTTACAAATTTTACAATTACTTCATGAAGAAATCATTTTTCGTCACTACATTCATTCAGTAGCCACTCTGGACCATTACGCAAGTTTTAACATTTATCTCCAACCTGCGCTCGATCTCCTTCCGCAACATTTGCAAAAATAAGCACCGTCTAAGGTCTCAAATTCCACATACATACACATATTCTCAAAACAATTGCACAACATTACGAAAACTTTCTGAAATTCACTTAAACATACCCAATCTTTCTCTACATATTTTCTAAAACATTTTACACTTATACTTCGCATCTTCTGGCAAAGATTACTCATTTATCCAACAACATTCCATCCCTTACAGCAGCAAAACAGTGGCAAACATTATCGTCCCATCGACAAATTTCTCTTCACATTTACATTCATCAGAATCTATTTATTCCAACACTAAAGTCTCTATAATATTCAAATACACGTATCTACATACAGAATTATATTTCTCCTAAATTTCCAGTGGCGTATCATACACCCACATACATTATGCATACACAAAAAAAAAATTTTTTTTTTCGTTCACTCAATACAGCCGTACTCAAAACACGTAATACACGTCATTATAACATCCTACATACAGGGTGCGTCATCGCAACCTGACAATATTTTTCTCAATATTATGGCTAGATATCGTCGGGTCAGCAGCAACACAAGCTAATGTATTTATTTCATCTCTTGCTCTATTTGCCTTATTGTAAATCTTACTTCTTGGTTTTCCAAATGATCCATACTCACTTAAATTGTGATATAATCTTTCAAATATTTATTGTTCTGGCTGTCGTCGTTCCGGATAACGCTCAAAATATAAGTCTAGAGCTGCGTCTTTATTTTTATTACTCTCAATGTAGCACTCAAGCATATTTAATTTTTCATAATTTTGAAAATTATTCATTTTAATCACCCTTTTTAAAAAATATAATCGGAAACGAAATAAGAATACCAATACATAATTGTTACTGAATTTTTAGACATGTAAACAAACAAAAACAATTGCTTAAAACATTCAATTAATGGCCAACTAAAAAAAAAATGTTTTTTTAGTATTTTAGCTATTTAGGACAATGCAAAATATTAAGTGTTATATATTGTTGCAATCTCAAGAAAAAATGCAATTTTTTGAGATTATCATATACAGGGTGTCCCATTTAAGAAAATGCTACTTTTGATATCTCAAAAAATCAAACATCTATTTTTTTTTAAGAACGCCACTGGATTCAACGTAAAAAGTCATAAAATTTTCGTATGCAAAGCTTTTTTTTATCTCCATAAATAACCGAGTCATAAGAGATAATAAAAACCGGCAGGTTTTGAGAATCACTCTGTATCTTCGAAACCAATTTAGTTAGTGTAGATCCGATTGCGCCATTAAACTAAACACTAAAAAAGAGAACGGGTCACGCATCTTAGTTTTTTTTTTTATCTCTTACCGTTTAGCCTATACCCTATAATGTTAACGAAAAAAAACCACCCTGTACACGGGGCACACATTCCCGCGAACTTCGGTAACCATGTTAGCAAATGCAGGAGCTGACCTGCTAACATTGAAACGCCATGGAGGTTGGCAATCTAACAGCGTCGCCGAAGGTTATGTCGATGACTCTTTGTACTCCAAAATGAATGTTGCAAACAAAATACTGCATTTGGTTTCTCCGCCAACATCAAGTATAGAATTTCCTAGCGATGCACTATCGACCTCTACAACTAATACTTTAAATATTTCTAAAAGTAATTCACCAAAATTGTTATTCAAAATTGTTCTAATATTACGGTTAACTATAACTAAAAATTTTAACGTGAAATTCTTAGATAAGTATGTTACTGTTCAATAAATAAACTTAAATGGGTAATAAATTTCTTTGAAAATAAAATTATATACAGTTTTATATGGTGTGGTTGTAGAAAAAGTATAGTGTGCAATACGTGCAAAACTGCTAATTTCTGCACTTGTTACACAATATACTATTATTGGCAACGTTTACTCATAAAGTACCGGTTTATTTTACTCTATCGTTGACTCATTCTGTACAAACGAAACGTACAAAAAAAAACTTAATTTTATTATACTGAGGGGTGATAGGGTTTGAAAAGTGAAAAGTGTTCATAATTTTCCAACATAATTGTGCAATCCAACAACGTAAAAATTTTTTCATTAAGCAGAAAATGGTGCGGGATGGGGGGACAACGTACTTCTATAAGCAAGTGTTTATAATTTTTTTCAGTACGAACACTAAAAATAATTAAAATTCTAAGATCCGTACACATCTGGATGTATTAACTTCAACACTTAAAACGACTTTTTATCAAAGTAAAGTAATATTGATTATATTGAATTTGTTAATTAAAGACTCTAATAGAGATCGGTTTTCCCAATTAAATTTTAGAAATGAACATCTGCAATTTGTAAATTTCGTATTTCTAAAAATTTAACAGAAAGCGAAATGAAATGATTTCATTAATACTTTACAAACCCATATATCAAAAATGGAAATGTTGAAGTAATAAACGAATTTCCTAAAATAACAACGTAATTATATTTGGAAAGTTTCATTTCCTAATTTTCATATTCATATTTTTTCGATAATGCCATTAATTTTGGCCTTTGAAAGTAAAACAATCACATTTTATGTAACATAATTTTTACAGTGAAATATAATTAAAAGCACTCAAAACAATTACTTAATGTAATTAACATAGAAATACCTGTAGTAATTACCTTTACGAAACGGTACTTAAACTGTAAGTACATACAAAGGTGTTGGCATTTTCCTGAATCTCTTCAGATTTTCATTAGATTAAATTGTAATTAAAGGTAAGGAATATTTTAACAGTACGATGACACTTGTCACTTTTACGCATGGATGCCTGTTATCTTGCAATTATAATTATAATTTAAAGGATTGTTATTATTAAGGTCAAGAATTTTAGAATCTCACTTTTAAAAATTGATAAATATCAGCGTACGTTTAATATTTAATTGTTAATTTTTAGAGCATGCATAATGTAATAAACCAAATTAATGAAATGTATCTTTAATAATAATACGCGCCGTTAAAATTCATATTGTTATAATTAAAATTTTGGAATATTTTTATGGCGTTCTCCTATTTCACCGAAATTGTCATCACATTCGCTATAAAAAAAAACTATTTAAAACAAAACTTACCCACAAATACACCCGTTTTTGTTAATCATCCACAAAAAAAATAATTCACAAAACACAAAAACTGGAAAGGGAAGTTCACCGCGAATATCACTGTGAAACTCACAACCATCCACGATGAACTAACTGATTAAAAAGAGTCAGTATTGTACAAAAAGCATCGACATTAACGTTATCAACGAGATTATTGTTAATCAAATATGTCGCTAATGTTGTGGTTTTTAAAACTGACTGTTCACCTCAAAATGCGTAATGAATGTTATAAAAGTTGACAATAAAGCGGAAATTAAACTATACATAGAAAAAAAAGTTAATAACCCAATTATTTAATGAATTGCAATTTCATTGTACGTGGGTGTAATCGAAAAACTATAATATTTCAAATATCAAGTTTTTTTAATGTTTTCCCGCAATTATTATTATAAGATTTTAGCGTCAATTTAATCGAGTTTACACACATTTTAAATAATTAGAATTGTTGCAATGTAAATTTGTCAATTATAATGAAGTTCTACCGAAGCTTCAACACACTAATGAATGATTTAATGCAATTGTTAACAAATCAGAAGTAATTTAGTTCAATCAAAATGAAAAGTAATTGTGTTTTAACAGCTTTAACAAACTAATTAAAATGAAACTTTTAAATTGCAGAATTTTGGGCGAAAATGATGTATGAATAAAGAAGGTACCTATGCTTTCGTTGTAATGCTGAATTCTGCTCAAAGTGTGCTACGTTGATTGTGCCGTACATACTTTTTAAATTATTTCAATATTGGGCATTTTATGAACAAAACGGTATTTTTTAAAGAAAATATCCCTCCCGCCGTCAATAGCAATGGATAATCTTGGGATATTTTCTTACTGAATCCCCACGTGCTTGAATTAAATACTACCCGAAATTTCTTCTCGTTCACAAACGTTTTGAGAAAATTATCCCGAGTCGAAGACGAGGGATAATTTTCAAAACTTTACTGACTCGAAAAAATTTCGGGAAATAATTAAAGCATTAGGGAGATTACAAGTCAAAATAGCCCTGTATTATTTCGATATAAAAAATTAATTAGTGTTCTAAATTGTGGTCGAAGTGTGCTTAGCAGTGCAGTATAAATTATTTATTTTTTTAAAAACGTGCGTTATGATGTATGAATAAAGAACATAGTTAAAGCTTTCGCTGTAATGCAGAAAGTATTAAATGTGTGTTAAAATTAATTGTGTTGTACACATTTTTTTAGATTATTTCATTTTATGAACAAAGCAATGCTTTTCAAAGAAAACAGCTCAGTCTCATACTGATATAGAAAAATAGTGTTCTAAATTGTGGCCAAAGTGTACTAATCAGTGCAGTACAATTTATTTATTTTTTTTAAATCGTGTATTATGATGTATAAATAAAGAAATTAGCTAAAGCTTTTGTTGCAATGCAAAAGTATTAAATGTGCTGAATTCTGCCCAAAATGTGTTACATTGATTATGCCTTACACATTTTTAAAATTATTTCAAAATTGCACATTTTATGAACAAACTAATATTTTTCGAAGAAAATAGTCCAGTCACACCATTTGTCGAATCTTTCAACAGAGAGGACGTGAACGTATATAGCAACAAATCAACTCTAATAAACCATTGGTCTTCGGGAATTTCTCCGTTTCAAAAAAGGCAGTTGTCACTGCTAAAGCATACGAGTAGAACACCGGCACTTGCCGCCATCTTGGATTTTTGTGACCTGGGACCTTGGTCGGCATTTTTTATATGCCCACGTGGGGATCGTATTTTTCACCCCTTTTTTTATGCCTTCTCTTCGGAGGCCATTTTCAACCCTTGATGGAATTTTCACTATAATTAGAGCCCTTTTGGTTGTGTTAAGAACCTTTTTGTCAGTTCACTACTTTTTTTATGGCTTCTTTTCGAGGGCCATTTTCAGCCCCTTGATGGAATTTTCACCCTAATTAGGACCCTTTTGGTTGTATTAAGAGTCTTTTTGGCAGTTCAGACCCTGGAAGGTAGGCAAATGCGTGCGCATACAATGTTCTGATTGGTGGTCCTAACGACAGCCCCTTTTACCTTGATTAGTTTCTGATTGGTTCTTAGCCCCACACAGCTTCTGAGCTCTGATTGGAGGCTTAAGGCTCTGCAATGGTTACGTGGGAAATTTGAAAATGTTCTAATAAGGGGCCCTAATGCTATCTCATAAGACAGGTATAAGAACTTGTGTTAGGTCTGCGCCCTCTTGGCTGGAAATAGTATTATAATATGGATGCTCTAATGCTAACATGTAAGACTTGCTTTTAGGGTCATCTAGTGGTGTATAGGCTAATGAATACTTTTTCTGTAATAAAGGTAGCGTCACTTAGCGGTAGGACTAATTAGGGATTGTTTTGGCGCCGTCTAGTGGTGTGTAGGCTAATGAACATTCTCTTGCTACGGAACTCTTAATTAAAACAACTAAACCACTAAAATCGCTTTTAATTTATCAGACTAGAATGGTTGAAAAACAAGAATTATACAGTAATTTGATTATCTCATCATTTATAACTAAACATGCAGTGAAAAACTTATTTACAAAATCAAGCATTGGTAAATTATTTATTATTCTAAAATATACAAACATTATCGTATAAAGTCCACATACATCCGAATGGTAATCCTGCAGCGTCGTTTTGCTGTAGCGGAACCATCTAGAATTTTTCTCAGGGAAACGTAAATGGTAACCTAGCAGGGGTCGTCCAAAGGAATCAAAATATTCCCCGTTACCATTCTCGTCAATGTAGTTAGTCCAATGCTGACCTGGTTTGTTTGCTGGATCCGTGTTCACAATAATTGCACAAGGTCTAGGTGCGTATCGGGGTAGCTGATTAGAAGCACATAAAAGTTGAAACACATTCTTGTGACTGGGGATAGATTTCAAACATTTCAACACTTGTACCGTATATATCTTTGGAGTTGGTATGCGCCCAGCTTTGCAGTAGTAATGCGTTTTCCAGAGCACACATATGCTCCTCGATCTTATGGTTTAAACAACTATACGCCTTTGCTTCCTTTTTCAATTTTTTAATCGACAGACAAGCAATCTCATCCAAGTTTAGTATTGGTTTGTTAAGGAATCTTAAAAACTGTGAATTTTGTTAAACGGCAGCAGTGTTCTTATCAGCTCCTCTTGGAAATCGTTGAATGGTACGTACCCTGACTACCATTTCAAGCCGTGATATTTATCCTCTAAATACCTTATCTGTCAACATGGGTTTTGATATAAAATAATCTCGAGGTAACTTTGTCAGCATCAGAAGTAACGAACCATAACCTGTAATCGCGGCAATTTCTTTCGGTATGAATTCGTTACCAACACCTCTAAACCCTTGTAGTCCAAATATGCGTCCATCTTCTTTCACTTGCTGCTGGATACTGAAGTTTGTGATCTAGAGCTGTCCCTTTTAACAGGCGAAATCTACATTCCGATGTGATTTCAATCACGTTATCGAATTCGGCGTACACCAGACAGTACACAGTACACAGACAGTTAACGGTTTCTACGAGAGTTTCTTCAAAGCCGACTTCTAGGCGAAGGGAACAGTTTCTAACGAAATTCCAGTGTGTGCTAGCGTTTGCAGGCAAGTTAGGGGTTAGGTCGAAGGACATTAAACAGTAGCCGTTGGGTTAATCGCTTCCCGATATATCGTTGCCCTCATTCAAAAAATGAATACCCTTACCTGAGAACAAGGTGTAATATGCCCTTACATATAAACCGTTAGCTATCAAGTCTGTTTGTAAGGTCTTCGAAGGAATTTGTTGACCGTCAATATATAACGACATGTAGTTAATATTGCTGTAATGAAAATTGAATGGATTTGAGGAGTAATCACCGTTGAAAGATTTATTTGCGACAAAACCTACGATACATCGTTTAGATAACTGACCCAGGAAGATATTATCCAATGATTTTCGTTGTATGCCTGTAGATATAGTTAACACTTTTACGTCAGTTCTTGTAACAGGATATTTTGCAGCTAAAGCTTTAGCGTATGCAATTAGAATGGTAGGGTTGATTCGCATACGTCTCACCAGTAAACTAGCGTCCATAATTCGCGTCTTGTAAGTTGAATTGTGCGCCGCCATTAGAAGTACAAATTTAGCTTTTAATTCAACACCGCTTATAAGAAACTTTTCCTGATTAAACAAATCCGAGTGCACGTGACCAATCACCTCGATTTGTTTGCTGGCCGCTGCAAATACTTGACGTTTCGAGAAACGGTTATTAGCGGGCCACAGTGTATTCATCTGCCCGGCTGTATCATTGTGCCATAAGGTACAACCTAGATGTGAACTCTTGGCCTCCTTTACAAAATTTAGCAACGTTTCGATATATGAGTGGTAGGCGTAGGAGTTGTTTGGTTGTGACATCATCTTTTAAGTAAACCTCCACTTCTGAGAAAAACGAATGCATCCTATTGTTTACCGGTGCTACAACATCCGCGTCAGTAAGTGCTATATCATCTTGCTTTAGAACTTTAGCTGTGATGTACAACATGGTCTGACTTGAATCTATGTAATCGTTTTCATTTCCGGGCACTACAAACTCTATTGGGGCGTCATCACTAAGAGCTGATAAGGGCTTGTAAAGTATCCATTCACCACTGTCAATACTTGTCTGCGTCAACGGTAAAGCGAACAAATGCAATTCAGACTTGACGCATTCACATGGTTGGGCATGTGCCATTATTATCTTGAAAATATATCGTCATAAGTAGGTTTCTTCTACTTAGCAACAACAGCTCTCGGTAGAGACTGGTTATTATCTACTCTTTTATAGCCCGAACCCTCCATCATCGGCTTTACATTTAAGATTTCTACCTGCCTCGTGAAATCTTTCTTGAAACGATTCCTTAACAGGAATCACCAAGAATATTAGCACGCGTTCTGAGAGCTTATTTTCCAATGGCCTTTGCACCAGACTTAAATAACGGTATTATACTTCTACACATACCACCTAGCCAGCTTTCTATTTCGTGACCACGTTGATATGGTGCGTCTCTGTAGATGGAACCGATACCGTTACCGACTTGATCCATATAATATTGTTGATAAGAACAAACCAATATTGCACTTTCTTAAAATGTAGCTTCAGACACGACGTCCCAAACTCAAATGGCATTGCTGCACCCGTATGTGTTTTTATATTAATCTAGATGTTTTCAAATTCCCGTGTAGTATGCAGACAAAAAAACCACATCTTTATGGACCCTGTAAGCGTAGTTTTGAGAAATAATACTTATTATACGCATAAGCGGAGATAAAACATCACCCACAATTTGCGGTTCAACGATGTCGCAATAAACAAATATCTACGTTAATAATCCTATCCATATACTAGCGGGGTGCGAGGGTATTGGTTCCATAGCTATGTTTTGATATGGACGATAAACCAACTGCAAGGCTAAACGTTGTGAGAATCCGAATAGCGAGATCGAGGTTTTTAATTTCGTAGTGACGCGCTTAGTTAGATTATGTTATTCGATTGTTAGCAATTTACTTATTAGTTGGTGGCTATTTAGCTCGTTGGCAATTTCTTCAATGTTGGCATAATTCACCCAGCTATTAAATTTGTCACTGTATTCACTCCAAGTTATTCCACACTTCCAAAATGTGTTCATCGTTTACAGCCGCAGGGGTCATCTTTATACTTGAATGAGGGCTATTGTTGTAAGCACATCAATGTATCTGTAAGAGTTTTTGTAGGTGAAATAACGCCACATCTTTGTTTTCAATGTTTTATTAAATCTTTCAACTACAGATGCTTTTACATCAGGGGTATTTGTTACATAGAAATTGATATTTTGTTTCTTGCAAAAGCTTTGTACACTGACAGCCACAAACTCCTTGCCTTTATCTGTTTGTAGATTTGCCGGTGTATTTTCACTTTCCTTAAAAATATCGGTGAATGCTCCAATTACAGATGCTGATGTCTTCGTTTTAAGAACTCTCACCCAGGCCTTCTTGCTAAACACATCAATGACCGTTAGTATGTATTTGTATCCACTATTATCTTTACTTAAAGTTCGCATATCGCAAAAATCCGCTTGAGACAGTTCCTAAATGTTACTCACAATATACCTATTGCGGGGAAACTTTTTTCTGGCAGGTTTATGAACCGTATAAGCCTCCTGAGCCTGTAGCCATTTTTTCACTTCACAATATCTACCCTTTACATCATTAACTAAAGGTGTTATACCCGAAAACCCTGCCGGATACTCTGGATCATAGTACATAGCATCCATGTTATGTTCTCCACGTATCCCAATCTAGTCAGTCTTTTTCAAACGGATCTTCGCGGGGTTTCCCTCGATTCACTATCGGCATCGTAATTCTCACCTATAGTTGTAAGGCTCGGTGCAATGTTACGTGATACAGTAGCATCACGTCTTCTAGTATTTCCGATAAACTCTCGTGGTATATTTATTTCTTTAATGTACGTCGCAAACTGTCGCCAGCCGTGTAGGTTTGTAGTATTTCGCTGTCTTAACGCTTCGTGAACCAGATCGATAATGTTGGAATAAGGGATGATCTCACCTTTTATTGTGACAGTACCCCGTTTATCCCAAAATACATCACCGCCCGCATGCAGTATACCCAAGAAATTAGTGCATTTCTCCTCTGTAAACAGGCAGATTTGATACTATCTCGTCGTCTGCCAGACCTTCGCGTTTCGGCAAATCTCTAATATCACCAACACCGCTGATTGTTATACTAGCGGGTTGACGTAACTGATTGGAAAAGTGTAGATATCTTTGAAGAACCTGATTGTACTGCTGCCATTTGTCATGGTCGGTCATTTTGGTTTTTAAAACTTTATCCACGTCGTTACCCAACTGTGTTAATATGTTGTTTTGCGTGACATCTGGCGCTTGCAGACGCAGTATAAAATCCATAGGTAGAATAATCATCTTCTTCAGATTGTGGTCCTAACAGGAGCGGTAGAGAAACTGTTTCTTCGTTTTTATAGATTCACTTCTCTGTGTCAGCCGCCTTAAAGTGTGCTTATGTTGAGAGAGTCGCTGCTTCTGATCATCTGACAGAGGTCGACGACTCTTTAAAATGTTATGTGCACACTTGCAGATGCATTCCACCTGATTACTATCCAGATATTTCAATCAAGGGTCACGTTGACTTTTACTTAATCTAGCTAATGCGCGCATGATATCAGAGTTTTCGATTAAAGCGTCAACCATCATACATGATGTAATCTTTAATCTTTATGACTGTGAGACTTAAACCTTGAGCCCCGAATATGTTTGTTCTATAGCGTAGCACATCCGGTGTATTCTGTTTTAAATCGAATAATAAATATCCGTGCGGATTAGAAGTAGCATCTTGGTACGCAGCCTCTAAAAATTTCGGGTTGTCAGGTGAAATTTGCTTGGCTAAATGCCGTATCTGCGCCCTGTCACGGGGGTTCTTAAACAAGATTATGTAATGAGCGTTGAGAGAGATATCTCGCTGTCCACGTCCTTGATGAAATATGTTTTGAGTACAGAAAAACACGCTTAGATTTCTATGATGACAACCCTTTGTAAAAATATCAACCACCGAACCGTTAGTCTCGCGCATTAGATCGTCAATTATTATTAAGACCGGTTTTTCACCATTAAACTGTTCTATATCAGGTAATCCTTTCTGAAATTCCATTGAGAGATCTTCGAATAATGGTTGCCATTCGCCGTTTCGATATTTTTTTAGAAAATCAACGATAAAATACGATTTCACACACCTTGATGATCCCGCTTCTATTGCAGAAAAGGGATGATTAAACTGACCTTCCATCTCGAAACGCTAATCAATCCTAAAGAGTATTCTGTTATCATCACAACTTAAATACTAGGTTAAAAAAATCTGCAATCATAGGTATATTCTGCCCTGTTTTATCGTGCTTATCTTTTTAACATCAAAGTAATCCTATTTGTTGCTATCTTTTAAATAATTACTAAAACCAATACGCAGTCTACGAATAAGATATATAAGCTATAAATAAGTAATTACTAACCATAAGCAATAGCACGAAAATGGCCTCCGAAAAGAAGCTACGTACGTACGGAAGCACTAGCTCATCCACCACCTCTACAACATCCTCTACCTTAACCTCCACTATCACTTCCTCAACCACCGTACCCAATTCTACATATTACATCGTAATATTCCTACATCCAAAAATCCCAAAACAGTTCTTCCAAACCCTGTTGCCCCATAACCTACCGTAGTCTGTACCTATCCAAGAAATCTAAACATACATCCAACACCATTTTCGAACCAATTCATAACCCTCACACAACCCACCGGTCCCAGACCTTCCTCCACTGTTAATCATAAATCCGTTTCCTTCTCTTGTGTCATCCGCTGGGATGATGATGTAACCATTGAAAAGCTAATACATGTCATATATATATATATATATATATATATATATATATATATATATATATATATACAGTGGTGTGAAAAAGTCATGCATCACCCACGTCTACAATGGTTTTGGACACTAACAGAAATTTTTCGAATTCTTTCGTTAACTACCTTGAATTATCTGATTGTACTTCATATATCATTAGTGTTATTGCTAATGATGTCATTATAATTAATCAAATCGGCTAATTAAGCAGATTTTAAAGAATTCAAAATAGCATAATTATTAGGTCGTAAAGGGAAGTCGTTAAAATCTATTTAAAGTAAATTTGAAGAAAATAATTCCATTAAATTGTTAGTATATATGGGCTGAAAATACTTTAAGTCATTATTCACTTTTTGCATTTCGTGTAGAAAGTTAAAATGTATTCTAAACCGAAGCAAACGAAATTATCAGACCAAACGCGGTTTGAAATTATTTTCATCATAACCAAGGTGCTTCTAGTCGCGAAATCGCGTCATTAGTAAAATGTAACCAATCTACAGTAGTTCGGATCATTAAAAGTATACTGAGTTTGGAAAATCGACGACAAACCGCGTAGTGGGCGACCAAAGAAAACCTCCGTCCGAGATGATGCTGTCTTAAGACGAACAAGCCTTGCAGATAGACGTCTCAATTCCACCCATTTAACAAAGATATGGAGTGAAGCTACAGGTATAAGTGTGTGCACTTCCACTGTGAGGAGAAAACTGATTAGTTTTGGATTGAGAGGGTGTAAAGCACGTAAGAAACTATTGCTTTCCGAGAAGCAAAGGCTGAACCGTTTGAAATGGGCAAAGGAACATCTAAAGTGGACAACAGATCAGTGGCAAAGAGTATTATTTAGTGATGAATCAACTTTTAACATCAATAATCATGCTGTAAATACGTATGTCAGAAGGTTTCCAGGGGAAGAATTTTCGCCAAAATGTATCATTCCAACAATTAAGCATCCAACCTCAGTTATGGTGTGGGGTTGCATGTTCTTCCGAGGAGTTGGTCGGCTGCACATAATCTCTGGAATGATGAATGCCACAAAATACATTGAAGTGCTACAGAACAAAATGCTGCGAAGTGGAAACGATTTGTTTGGCGAAGAAAGCTTTCAGTTTCAAGATGACAACGCACCTTGCCATCGAGCTAAGATTGTTCAATCATGGATGGAGATATATATATATATATATATATATATATATATATATATATATATATATATATATATATATATATATATATATGAGAAGCGCCAGCGGATCTTGAAACTGCTTGATAGAGCAGCAGCGGAGTACCGATGCATGTACACGAGTCCCGTTCTCCACTCCTACCATCCGTCCTTAAACAAACCCACAATCACCTTATACACTGTCCCATACCTAACCCAAAAGTATAATGGCTCTGACAATAGGAACAGTTAACTCAAGAGGCGTCAGACGGAAACGCCCCTTAATAAATAAATTTACTAACAAACGACACCATGCAAATACTTGCCTAAACGGAAACGAAACTACCCACACGAGACACACTAAACACCTCCCAATACCATATTTCTAAACACAAAACCAAATAAGAGGAACTCGAGGTACAACCCTTCTAATCCATGCCACAAGTCCTTCTACCAGTTTTACCTTCCCACAGCACCTGCAACACCTCGAATGCGCTACAGCTACGGTGCACTTGCCAACTACATCAATAATAGTATATAATAATAATACGATAGAGGAAAACAATATGCTCAGAACAAGTGGACCTGAACAAAGAAAATGAAAATATCGCTAAAACACTCAAAAAATGACTACCCCGATCTAACTAAACAGGGAAAGGGTAACCGAAAAAGAAGAACCTAAATACGAAGTATAGGCAGCAAATACAAGATACGCACTTTCTTCAAATCGACTAGAACGCTCAGGGGAATACTAACCAAAACCAGACGACACAACGAAGATCAGAATTCCGAGAAATGTGTATACAACCTACCATGCAAATGCGGCAGAGCATAAATAGGAGAGAGCAGTAGACCACTCAAAGTGAGAACACAAGAACATAAGAACAACGTTCGCAAGGGCGAAACAGAAAAATCTAGAATTGCAGAACATGTCTGGAACGAAGACCACCGCATCCAATGGGATAACATATAGATAGTGGCAAAGGACGAGAACACAACTCGTCGGAAACTCAAAGAAGCCACATACATCGCACTAGCAGAAAATCCAATAAGCCAAGCTAGTGAGGAAATGAAACCCATATGGATTCCAATAATGCGCGAACAGCTTAAGCGCAATACACCTACTCAACCACGAAATATATATATATATATATATATATATATATATATTGGATTACTCAGTGGCTCAGCGGTAAAGGTATGAAATTAGTAAGTGAAAAGTACCAAGTTCGAATCTGAGAGTAGTCAAGTGCTTGGGAAAGAATCGTAATATATAAATTCGACTCAAGTGCGAAAACAGTCCTTCTCAGGACTAAGCCTGATGACGGAAGCAGAATCCGCTTCCGAAACGTCGCGCTAAAAAGCGCCCAGACAGCCAATTTCAACCGCTCATGTAATATATAAACCATACACGGACGTTTCCAAATTTCTCGATGACAAGCAGGCCTTCGACAAAGTCTGGCACGCCGGACTAATACACAAAACACTAGCTCTAAACATCCCAATTCATTTCGTCCAACTCCTTCTCTCATATCTGTCTAACAGGTCTGTGAAAGTCACACACAACCACATCTGAACCATTCACACACCAATAACAGGCGTATCACAGGGTTCAGCGTTAGCCCCCTGATATACTTAATTTAGGTGCCCATCCCATTACCCATGAACCACGACGTCACAATAGCACAATCCGCCAACACAACCATATGGACACTAGCGGAAAAGCAAGATCGCAAACAGACTCCTCTCACAGCAATTGTCCAACTGGGCTAACCAGTGGAGAATTAGCATTAACAAAACACAAACAAAACTATTTCGACGTCCCTGCCTTGCATGACAACCTCGACAATCTACAGAACACATAAACCTACAAATAAGAGACGTACAACTTCAACTCCGAGAAACAATAGTGCACCTAGGAGTTACCTTCTCCAAAACACTTAAATGGGAACCAGACTTAAGGGAGCCTAAAATCCATCGCCGCCTGTGAACGGAACATACTACAGAACATACATAGACTACACAACAATACACCCTAACGATAGAACAAAAGAAGCAGCAAACATACAGCCTACCACAGACCGGCTTAAGACACTATAAACAAAACACACCCAGCGCAGAGTTCAGGGCGAAACAACCGCTATCAAGAACATCCTCAAAATCTCTTACACCAACAACAAACGCCTATATAATCCCAGAAAATCTAAGAAAAAACTCAAAACACCTTCCTGAATTAGTGACGCAACTACCAGACGACATACCGGAAGAATTAGACAGAATCCTACACGACCGCCCTACCTACTCCAGTGACCTCTGCTCCCCATGCTTAAAAGATGACGACCACCGATCACGAAAATAGTCAACTCTAAACAAATCAAACACTCAAACATCAAACACGAATACCAATAATTAATTAATTATAATAAAATAATTACAAAAGTTTGTTACCACCTGAAACACATCAAAATTGAAACCACAAGCAATTCAAAAACAGGAGGACCCAGGGCTGAAGAGGGACAAGAAGATCACTAAACTGCCTGCAAGCTAAAAATAAGTAAGTAAACTAGTAAACAATAAACTATCTAAAAACAAGATCGTTTGAATATAATACATTAACTTACATGTTAATGCGCAAACCGTAAGTAAATATCATTTTTCTTTTGAAAAAAAAGTTATTAAGTAGACATAAATGAATTCTTTTAGAACAAAGTAGCGATAGTTGTATTAACGTTCAGTAAAGTTGAATACGGTGTTAAGATAAAGAAAACAAACGATATGGTTTTTGAGTGTTTCATAATATAAGCTTAAATTCGGGAGTGCCTTGGCCTGATCCATCGTTATTTTTATTGAAGTAGGTCGTAAACAGTCATTACAGTGAATTACTACTACATTAAGTTTCAATCGAGATCTTCTTTTTGAAATAATTCAACGTAAACACAGGTTAAGTTTTGTGTGTCGTTTTAAGGTTCTTATTAACAGTTAGTCTTATTATCGTAAAGCTTTATGTACAACTTCATTTGCATTTATGCTAAAGTTAAATAACAAAGATTAATTTGATTCTTTGAACAAAGAACAGACACAGTTGTTTTATTTGGTGAGTTTAGATATGATATTAAAATACAATTTTTTGTAGTATTGTAATTATATTACGAGAACGAGCGGTGTCCAACCTATGCAAATATAGTTTATAGTTGTGGATGGATTTCAATTTTCAGTAAGTATTCTAATTTATGTCTGAAATGAGTAAGGTGTGATGTAAAATTACCTTTTATGTATGTTGATATGACTGTACTTTGACGATGCCTTAAATTATTTTCGATGTGACAAATTTCAAGTTACAGCCAAAATTTTTATTTGTTATAATTTTAGCTGTAATTGTAATTGGGAATGAAATTGTAAATGTAGTAACAGTGCAACCCTATTCCTTGTAAAAAACTAATTTTAGTGTTGAATTATGCTCGATCAGCATTACGTGGTGTCATGCTATACACAAAATAATCATTGTGATGAAATGCGGTCTAAGTGTACTAAGGTAGAGTTCCCAGTAGTGAACATGTCCCCAATAGTGGACACCATAGAATTCAAAACTTCCTGGAAATAAAAAGTTCATGACTGGAGAATAGAAAACAATGGAGATCAGCTGAAAAAACATTATTTTGCCCCAGTTCTTAAGAAAGTGTTGCCATCGATAAAAGAATTAACCATAGTGAATGGTTTTAAAAAGTGTGGATTGGTACCATGGAACCCTAAAAATGTGGTAGTAGGACAGAAGTCATCACCGGAATCAAATACAATTACATCGAATCATGATGAAAACGTTTTTTTATTAATCTTAGAAAGAGAAATTGGTATAGAAAAAATGGAATCCTTTATAAAAACGGAAGGAGAATGGGAGGGAAATTTAGAAGATTTTTCACTCTATAACCTATGGAAAAGGTGGCATGGGAAGAAGCCGTCTTTTGATAAGGTACATTTACTCCGAGTTGTTATAATATAAAATGTAACATTCTATATTTTTCAGGTACAAAGCGATCCAGCAACTGAAGAGATTGACAAAAATGTTGATATGGAGCATTCACCCATATCAGCAATCTCGTCGATGATAGATCAGCCTGGTTCATCAAGTGAACAAGACATATCAATGATTGTCACATCAACAAAGACAATTTCTTCACATGTTGATGTGGATCATACCTCGGTATCTATAGTAGAACAGCCTAGCCAATCAAACTCTAATAAACAATTGCACAGAACGCCACCTCAGACGCCGGCTTCAAATGTTGTGGAGAAAACACCGACTTCCCAGTCAGAGTTCTATCCATCTCCTTTTAAAAGAGCCCTGCGTTAGATACATCCAGATGATAAAGCAGCAGTTGTCAAAAAACGAAGGGAAGTGTTACCTGCAGTTGCCACATCTCCACAAATGTTGGAATATTTTAAACGAAAGGAAGACAGTAAAAAAAAGATTGAGATTGAAAAAGAACAACGTAAGTTGGCGAGAGAAGAAAAGGAAAAGAAATGTTGCTAAGAAAGCAATGGAGGCCAAAGAAAAGAAAGCCCAAAAGATAGCTACAAAGAAACGACAAAGATCTACTTCGTCTTCTTTTTCTCAAAGCAATTATTCCCTTCATGAGTCGAGTAGGTCGGAATGGGAAGAAGATAATGCAAGTAATGATGAGGAAAATGTAGCTCCTACTTTTATTTTTAATGATTTGAAAGGTGACTACATAGTTGCAGAGTTCAAAGGCGGTAAAAGAAATACTACAACCTTTAGATATCTGTGTGTTATTCAAACATTGACGTCGCCACAGTCTATAATTATCATGGGTTATAAAAGTATCGACTGCTCTAAAAAAGAATTTCTGTCAAATGATAACGACATTTCAGAAATCAACCTAAATCAAATTGTATGTCGACTTTCTCCACCGGAACTTGTAGTACGTGGTGAAAGGATAAGTTATAAATTTGAAAATTCATTAGATGTCACTTCTTAGATTAAAATAAACAAACCTAACAATTAACTATTCTTTATTCCAAAACCTAAACTTTTCCTTTTGGGATTAATATAACATTGAAAATATTAACAAAAAATGGGTGTCCACTATTGGAGAAAAACAGTGTCCACTATTAGACAAGTTCCAATTTTGTGTGTTCACTACTGGAGTATAGGTATGTATAACTTTGATGTATTTTTCTACAAAACTGATGGAATATATTTTAGTTTCATATCAGGTAATGCAATTAAGGAAGCCCAATGAAATGCTCTGGTATATGAAATTAGTATTATTATTATTTATTTATAACAGGTCAGAAATGAGAAATTGCTATCTTAACATGTCCACTACTGGCATCTTTACCTTATATCTAAACATTTTTCGAAAATGGAAAAAGGAGACCAATTTTTTATCGGATAGCTTCATTTTTACTCAAACTCTAGACTGATTAGAAACTAGATGCAAGCAAACTGACTGAAAGAAACACGACAGTAGCTGCAGTTTTATTCATTGATACATTTACCTTCTTCTAGAATTATTGCTATTGTTTTAAAATATATTTGGTTCGGTTAACCAACAAGTAACGTCTTACGGTACGTACAATTTAGTGCAATTTCTAAGAAATTGCAAGTAATTGTACATAATTAAAACATATTTTAATTGAATTGTTCAATTTAAATTAATTCTCAAGGATTAATGTTCAACTACATTGATTTATCTAATCAATTTAATTTAAAAAAATGTAATGAATCAAAAATTGAGCTTCAGTTTTTAATTTTAGACTGCGTGTGAATTATTTTCACGGTTTAAAACGATACTTTGAAGCAAGAAGCCGCATATTTTCATGAAATTATAATTAATTACACAAAATTAAAATATATTTTAATTGAATTCAATTAAGATTAATTTTCAAGGATAACTAATCGTAATTAATTTCACCAAAACATTTTAATTAATGAAAAACTAATTTTCAGTTTAGTTTTACGCTAAATTGAATTAGTCTTACTGTTTTAACTTTTAAAGCATCTTAGAGATTTGAGGCATTATCTGTACTTTGAAGCAATTTTCCTCAATTTATAAGAAAATTACAAGTAATATATAATTGAAATTTTATAGTACACGTTTAAACCGCAATTTTTCTAATTAGCTTTAATTTAAATTTCAATTTATAACAGCCATTATTATTTTTAATTAAAAGTTTTCTTTAATTAAAAACCGTAATTTCTTCCAGTGTCCATAAATTAATAGTATTTTAATCAGTTTCCAATACAATTTTATAATTACTTGATAAAATTAATAGAATTTTTCCAATTATATTAAAATTATTACTCACCACTTTTGACATCTTCGAAAATTTCTACTAATTTCCATTATCATGCAAATCTAAAACAGAAAAAGATGTGTTACGATTTTTAATATTAAATAGAAAAATTTCGGTGTAAAGGTTTGCATTTATTAACGTTCATACTGTACATAATGTGCGTATTGGACAGTAGACGTTCAGTACTTATTTGTTTTCGTCAGTGGAGTTAGTTTGGTTTATTATTTGTGACATCGGTAATATATCCTTAGAACAATTAAAGGTGGGTGTTTTGATTAGTTCTATTCGAGACTTCATCGATAAGAGGGAATTTAAAGGAAACCTTTATGATGTATATTATTGCGACGGCATTGTCTTCCATTATAAACATGATTTTGTATCATCATTCAAATGTTGGGATTGAAGCCACTTACTTGTAACTATATAATCATGTGGTTCATTTCCTGTTATAGGACTTAAACAAAAGTAGGTTATATATACGTCTGATCGTGGATGTTAATTTGGTTGTCACGTTTTGATAATTGGTAAGATGCAATATTCTCTATAGAAGAGCCTATGAATTTACACGTGTGTTTTGGTTCGAATTAGATATTTTCAGCATTTCACTTAAGATTAAATTTTATTGGAGATGATTAAATGAGGTAATTCACATCAAGGCTTAGACGTGTAGGATTTAGTTCGAGGCCTCTTAATACATAACAAATAAGTATTAAAAGCGGGGGTGAAATCCCAATGAGAGAAAGTTAAAAGTAAAAATGTACAAAATACAGAATACAATTAGATATATGGTCTAATAAAAGAAAAAACATTTATCAACTAATGATTATAGTTGTAGTTGTAAAAAATGTTAACATTTTGACGTAAACAAAGAACCTGTGACAGGTTTAAAATTTTCACTTTTTTTTTTCACTTTTACCGTTTCTCTGTCTAATAACCAAAGCTGTAGCACAATAATCTTTTTTGTTCCACGCCTTCTACTTGTATTTTAATGTGCCTAAGTTGGATTAACAAATTAGAAATTCTAAATTTACCTACATAATTGTCCCGAATACGAATGTTATTTAAAAAAAATGTAATTGAATTTAATATAGAAGCAATTGCTTTGCAAATTTAAAGTTTTTATTTTTAATCAAAGTTTGACGTTTTATATCATGTAAGGTTATTTTGATGCACCGTGCATGGGGTAGTATTTTGATAACGTATGTAACGCGTTTTGAATGTAGCTGATGTGGGTTTGCATGAAATTTTCTTCGTGTATGCGTAATGTAAGTTGGTGTAATTGATACGCCACTAGAATTTAGTGAGGCATTGGTTATCGTGTGAAGGAATATTTGAATGCTGTAGAAAGATTTTCGTTTTGAAAGCGTTAATTTTGGTTGAGAAATAATGATTTGAGTAAATTTTGATTGACACGGCACTGGTAAAACTACTGGTATTTGCTACTGTGTATGAAGGAATTTGGATTAAATGAAATGGGTGTAGACGTGTGAGTGAGTGAGTTTAAGATATATTGATATTTTATTAATGTACAGTAAGGAATATGGATGCATATTTTTGTTTGTAGAAATTTTGTAATATGGCGCAAAAATGGTACATCGATGCATGTTCAAGAATGAAGTTGATAAAATGTGGGGGAGTTCGTTAAATTTTGCGGAAATAGAATTCGCCCACATGTAAGATTTGCATCAAAAGTTGAGGAATAATCAGTTTAGTCTACAATGTGAATGTAATTGCAATTGATGATTTCTTCGGAAAGTTTTCAGTGAATTTACAAAGTAATTCAAGACGGCTACGTTTATTTCGCATCGTTGACGTCTTCTTCCACGTTGGAAACTTCGAGGTGGCAAAGAAACGCACGAAATACACGGTTGGGATGGGTGAATTTCGGTTTTAGCGCGAATTTATTGTGACGTATTGGCAATATGGCGGGCGAAACGTACATAAGCAGTGTCAAATATGAGGAGTCACTTAGTTAGTTGGTTAGAGGTTTTAGATAGTTCAAGCAGAGCTTGAGTAATGACCGCGCGCACGTTATAACCATTAGAATGGTTAGTGTGGGAGTATATTTGTGAAAATTATAGCTTAGAAAAGCATGTATAGCAACTGCATTAACCCATAAGGGGATAAATCGAATAGACATTCACAAATAAACAATTTAATATATTGTGAGTTGAAGGAAAACGTTAGAGATTTTCTTCAAGAAATAAAAAGTGCTTAGGAAGATTAGAAGTTAACACAACAAATATTTTGTGATTAATGTTCAATTGTGAGACGCGTGACCTAATATTATAAAGACAAACGAAGGTAACCATTTAAGTCACCGTAATAAAAGTTTGTAAAATTTAGTTAAGATATCGGTGATCATCATTGACATTGAATGTGTACAATCGTGAGCAATGCCAAATTGATTGTATATGGAAGTGAGCATTTTCCATTATGGTAAACGTTTTGAAAGGCAAACAGCACAGTATAAGGTGATTTGATGTTCGGCTAAAGAGCCCCTATACCAGGTATGCGAGTGAACAAACCATAGATACTGCGTTACCGAGTGCGTAGTGGGAATAGGGCTACCTCTTGTGTTTTGTGCATAGTGCATCTAAGAATTTAAAAAGGATTACCGAAAGCAGATCATATGGACTACCACTACCGCACCGAAAAAGGATTAATTAATGTAATACGTAAGAATTAGATATAAATTGTATTAAATTGTATTGTACGATTATCTTTTAAGTGCATTTTTTTTGTTATTGTTGCGTTAAATAAGGTTCATACAAAGGAAACAGGTAATCAAACTTTAGCTATTTTGTTGTTTTTAGTGTTACGAATTGGGTAAATTTAGTCTTAACGTATTGATGTATGTGGTGGTTTCTTTAAATCACGCCGTTCTATATATTTACATGCGAATTTGTCAATATATCCGCTGTTCAATTTATTTTGTCATTTGTTTGTGTCAATTGTGTGCCTACACCTTCTGATAAGTGAAATTAGTTTTTGCATATTTTTAAGGATCGATTGGAAATTGCGTAATGAGCCAGATCGATCACAAAATTTCATTTTAACTTTGAAATATTAATGCAGAACACAACTAACATAGAACTCATTATTATTATTTTTTATTCAACATAAATTACAATTCTGAAGTATTAAAGTTAAAACCTATTAATGAATGTCTAAATACATTTTAAAAATAAAGTGTTAATAAAATATAACTATATTATTGATGATACAAGCACTAACCGCTCTATGTTTGAATTATTCAGCAATCAACGAACATTTTGTTGATATAACAGTTCATTGTTAAACCGATTTCGTTTATTTTATTTAGAATTTTCTAAATTGGGAATATTTATTTAATTCAAAGTTGTATGACAGAAATATAAATTTAGAGGTATGTGAGGGATACTTAAAAAGTATTCAAGTTAACGTCTTACGATTTGGGAATTTTCATTTGTACAGGGTGTGTTCAATAAGTTTACGACGACCCGTGTATTTCATAATTTTCTTAAGCTTTTGGATCAATTTATTTTGAAGTGTGATTGAATTTGAATGGTGAATGGTTGTACTAAGTAGGCTGCAATCCTGTCTTACACAGTCAGATAGGGTTAATTTACCATTCCGTCTAAGACTATTTATTTTAGCAAAATTTAAGATTGTGTTGGCGCCTAGAGACAATTTTGCCCTGACTAAGCTTTGTGAGTTGTAGATTAATGGTAAGTGTAAGGTGTTTGAAACTACCCTTCAATCATTTTACTTCTTATATCGACCACGCCCATGTCCACTGTAGCTGGCTTGGCAACCCCCTTATTTCGGTAAGCCTACACGACGCCTAGTGCGGTTTGGATGTTAACAGTCAGATATGTTTGTGATTTAAGTAAGCTTACTTGGCCGACCAGTCTGCCTTTGATTTGAGTAATAATAATAATAGTGATCATGTTGAAGATTTTAACCAACAAATTTTTAAATGCTTACTTGTTCGTGGGCTATGTGTGAATGCTATGATCAACTTTTTCAAAAATTTTGAACTTATGGAATTGTTAGTTTTGTATTTGACTAATACCAAACTTTAAGAATATTTACAGACTTATTTGACGAATATTCAGTACAGCACTGTATAATTCACTGGTGGTGTTTGTTAGAACCAAGTGTACAGATAAGTTTAACCCGACTAGTCACGTACATGCTTTGTCGCCGTGACGTGGTATGACCTGTGTTTTGTAAAATACTTGATTCATTCACTTAGACGTTTTTTTGGACTGAAATAATTTTGTAACAGTATTTTTTACGTCTTTTAGTCTACTTACTCCTCTAACACTTTCGGACCACTTTTTGTTCTTTTTTATACTCTATGATCTTAATTTGTTGTGATGGATTCTAAAATTTAAATTGATAAATTCCTATCGATTTTTGACACTTTCGATTGACGACAATGTATCATACAGCATTTTGAGTTGCACTTTCTTAACGATGACATGTATTTACCAGATTATCTAATTGTTTAGAATATTTGCCGATATTAACGGCAGAATTGTTTAATTTTAGTTTTGTTGCAATTGTTTGACATCTTGCTGAGCAAAACCTCTCAATGAGGGGGTGTAATAGTCTATGAACTTTCGTACGCTTAAAATTCACGTTCTCGAAAAATGTCGTATTTTCCTACAATCTAAATTTTGTTAGTATATCTGCAACTTATACAGGTAGCACCTACAGGATCGTATTTAAAATTAAACTTTGTATATTTCGAATTTATCTAAATGGTAGTAAAAAGTTTTTTCTCATTTATACTTTTCTTGTAGAAAATTGTACAAAAATATTAAGTACATTGAATCAAAATAATAATATGTAGAGAATGAAATATTTTTATACCTCAGGCACTGTCATTCCTACTGTTATTTTGCAATAAATTAGTTCAGTTGACATAAGATTACACTAAATTAAATTCAGAACCATTAAAAATGCACAACTACAACTATATATAAAGTGAATAACGAATTACTATCACAAATCCATAATTATAAGTAATTCTGCAACCAGTAGAAATTTTGAGACGTTTTAAAATGTAAAATTTATTTTAGCAGCAGGTTTTAGATGCGGACCTGCATTTAACGCAACTGGTTTTGCGTTAAGAGGATTATCGTACTTCAATGGTGGGTTTTCCCATTTCAAATAATGTTAGACAGTCTGTATTTGACTTCATTCATTATTTGAATGCTATTTACACGAGACGAATTATTCGAACCCACACCTGCACGCTGGCTACTAGCAGGCGCCCTATTTCGTACAATACTACCAATCTGGTGCAGGTTATTTTTTATCGCCCCGGTTCGGGGGCAGACTGTGTAAAATATTTCGCACATTCCACTCAATACTTTTGATATTTGTAATTTGATTGATTCTTTAAATGCATTTAAATTGTTTACGAGCACAATTTTGTAAATTGTTTTGGGTAAGTATACTCAGTCGTGTCAACCTTTCTGTTGCATTTGATATTTTGTATCGTGTGTATTCATGTTCAGCACGGTTTTCTACAGGTAAAATATCGTTTCGGTGTATCGATAATTTTTAGTTTATTAACGCAGGTTTGTTTTCGAATCTTATTTAGGCGTATATTAAAATTAGATTAGTGTTTTTCTAATTGTTTAAAATTTTTGGGAGAAAACATCTTTGTTAGAGGATGTCATTGTTAGTGCAATTTTGCACAGGTGAAATTAGCGTTCTACAAAAATTTCGTGTTTTTTTCAGAAACTTAAATGTACATAAATCTGAAATTGAGTATTCGACTTTATTTATTACCCACGCTCTTACGCTGATTGTTAACCATTTCATATATTGCAATAGCCCCAATAAAGATTTTAACGAATATATTAAAGTAGGACGCGTAAATATAGAATATTTGAATCATTCCAGTTACTATTTTTGTTTGGATTTGTGGTTCTATTCATTTTTGAAGCGAATTGGTACCTTTTCTTTGAGTATCGTTCGAGCAACATTTTCTTCGTGATACATTGCAAATTTCATGTCGACGAACTACCCATCGACTTTTGAGGCACTCGTTTACCAATTTGGGGTCATCATTTGCTGTATACTATTTTATGTAGGTTTAGTTGTATTACTTCGTGAATGAGTCTTTGGGAATACTTTCGAGCAACTCTATTATTTGTTATTTACCACCTAAGTTGACGATTTTAAGTTACCATTATCATATATCGGTAATTTCTAGTGTATTATTATTGTGTTGTATTTGCTATATTGGTGTTAAGGTTGCGAACTTAGGTTTTATCATTATTGAATAAGTTTGGGTTGTTATAAATTTTGAAATTTTGTATTTTGTATTTATCGAATTTGACTACCAAATTGTGACCCATCTTCGTCTTAGGATTTTTTTAGTTAGGGGTGTAGGGGAACCAGGTTAAAGTATTACCAGTAGCGCAAGATAATTCAGATATATCCGAAATATATTTGTGCGAGGAACCGTTGGCGTTGATCAGACAGCGTATGCTTATTTTAGAATATGTCTAGGTTAGATTAGGTTTTTTGTGATTCAGAACCTCTTTGTGAGGGAATGCAATTCGTAATTAGACGTTACGTAGCTTTCGTTATGCCTAAAATTTAAATTTTGGTGGTACAGTTGAAATTGAGTATTTGACTTTATTCATCATTCATTAAGGTTTCTTATTAAAATAAAAGTGTTCTAACAACCAACGGCCACACACCGATTGCTAGCTAGAACCCTATTTGATATACTACATCACACTAGTGCTGATTTTTGCTGTTTTTGTAAATTTCATACATTCTTTACAATGCAGGCAACGTAAAAAGCAATCTACGTCTTTATATATTTATCCTCAGCATCATCTCCTTTACATATATAATATAACTTTAATCGCCCTGATGAGGGTTAGTCTGTATTGATAAATATTTGACGCGTTCTCCTTAGTATTTTTGTTTGAACTTGTGGTTTTATTCATTTTTAACGTGTATTCGAGTTGTTTACTCATGTAATGTGACCAACCATTATTTTTCTAAGTATGCTTACTCGTCTGGAACACATTCGCACAAGTTTTTTGCTCTTCTTAATATTTAGTAATCAATATTTATCGTGATAGATCATAAGTCATGTTGATAAATTACCAATCGATTTTTGACGTCTTTGACTTAATCGTGGCATTTAACCTTATCTTCGTTTTATCGATATGTTGTTAAGTGAGTTTGATTTTTTATCGATTATGAGACTTATGTATCGACCGCATTTGACTGCGCAATTGTGAGAAATATTTTAACATTTTTTACTTTAGTTGAGGATGTACAAACCTTTTCATCGGTTTTTTAATTTATTTTCTTTCAGTTATTGACTGTTTGAAAGATTGGAACAGAAACCTCTTGTAAGGGGATGTAGTGCAATTTCGAATAGCTAAACATGAGGACCTGTAAAGGTTTCATGTTTGTACGAGTAAGCGTTTTCAAATGTGTTTAGGTTAGATTTAATGTTTTTTTTTATTCAGGTTTGCCGGAGAAAACCTCTTTGTGAGGGACCTGTGCTGATCAATAACAATTTCGTACACGTTTTCTCATTTTAAATGTTATGAATATATATTTTGAGTATTTAAACGTATTCATTACACATTACATTTATTTATTTTTGATGTTGTTAAAAACAGTTTTCGAACAACCCATGCCCACACACTAATTGATAATCAGCATCCTATTTCGTATATTAAAATTGCCATAGCGCATGTCACGTTATATAGTTTGCAGTTTTGGTAATGTTCTTACATTGTTCACATTTATTTTAACTCAAAAATGTTAAGCACAACCTCAAAAACAATCTACGTTTCTATAGATTTATCCGCAATATCACCTCGTTTATATATAATAATTTTTATCGCCTTAATGTGATTTGGTCTGTGTTGATAAAGTACTTGACGCGGGTTCTTTGGTCTCTTTATTTGAGTTTGTGGTTTTATTGATAAGTGGATTGTCACGACAAGTTAGTATAGCAAGGAGGGGTTTGACATTTTATTTTCCTTAGTCGTTTTAGGTCGTATTTAGATTAAACTTTTTTGTTTGAAATTTTGGCGACAGAAACCTCTTTGTAAGGGGGTGTGCAACATCGAACAGTTAAACGTAAGGTTTCATAAATATTTCGTGTTAGTATGAGGAACGGTTTTCAAATGTTTAGAATAGATTAAGATTTGCGGGAAAAAACCTCTTTGTGAGAGACGTGTGCTGGTCTGTACAATCTCGTACATTTTCTCATTTTTTATGTTGAATACATTTACATTGCAGATTACATTTATTTATTTTTGATATGGTTAAAGACAGTTTTCGAAGAACCTACGTCCGTACACTGATTGATAGTCAGCATCCTATTTCGTATATTACGATTGCCCTAGCGGATGTCACATAATATAACTTGCTGTTTTGGTAATGTTCATACATTGTTTACATTTATTATAACGTAATTGTTAACCACAGCCTCAAAACCAATATAGGTTTTTAAAGGTATTTTACTACCTATCGTTAATACATAATAATTTCTAATAATGAAAAGAATTGTAACAATGTTAATTAAGAACAAGGTTGCATACACTTGTGAGAAAAACTACAGAACCTACCTTCAAGTTATGATTTGCGTTTATTTAATAGCCCACAATTATAGATACTGGTACCAGAAACGGATCGAATGCTTCTCATTCTAATTAGTTCATCATTTAAATGGCACTATCTCTATTTTTAAATATGAATATCTTTTTAAACGGTAGGTTACCACATTTTTCAATTCAAAAACTAAAACGTAAATTTCTAGGGTTCGTCATCTTTATGAAGTATAAAAATTTATGTAAATTGCAAGAAGTATCAGATAAATTTACCCCAGTCTAAAAATATTTTAAGCAATGGAGATGTATAGCATTTTTCTACATATTCCTCGTATATTTTATAAATTTTTCCGCAATATCCATTAAAAGCTTTGATTTAGTAGAAGTTTGTTATGTACCATAATCAAAGAGCTCATTCAATTTGAACTCAGTGCATTGATTAATTATCGTTTATCATTTACACCTGACCGGCAGGGGTTAACAAATTAGCTCTCTATTGTTTAACGTTCGTTTATGTCCAAGTTTGAGAACCTCTGACTGAGAATTCAAAGTTTTATTAAGAATCACACACCTTCCAAATTACTACATAAAATAAGATAGACAGTCTGAAAACATAACAGAATTGGTTGAACGATTACCTCCTTTATTCGTGATACTATTTGCACATTAACACTAGCGCCATGTTCAAATATGCTTGTAATTGGTCCTTTGAATGCCCTTGTGTGGTTAATTTTATTCTAATAGTAAAATATTCTGATTTTAACGTAGTTAATAAAAGAGCAAAGGTATTTTTAGATAATTTGTGAATACACTAATAAAACTTGTTTGATTGAACGCAATTTTGTAAATATTGACATAAATCGCAATTGATGTCATAAAAAGTCAACATTTCAAGATGCAAACATAGGTTTAATAATAATTATTTAAACATTTTAAATTGAATTTAACAAAGAGGTTATTTGCAGTTGTTGATTCACATTTTGTAACGAGACGACATTCGTTATTAAGTTTTACTTTTTCTTGCTATAATTTGATGCCCAATTCAAATCTACGATTTTTAAACACCCTGTATATTAATCCATAAATGGATCTATTGTAGATGAATTGTTACGGCGAGTGTCATCATTCTATATAAATTGTCAAAACGCGAGACCCAGAAAATCTTACTTTCCGTTGGAGTTGATACCAATTTTATCATTGAACTGCTGGTTCCTAGCGTAATGGCCGAGCTAGTGGAGTTGTGGTAACACGACCTGCTTAGTATTCGGGAGGTAATGGATTTGATTCTCGTTACCGTCTACCCTGTACGAGGTTTTTTCAGGAAGTTCGCCTCATACACATATAGCGGCATGGTCACTTCGTATACGCACACCATGTGCGGCTATTTAGGCGAATGCAAATATCCTTAATCCTACGATACATACTTAATGTATGTGTGTATGGGAATCCATAATTGTGGCTGAAGGAACTTGGAAAGCTTAAGCAGCCCGCCTACCCCCTTAGGGAGGAATGAAACACATAGCCTTTTCCTTTACCTTAATGGCGATGTAAGACATTGAAAGGTAAATTAAACGAACTGCCCAAATTAACGTCAAGCTAACTATATTTTCGGGAATTCTTGTGATTATCGGATTATAGTTTTTTTTTTGTATTATTGTGGTCTGACTAATCATTTATAAAAATTATTTTTCTGGTTAAATTTTAGAAAAATACACGTCAAGTTAAATATTTTTTGAAATTTAGCTGTTTTATTTCTTTAATTAGAATGAAACTTATTAAAATTTTTTAAATTGATGTTATTACTGGTTTATAAGTCTTTTATATAAAACGTTGCCAATTAATTTTAATGTTTTAATTGCGGAAAACTTTCAGCATATTTGTTTCACAAGTTTTAAAAAATGGCAAGTTATTTCTTCAACGGGATTTCTGAAATGGGAAGTTTGAGTTGTAGTTGTGTGTTTTACGCTGTCAAATTCAATTTCATGTACGTTTCGCTTGAGGTAAAAGATGGTTCTCATAAATGAAAGAGGAAAGCTTTGAATTTTCCTAGTTTTATAACTGAATCGCTTAATGTGTGACTTATCAAAGCTTAATTTATTAATGGAGTTTGCTTTGTCTTTGTGGATTTTCTTCTATTAATACGATTCGACGGATCTTGAATTCACGTGGACTAAGTATCCCATGCTTTTCATCTCAGAACATCACTAAATTCTGCTCCTTTTTAGATTAGGAAAACTATACCTAATAAAACCAATATCTTCGTACTTCATCAAAGACGAATAATGATCTCTATTATACTATATTCTTTATCTGCAACCTAATTAATTCAGGGTAAATTTTGGAAAACAACCGATGTTCATTTGATTACTTTATTACCGGTGTTAATTTGATTACTTTAATAAGTTCTTTTAGACCATCGTGTGGGCACATGCGAACCACATGTTTAACCACCTACTGCTGGACAGCCTACTTCCTCTTTTGGTACTGCAATAATATACCTATTAATCTGTAACTTCTTTACTTACATATTAAGAGCTACATCGTAAATAGCTCAAGTAGTGCTATCATAAAGTACCTTACAACTGTTAATGACTAAATTATTTGTTTTATATGACATGACTAAGTTACATTCACGATTTCATTGTTTTTCTAATTTTTAGATTTTACTTTAAAATAGCGGTTTTATAACCTTTTGTAAGATAATAAAATGATCACTGTCTAACCAGTATAAAATGTGTATGGTTAATTAAAAATTATGACATGTTTACTGACAATTAATCAACGCAGCTATATATTAAATAATGTATATAGTTCATAACAGTAAAGTGTGTGGCCTAACACTATTAGTTAGAATAGGTAGAATACCGACCTTTGCAGTTGGGTGTTTTGCCAATTTGCCTTTTAGAAGTTTTTTCTGTTTTTTAATTAATATAGTAACTTAGGCCGTAACGTAACAATGATTAAATTCTAGATTTGACACCAAACTTTGGTTTATTTTTTTTGTCTACAATTGAGGGTTATAAATATACTGTTTATTTCTTTTAATTTGATAAATACAACTATTTAGTTTGACCTTTATTGCGTTTTACTGGATTATTGTGTGTTTTACTTATTATATGTACTTGTCTGTGTCCTTTTACAGTTTCACTTCCCCATTTTGCAGCTTAGGGACTGTCTTATCCAAAACTACGTGACGCCTTGGATCTCTATTTGCAGTACGGTCACACTACTCACGCATCCAGTGCACTAGCGCTTCAGTGATTTTCAAAAGTCAGCTGAGCTAGACCCTATCTTTTATTCTATCTTAAGCGTGTTTCGGGCTAGTTTCAAAAATCATCTTGAACACGATACATGATTTGATGGCGTTTTGAAGAAATCATATTTTACAACTGCATAATCCTACGTACTTTCCATTTTCTGCTTCATTGCACTTCATTCCACGTGATGAGCAATCTTTGCGTGTCACCACGTGCATTGACATTATTTGGTCGCAAACTTGATACTATGTGATTTGTACGTGTTGACATAGGGATCATGTTCTTAACCATTAGTGGATGTTTCTCTATCTGGCGTCAATGCGTATTTTTGCTTAACCAATTTCCGCATGGAATCTCGTAAACACATATTAGTTTTCGGGTTCAGCAGAATCGTTCCAATATTTTCGCTGGTGTTGAATAATGGTTGTTATTTTTTGCATATTTTATCCGTTGCTCCTTTTATATATGGTAGTAAGACTTTGTTGGTCGATTCCTTTTCTTCCTCGTTTACGCTCTAGTGTGGTTTTAAGACTTTCTGTGTGTGTAGTGAGTGCATGAGTCTGTAAATGTGTGAATGTGTGCGAGGGAGAGTCAGAGTGAGAGAGTGAGTCAGAGAGTGGGTGAGAGAGTGAGTGAGACAGTGCGTGAGAGTGAGTGAGAGTGAGTGAGAGAGTGAGTGAGACAGTGAGTGAGATAGTGAGTGAGATAGTGAGTGAGAGAGTGAGTCAGAGAGTGAGTGAGTGAGTGAGTGAGTGAGTGAGAGAGTGAGAGAGAGAGAGAGAGAGAGAGAGAGAGAGAGAGAGAGAGTGAGAGAGTGAGAGAGGCGAGACTGAGAGAGTGAGTGAGAGAGAGAGTGAGAGAGTGAGAGAGTGAGTGAGAGTGAGAGACAGAGAGTGAGTGAGTTAGCGAGTGAGAGAGAGAGAGAGAGAGAGTAAGAGCGAGTGAGAAAGAGTGAGAGGTTGTGTGTGTGTATTTGTGTGCCGTGTGTGTGTGTGTGTGGGTGCGCGCGCGTGTGTGTGCGTGCGTATGTGTGTGTGTGTGTGTGTGTGTGTGTATTAATCCGTGTGTGTCTGTCTGTATGTTTATTTATGTTAAATTACTTAATTTAAATGTATACGTACAGTTTTATTTTGTCAACAAGAAAAAGGAAATATTTACAAATGTTACGAAAATTAAGGTGAACAAATGTCAGATTTAGTAAATATGTATGAAATAAAATTAAAACGTAAGAAGCCTTTATATTTTTTATCGGATGCCGTATGGTTAAATATATACAATAGTCCACTATTCAGAATTTTAAAAACTGGTATTGAAGCTTAGAAAAGTATGGTCTTCTGGTCCCATTGTTAAGGTTATTTTTACTTTAATATTTAAAAAATTAAAATAATTTAGTATCAGATTCAGATTGTGATAAGATAAAATAATTTAAATGACATGTTCTGCATAATTCATAAATAATTACAGATCTAGTTATTACTAACTCTATAGGTATATAACGTTAATGTGGCTGTTTATTATAACTGTTGATAATGACATTGATGGATATAAACCGGTCAAGTTAAGAAGGATGTTTACACGAACTTAGAATTCATACATAAATTATTGAAAATTTTTTTGTAAATATGTGGTTGAAAACATTTTTGTTTTGATAATTTGGTGGAATAATTATTAGACATGCGTACTTCGTACTCTGATATTCTGATTCTGTATTCTTGACCTTCTTAAAGAAATACTTGTGTGATAATTGCACAATTTAAAAAAAATTATATTAGCCACGAAAACATCTATCGTTCTTAAATAAACGGGCAAAACAAAACAAATCGTGTTGAAATTGGTGGTTTAACCCACCTTTGTGCAACTTTCCGAGGCCCTTTAAATAAAGTTAATGGAAACATAAGCGATGAGCATTAAATAAATTCAAAAACATTACATTTTTAATACAAAAATTTACATACTAATATATTTAAAATATTTCTGTTAAATTGTAAATATTTAAAACACTGTTACCGTCAGTAGAATAGCTACCTTACTTCTAATCCATATAGGATAATTACAAATGTAAGAAAGAAATGACATTGTAGAAAATTTACACAAGAGCGAGAGAGCATTGATGATTCTGACCTTGGCCAAGATTCGTTTGTTAATTAAATGGTTCATTTCCATACTAAAGTAGGTTGTGTGAACTAAGAGGGTTCCTATCTCGACTAAGAGCGCCTCCACCAAGAAGGATTGATTCTAATCTGGGCTAAGGGTCGGCGTATTACTCTGCTAAAGTAGCGAGGGTCATCTAATAAAAGGATCAGAGCTACAGCTTTAGATAATGAAGAAAGTGAAAATGTGATGATGCCGTCGTGAAAAATCCACATGTTTCCGTCAGACAAATTGCGCGAGATTGTAATACAAGCAAATCCACTGTACAGTGTTCTAAAAAAAGGAAAAGTGGCACCCATTCAAAGTGTATGTAATTCAGGAGTTATTTGTAGACGACTTGTCTGCAAATCAACAAATCCGAATTGGCATCTAGAAGGACACACCCAGTACCAGCAGAAAGTTAATGTGTGTGCCCCCTAAAGTATTTTAGACTCGTCCAAGATAATTATTCCATGTGACTGATACGTAATGGCGGCTAACCGACTTTAACCGTAGTAAAAGCTAAAAATTATTTAAAAATACGAAATACGTGCTAAACAAAATTATTTTGTGAGATACAAAGGTTCAGTTGTTGTATGAGTGTAAGTGGAAAATGTTATTTACAGATTGACAACCAAAAATAGGTATGTTACTTCAAAGTTACAATAGGCTGTAATGATTAAAATAGAATTTTATTTAGTCATGGGTCCAAAAAGGTTTTTCGGAAAAACTTCACAAACCAAAGGTTACCCTATCTATTATTCACTAAAATCATAAAAATCCGGAAGACTCTGGCGTACCACTTTTACGTGACAACTGTGTAGAGGATGCCACTATACTTGCATACCGTTCTGATTAATTTGTTGAATTAGAAGAAATTGAGAATATGGGCATAGTCATACTTGAAACAGCCTTAGAAGATAGTGAAGAGAACCTGCATAATAATAAGTCTGATAAAGAACACAACGACTTCTTTGATCCTAACGAACAGGAAACTGAAGATGATCTTCCACTGGCGAACTTGAGGGCAAATCATGCCAATCAGAAAGATAAACAAAAGAGCAAGAAAAAGGGAAAGAGAAATGTAAAATGGATTTCTAGAAAAGTACGACAAGATACGACAGTTACCTAATTTATCTGAAAATGTTGCTACTCCATTACATTACTTTAGAAAACTTATTGATAAAGACATATTAGAACACATTGTGGAACAAAGTAAACTGTATTCGCTCCAATCTGACTTGCTAAAGCCTCTATCATTGTCTGTTGATGAATTAGAACGGCTTATAGGCATAACATTTTTGATGTCCATTTATGGCCTACCACGTACCAGAATGTTTTGGCAACGAGACACTAAGGTGTTCAAAGTAGTAGAGGCGATGCCAAGAAATCGGTGGGTGGAAATAAAGCCAAAAATACATTTCAATGACAATACACACCTTATTGAAGGAAATGATAAATTACTCAAAATCCAGCCCGTTCTTGATTGTGGTGAACAATTTTAACAAAATCCCATGACAGAAATATTATGTGTAGATGAACAAATGATACATACAAAAATCATCATTCTGTAAAACAGTACATAAAAGCTAAACCGAAAAAATGGGGATGCAAAGCTTTCGTGGGGCTGTAGATGATAATATTTATCTTCCAGATGTTGGTGTTTGTGGTAATGTTGTCTTGCGTTTAGCAAAAATAATTCCGAGAAAGGTGTATTACAAGATATATTTTGATAATTGGTTCAACAGCTTACAACTACAAAATGAGTTGCATAAAATGGGAATCCACAGTTTGGGTACAGTGCGTTCCAGTTGCTCAGATGCTTATTGACAAGTGATAAAGATATGAAAAAAATGCAGAGAATCTGTAGAAAAAAGAACGGAGTTGTAGAAGATGTTGAATTAGTGGCAATAAAGTGGTATGACAATAAACCGGTGCACCTGATAAGTTGTTTTGCCGGGGTTTGTCCTACAAAACAAGTCAAACGTTGGGTTTCTAAAACCAACACTAGAATTGATGTAGATTGTCTCCCAATGCTGTAACTATTTTCAATCAATTTATGAGAGGAGTGGATTTGGTGGATTCTCTTGTGGCACTGTATCGAACAACCATTCGCAGCAAAAAATGGTACCATGCAATCTACTTCTACCTCATGGATTTTTGCGTAGTGAACAGCTGGCTGTTATACGAAAAGGACTGTGTTACTTGTAAAGTACCAAAAAAGGAGCAGTTCAGCTTGCTGTAATTAAAAATTGATCTTGCCAGCATGTTATGTACCATTGGTGGCCCACAAAAGGCAAAAAAAAACGACGACGTCCAAGGTCTTCAAGTATTCAAAAAGAAATTGAACAACACAGAAAAGAGGTAAACCTGCAGAAATGCCATCATTGGACACAAGAAAAGATGCAATAGGGCATTGGCCAATATTTCAGGAAAAGAGAGGAAGATGTAAATTTCCAGGGTGCACCAACATTTTTTTGTAAAAAATGCAAGGTGCACTTATGTTTAACGCCGACAGAACTGCTTCTTTAATTTTCATAATCAAAATTTTGTTTAAGTAACTACCTTTTATCGCTCACTGTAACCTACAAGTTACAAACCCCTAAAATCTACGGTAGTGGGTGAATTCTATCATTAAACATTGTACGTTGTATGTTGTAAGTTCAATTAAAATATCACTCAAAAAATTTTCTTTAAATTTGTTTTAATTCGGGCAGTAGAGGGTTAATGATTTAATTTATAATAAACAAATCAAAATCAAATATGAACCGGAATTTATTGGTACAAGATACATATATAAAAGTTATTAACTATTTTTCTAATAATCTCCTGATTTTGTTATGCATTTTTCCCAACGGATTGAGAGTTTTTTAATGCAATCATCATAAAACGAAGGGAGGCGTGTTTGCAGCCAATTGTGCACAAATGTCTCAACAGCAGCGTCATCATTGAATCGCTCACTTCCTAGAGCTTCTTTCAGTGGCCTAAACATATGATGGTCGCATGGTGACAAGACAGGACTGTAAGTAGGGTGTTTGCCCAATGCATTTGCTACAATTTTTGAAGCGCCAGGTTCGCTGTGTGGGGAGCGGCCATTGTCGTGAAGCAAAGTCACGTTTCTGACCGAAAATTCGCGTCTCTTCCGCCGATATGCATATTTTGCTTCATCCAATAGCTGACAGTAGTATTCAGCAATAATCGTACGACGTTCATGCAGAAAATCGACGTGCACAACTCCTTTGAAATCCCAAAATACCGTCGCAAGAACCTTTCTCCACTCCATACTTGCTTGTTTAGATTCAGGGGTGTAATGGTGGACCCAAGTCTCATCACACGTAACGACTCGTTGCAAAAAATCATCACCCTCACGTTGAAAACGTCCAGCAAGACGCTGACAAATCTCCAGACGTTGTTGTTTCTGTTGCTTAGTCAAAAGACGAGGTATCTAGCTGGCAGAAATTGTTCGAAATCCCAGCTCATCGGTAATGATGGATTGCACACACCCAAAGCTTATCCCTACCTGAGCTTCAATTTCACCAACCGTTAAACGGCGCTCACCTTCCAAAAGGCGTTGAACAGCGTCAATGTTGTCCGCAGTCACACTGTTTCGAGAACGACGGGCATGGGATTCATTTTCAACTTGTGTTCGTCCTTCAAAAAATTTTTTGTGTCATTCATTCACTTGAGTCTTCTTCAAACAAGTATCCTCAAACTGTGCTTCTAGTCTACGAAGAATTTCGCCGGGTTTTACGCCTTCAATGGCAAGAAATTTAATAATGCGCTGCGCAACATGCAGATGAACCTCTTGCTCATTCATTGTGTTTACAACGGACGAACGTGATATCCCCACCTAACATGTCTAAGACTATGCGCACCATCTCGACGGATACTTTCGAAACCTTTCCAAACGAGCCATTTTTGTGCGTAAATCGCCATAAGAGAAAGTTTAGAGGGTATTTTTCGTAGTTATACCAGTGAAATAGGTGATTTAATTGTAGTATATGTGTATAAAAGACCATAAATAGTATAGTTTGTTAGTTTAGAGTAATTTTTAGTGCACAAACACTTTGCAAAGTGCGTTTCAAGTAAGGTAAGGTTATGTTCACACAGCATTTAAACAAAAATACTTCTGTATAGGTGTGCTTTTAGTTAATCTAAAATTGCACCAGTATTATTATATATATATATATATATATATATATATATATATATATATATATATATATATATATATACGTGAACCAAAAAATAACACTGCTTCATGTGTATATTCTACACATAAATTGAAAGTCAGATAAAATTTTTCTCTAAAATGCACGGCCTCAAAGTTGAATTTTGAAAATAACTCGAAAACCTTTAGGAATTTCAAAATACTATCCCCAATAAAAATTATTTCTTTGTTGACGAGGATTTTCTGCTTGATTGGATTGTCTATGAATGGACTGGAAGTATTAATTTTCACATTGTTCCCGTATACTTTCTATTCCAACTTTTTGGTTGGGTCCGTTATTCAATTTTCTGCAAATTTGGTCCTCTTGGTTGAAATCGTTTTAAAATATATAAAAGACCTTGAATGGTGTTGCTTATTCATGTGCAATTCACAATCATCTTTAAAATAAATTACGTAGCTCTTTGTATTTTTTAAATTTTTGTCGTAAATCGTCATTTTGAAGAGAGTATGGACACTTTACTTCTACCATGCAGTCCTCTCCTACCAAACCATCTGCACTGCCTCCTAAAAATGTAGTTGGAGTCAATCACAATCCTGTTGGAAGCACGTTGAGGTGGGTTGCCGTGGTAAAATTTTCAATTACAACACTTTCGTGAGTTCTGTCCCATTGAATTGCTTTCACCGCCTCCAAGTTATATATGCCTGTAATAAAAGCATTTTTTAACTCCTCCTATTGCATGAAATTTGTTCATTTTAATAAAATCTATGTAAATATTAATATTACTTAGCCGTAAAATTTCTATATAATGAATCAGCAAAGCGATTCTTTCGGCACGCTGATAAAACAGGCCTAAAATTGCTTGTGATGCTTAGGTGCAAGAACCCAGTTTTCATTTTTGTGCTGGCCTACTATTTTATGTACGACATCCGTTATTGTGGAATCACTTTCAGCACATTTTTGCTTTAGGTAATCTGCTTTGTTGTCTGCAGAAAAGAATTCGTTTGTACATATAAGTTCTGCTATATTTGGCAACAACAACACTGCAGCCTCATTAGGTTCTTTTTGCAAATGTCAAGTAAATCCAATCGTTGAACCAAAATTATTTAACGTAGCTCTTATAGTTCATCTTTGGTCATTTTTCTGTCGATGGCGTAGTATGGTTTCTTCGGGTACATCTCATTACAAATAATGATTTGCTCAAAAATTTAGGTTTTATTGTATTGCGCCAAGTACAATGTTTGTCTGTTATAGAAATATTGTAGTGTGGAAAAAGCAAAAGAGCTGCTACATGGTGGCACTTTATACCTTCAGGGCAAGAACATATGTCTTCAGACTTGTCTAATGAAATCTTTAAAAAGTTAAATTAAAGATAAATTACTACATTGATGCAGCATTCTTACCTCAATGTTATACACCCTATTTTTCATGCTAGCGTGTACACGGTGAGTCAACCATAGAGTCAAGTTATCTCATTTGTTTCGAGAATTACGCAAAAACGTTAAATATAAAAGTTTTAGAGAATATTAAGGTGCATAGTTCAAAATAATTTTTGAGTATACAGGGTGGTTCAAAAAAGCGTGGCGAATATAACATACGTTTTTTTTAATGGAACGCCATATTTTTAATTTATTTTTAAATTCTACATGACATTTTATAACTTTTTTGTTAATAATGTCATATACCTAAACCTAGTAGTTTTTCTGATATTTTAATTTTTTTAGAGAATAATTACGTTTTACTCTTATAAAAAGTTGACAGTGCAGCCATTGTTTTTGAAGATGGAATACACATATTTGGTACAAACGTCCTATGAGGATTGCAAAAAAGATATATGTAAATAAATTTGAGTTAGATACTACAGAGCGTTCAAAATAAATTTATACATATAGACTATTTTAACTTAAAAAATGTTGACTTTTTTAAATGGCACACTCTGTATTTTATTATATTTTGTGATATCTTTTATAAAAAACCCCAACTTGAGTATGTCATATACCTAGTTTTAGTAGTTTGCGATTTATTTAGATTTTTTCCATTTTTACACACGTTAATTGTAGAAACATAAAACAAATAAATAATAATAATGTGCCTACTGACTAGCTTATTTTTAATAATTATAACGTAATAAGTGATCAAAAGTATGCCCGTCTACTTAGATACACATGTTTAGTCTTTTTACTATATTTTCTTGCACGCTCCTTAGCATAAAGGGCGTTATTGTCCTGCAGGTATCACATATCCTATTTTCCATACCTTCTGGTGTTGTAGGGGAATTCACATAAACACGATTTTTAATGTAGCCCCACAAAAAAAATCTAAAGGTGTTAAATCACATGATCGAGGAGGCCACCCAATGAATCCATCACTACCGATCCATTTTTGTGGGTAACGATTGTTTAAAAATTCACGAACTTCCTGATAGTAATGAGTAGGAGCTCTGTCTTGCTGAATCCATACTTGTTCCCTTTCAATGTTATCAACTTCTTCAAGAGGCTGTGGTAATTCATTTTGCGAAACGTTCAAATATCTATGCCCGTTAAGTGGTTTGTGGAAAAAATAAGGACCGATAACTCGAAGATTTTTGATTTCACACCATACATTAAGTGACCACTGGTTTTGATTTTGAACCTCCCGGACCCAGAATGGATTAACTGTCGAATAATAGTGCATATTCTGTCGGTTAACTGCTCCATTGCTGCGAAAAGTAGCTTCATCGGAAAACATTATTTTGGACAAAAAATTTGGATCGGCTGTAGAGCTTCATTTATGATGGTACAAAAGTTTACTCTGTAACAACCTTTTTTTGTGGTTGTATTAAAAAATACGTTAATCTAAGATCATTAATTTATTTGGCGTAAAATTAGAGGAGTTTTTAATTATTTACATGTAAAATTGAGAAAGGCAACTTAAATTGCATTTCATAGAACATATATTTTGGGTGTAATATTACATAAATAGTTATAGTTCCCTTTCTTTTAAAAATTGGACTCCGATCATTGTATTTCGCGCAATGCGTGACCACTTCTTGAGGGGGCACTTACAGAAGCGTTCCTGAAAGCCTCTATTTTTACTTCACTTGCTGCTGAATGTTAAAGCAGAAGACATTGTTATAATGGTTTTTACTTAATTTTTATATTTGGTGCCATCAGATTTTGGTGGTAAGTTATTTTTTAATGCATTATATTTAAAGCTAAAGCATTTGCTCTTTCCAGGCACTCACATACACTCATTATAGTACTTATATTATTCCCTTATACTCACTTAAGGCACTTATTTACTTACTTACTTACTCATACTTATATTTATATTTTAAATGGCTCTTAAGTTACTTATTTACACAAGTTTCTCTTCATTCAAATAATATCATCTTAAAATGCAATTTTAATAAAATAAAACATCAAGAATACAATAAGTTTAGTGGATTGAAAATTCCTTCAAATATATAGTTGATCGCGTTGTTACAAGAATACGCAAGGAAGATGTAGAAACGCTTTCATACTGGTTGACCGTTCCGCATCCATAATTAAACACTGGAAGCTGTCTATAAGAAAATCATTATACTGAGGTATTTATGTGGTGATTTTATATTTTTTATGCTTAGCTTTAAAACCTTTTCTTTCCTCTCCTTAACCATCCATATATATTGGGTAAATAAACTTAATTGCACATTGTTAATTTTTGATATTTATAGAAAGTTTTTATTGTTCATTATTTAGGTTTTGTTATTCCTTGACAAAGATAACATGGCGCTCGAGAATACATTTAATTATATATTTTTTTATAATTTTTTACATTGTTTTTTTATTAATTAGAGAAAGGAAAATAATTAAGCAGGTGAGAAACAAGCCGCATTTCATGTGTGTTAGCGAGTCAATATAGTAAAACCCACCCTATATTTCATCTGCCGATTGTGGACGAGACGGCATATAATTAGTTGTGAAAGGTTAGTATTTCAATTTGTTTAAAATTTGTAGTTAGAGATTACATTTGGCGTTTAATCAATGTACAAATTACATCACCACTTTATTATTATTATTATTATGTTTAATGTTATTATAACTCGTTGTGCAAAGTCACGATTTAGAAGTTCTTGGTGTTGTTCCATATGGTAGGGATGATATTTGTATTTTCTCGTGGTGCGATTAGCGGTAGATTGGGATGTGTCACATAAGTTAGCTAATTGATGGCTACTGACCTGTGGATTATTTTTAATATAAAGTAAAATCTCAATTTCTTTTTCCTCATTGGTAGCATTCGGGTTGATCACTTTCTGTTTTTCAACGTTACCACTAGCATCAAACCGTTCCATTAAGGATTGAAAAGACTGTCTAGATGGTATGCGTCTATTAGGGTACTTCGCTGCGTAAAGCCTTACTGCCAGAAGACAATTTTTTTCCGCCTCGCCCAGTATATAGATCATATCAATTAAGTCATTTGTAGGAAAAGCCATAACTGTTTTATTTTTATACATCGCTTACAACAAATTAAACTATTTTTACTTGTCTAAATGATACGTCAAAATTTTAAAATGTCATACATTTTTGATTTGTCATGTCCTACTTATTTCATAGCCTTAGTTCCGTTAGTGTAATATTTAGACCATGTATTATAATAGACCCGTCCCTACCAACCTTTCCCCTGTAGCCGAGTGAAGCAAACATTAGATGTCTATATAGACATGCCCTTAGCTATTCATGGTCTAAGGTGTAATAAAAGCAAGGGCAAAAATTAAAAAAATTTAAATAAATCGCAAACCACTAAAACTAGGTATATGACATACTCAATAAAAGTTGGGGGGTTTTATAAAAGCTATCAGAAAATATAATAAAATACAGAGCGTGCCATTTAAAAAAGTCGAAATTTTTAAGTTAAAATAGTCGATATGTATAAATTTATTTTGAACGCCCTGTACCTAGTATCTAACTCAAATTTATTTACATATATCTTTTTTGCCATCCTCATAGACCGTTTGTGCCAAATATGTGTATTCCATCTTCAAAAACAATGGCGGCACTGTCAATTCTTTATAAGCGTAAAAAGTAATTATTTTCTAAAAAAGTTAAAATATTAGAAAAATGTTCCATTAAAGAAAACGTATGTTATATAAGCTACGCTTTTTTGAACCACCCTGTATATTCAAAAATTATTTTGAACTATGCATCTTAATATTCTCTAAAACTTCTATATTTAACGCCTGTGAAGGTAGCACCTCATTTAGAAAAAAGTCAAAACTTTAGTGGAGTTCTTACTGCACCCCTAATAGTTCTAGAGTTCTATAATAGTGGTAGAAATAGTTCTGCTAGATTAATCCAAATAATCAGGATGCAAAGTCAGGGGTGCCAAATTCACGAAGTGCGAACACGACATTGGCGACAGCTACTTTACTATCACAATTGCATCGTTTTACCCTTATCATTATCGAGAGAACTCTTGTGGTGCTACTCAGAACTCCCAAGAAAAGTTGCATTTTCACCAATTTTTCTCAACCCCTTATTGACGAACAAATGTTGACAGAGGAAAACTAAATTTCAATAGAACTCTGATAATAATGGCTTGAGAGCCATGCTTATTAAGAGTTATTATTAGAACTCTTGTAGTGCTACTCAGAACTCAAAACAAAAGTTGCATTTTTAATAATTTTTCTCAACTCCTTATTGACAGATAAACGTTGACAGAGAAAAACGAAATTTCGATACAACTCTGATAATAATGGTTTGAGAGCCATGTTTATTAAGAGGTATTATTAGAACTCTTGTAGTGCTACTCATAACTCAAAAGATAAGTTGCATTTTCAACAATTTTTCGCACCCTTGTATAGACAGAAAAAATTTGACGAACGTAGGTCAACGAAATTTTGATAGAACTCTGATAATAATGGTTTGAGAGCCATGTTTATTAAGAGTTATGGTTAGAACTCTTGTGGTGCTACTCAGAACTCACAAGAAAAGTTGCATTTTCAAAAATTTTTCTCAACCCCCTTATTGACTTGGACAAACGTTGATAGAGGAAAACGAAATTTCGATACAACTCTGATACTAATCGTTTGAGAGCCATGTTTATTAAGAGGTATTATTAGAACTCTTGTGGTGCTACTCAGAACTCAAAAGAAAAGTTGCATTTTCAATAATTTGTCTCAGCCCCATATTGACGGACAAACGTTGACAGAGAAAAACGAAATTTCGATACAACTCTGATAATAATGGTTTGAGAGCCATGTTTATTAAGAGGTATTATTAGAACTCTTGTGGTGCTACTCAGAATTCAAAAGAAAAGTTGCATTTTCAACAATTTTTCGCACCCTTGTATAGACAGAAAAATTTTGACGAACGTAGGTCAACGAAATTTTGATAGAACTCTGATAATAATGGTTTGAGAGCCATGTTTATTAAGAGTTATGGTTAGAACTCTTGTGGTGCTACTCAGAACTCACAAGAAAAGTTGCATTTTCAAAATTTTCTCAACCCCTTATTGACTTGGACAAACGTTGATAGAGGAAAACGAAATTTCGATACAACTCTGATACTAATGGTTTGAGAGCCATGTTTATTAAGAGGTATTATTAGAACTCTTGTGGTGCTACTCAGAACTCAAAAGAAAAGTTGCATTTTCAATAATTTGTCTCAGCCCCATATTGACGGACAAACGTTGACAGAGAAAACGAAATTTCGATACAACTCTGATAATAATGGTTTGAGAGCCATGTTTATTAAGAGGTATTATTAGAACTCTTGTGGTGCTACTCAGAATTCAAAAGAAAAGTTGCATTTTCAACAATTTTTCGCACCCTTGTATAGACAGAAAATTTTGACGAACGTAGGTCAACGAAATTTTGATAGAACTCTGATAATAATAGTTTGAGAGCCATGTTTATTAAGAGTTATGGTTAGAACTCTTGTGGTGCTACTCAGAACTCACAAGAAAAGTTGCATTTTCAACAATTTGTCTCAGCCCCATATTGACGGACAAACGTTGACAGAGAAAAACGAAATTTCGATACAACTCTGATAATAATGGTTTGAGAGCCATGTTTATTAAGAGGTATTATTAGAACTCTTGTGGTGCTACTCAGAATTCAAAAGAAAAGTTGCATTTTCAACAATTTTTCGCACCCTTGTATAGACAGAAAAATTTTGACGAACGTAGGTCAACGAAATTTTGATAGAACTCTGATAATAATAGTTTGAGAGCCATGTTTATTAAGAGTTATGGTTAGAACTCTTGTGGTGCTACTCAGAACTCACAAGAAAAGTTGCATTTTCAACAATTTTTCTCAACCCCCTTATTGACTTGGACAAACGTTGATAGAGGAAAACGAAATTTCGATACAACTCTGATACTAATCGTTTGAGAGCCATGTTTATTAAGAGGTATTATTAGAACTCTTGTGGTGCTACTCAGAACTCAAAAGAAAAGTTGCATTTTCAATAATTTTTCTCAACCCCTTATGACGGACAAACGTTGATAGAGGAAAACGAAATTTCGATACAACTCTGATACTAATCGTTTGAGAGCCATGTTTATTAAGAGGTATTATTAGAACTCTTGTGGTGCTACTCAGAACTCAAAAGAAAAGTTGCATTTTCAACAATTTTTCGCACCCTTGTATAGACAGAAAAATTTTGACGAACTTAGGTAAACGAAATTTTGATAGAACTCTGATAATATTGTTTGAGAGCCATGTTTATTAAGAGTTATGGTTAGAACTCTTGTGGTGCTACTCAGAACTCAAAAGAAAAGTTGCATTTTCAACAATTTTCTCAACCCCTTATTGACTTGGACAAACGTTGATAGAGGAAAACGAAATTTCGATACAACCCTGATACTAATGGTTTGAGAGCCATGTTTATTAAGAGGTATTATTAGAACTCTTGTGGTGCTACTCAGATCTCAAAAGAAAAGTTGCATTTTCAATAATTTGTCTCATCCCCATATTGACGGACAAACGTTGAGAGAAAAACGAAATTTCGATACAACTCTGATAATAATGGTTTGAGAGCCATGTTTATTAAGAGGTATTATTAGAACTCTTGTGGTGCTACTCAGAACTCAAAAGAAAAGTTGCATTTTCAATAATTTTTCTCAACCCCTTATTGACGGACAAACGTTGATAGAGGAAAACGAAATTTCGATACAACTCTGATAATAATGGTTTGAGAGCCATGTTTATTAAGAGGTATTATTAGAACTCTTGTGGTGCTACTCAGAACTCAAAAGAAAAGTTGCATTTTCAACAATTTTTCGCACCCTTGTATAGACAACAGTTTTGACGAACGTAGGTCAACGAAATTTTGATAGAACTCTGATAATAATGGTTTGAGAGCCATGTTTATTAAGAGTTATAGTTAGAACTCTTGTGGTGCTACTCAGAACTCACAAGAAAAGTTGCATTTTCAACAATTTTTCTCAACCCCCTTATTGACTTGGACAAACGTTGATAGAGGAAAACGAAATTTCGATACAACTCTGATACTAATCGTTTGAGAGCCATGTTTATTAAGAGGTATTATTAGAACTCTTGTGGTGCTACTCAGAACTCAAAAGAAAAGTTGCATTTTCAACAATTTTTCACACCCCTGTATAGACAGAAAAATTTTGACGTACGTACCACCACGAAATTTCGATACAACTCTGATAATAATGGTTTGAGAGCCATGTTTATTAAGAGTTATGGTTAGAACTCTTGTGGTGCTACTCAGAACTCACAAGAAAAGTTGCGTTTTCATTATGGGTGGATGGATTTATCCTAAAATCTAAGCCAAATGTAAACAAGCTTGAATATAAAATTTTTAAGTACGTATGCACGTATATTCGTTCTTGGGTTATCGTGGATACTAACATACATCCACACAGACACGTACTGCACATGTGTTTCATATACATACGTGATTATCTAAGATTGGTATATTTGGAAATTGAGATGAAATATTCTAAACGGAAATGCAGTAGGTATCGATTTCAGAATTATATTTGGATTAACAGTTACTTGTATTAATTGTTTTATAAGGAGTGTATTGATGGAAATGATGTTTATAAATATATTAAAATATTGGATGGTTGTCATATACGATTTATTCACAGAAGTATATTAGCAATATACACTATGTTACATCGAAAAACGTTTATGACTAAGTATGTTGATATAACAAGCTATGATCTCAAAAGAATTTTAAATCTTAACGGTTGAAATTTTGCAAAATACTTATATACAAATAAGATATTTCCAATTCTTATAAAAATAGTACTGGTACGTAATGGTACAAATGTAATTTTAAAGAATTCTATGAACTAAAACCTTTATGACAGGAAGGATTATCTTTGCTTGCAAACTTCTACATAAGTAGGACCGACAAGTACTTATATTTAAGGTAAAGTAAATATCCCCTAAGCGTACTTAATTTATGACCCAATATTATTTTGAATTCTCGTAACAATGCACTTTTCAATGTTTATAGTTGAGGAATTTTTACATTAGGTTTACATTTATTTAAACGAATCAGTTATTGAGTGCCAGTACAGTTCTTACGTTTAGTTTTTTTTTCCAGTTCGGGGTGTTTTTCGCTTTTTGTGAATTTGTTGAACATTTTGTGAGTAATTCATTTTAACAGTGTAATGTGTACATTGTTTTGAAAGGTGCAAGGGTGAGCACGTATATTACAACAGCTTAGCAATGTACGATCGCGATAAGTTGCTTGAAACTTTGAGCAAAGACGAATATCGGCCAATTGACGCTAACGGCAAAGTGTATCCACCCTCGCATTCTGTTTTTAAAGAAATTTCGACGTACATGCACAGAGCTGGTTCGGAAATTAGTCCAAAACATGTTATACCATACTACATAAAATAGAAGTGGTATGAGGGACTATATAATAAAAAAATTTAATATAAAGAAACCCGAGGCGGTCACTACAGGACGAGAAAGCAACTCTTTCAACATTTCTGATAGTAATGAAACTTATAGTGACAAAAAGATGAAATTTTCACTTGTACTATCTAGGGAAGCATGGAAAGAAGTGAAACCAAAAAAGACTTACTCGCATAGGAAATATACTTTACTTCAACCGGGAAATGGACTGATATATTCGCAAGAAAAATTTGGGAGCAAACTAAAATCGCATGTGGGTTTGCATTTAAATATGGCAAAGTGTTTAAAAGTAATGAAGCTAAGTACTATGCTCGTTTTACAGGTTCGTGTTCAGAATGTGGCTCTATACTTTCTGGATGTTTAATGCAAAACCAAATCATCATTCTGATATTATATTTGAGTGCGTCTTAAAAATTATCAATATGGATTTATCCACAAGAAAAAACGACAACTAAGAGGCCATTTACGACGCGAAATAGCATCTCATTTATTAACCTCCAAGGAAGATGCCAGTATTTGGAGAGCAAACGAAGCAAATCGTACTATGGCAGTGGGTGATGCGATTCCACCGATGCTATATAACGCCACCGTCCTACGAAAAGCGAAACAGCAAGAAAATGATCGCCGCCTTGAATTAGATTCAAGCGACCCTATATTTAATTTAAGTATTATTAAACATGAATCTCTCGCTGGTATTATACGTCATATAGGACTAGACCCGTTTTTTTGTATGTATTGGGCAGAAGAACAAAATTATTGTACAAAACTGTTACCAAACAAAATAATAACAGCTACTTAACAATAGATGCTACAGGTAGCTTCGCAAAAAGTTAAACCTACCCAATAATAAGAAGAGTCCTCACGTTTATTTATACCAATGCTTGGTCACATCAGAAACTACTAGCTGTCCAGTTTTCAGATGGTTTCGACCAAACAAGATTCTGCTATGATAACTTACTTTTTTTATCGATACCAGCAGACGGTGCTCCGTTACCCCGCATGGTTGTGATAGATTTTAGTAAAGCATTATTAATAGCAGTTGCGAGGGCATTTGCAAACTGAGCAGACACGCAGGCTTATTTAAAGTATGTACGATGTTATTGTGCTTCAACAACGACAAAAATTACCAAGTTGTTGTATCAGATTAGATGTAAGTCATTTCATAAAAATTATTGCAAGATGGGAGTGTCTCCGGGGAAAACCAACAAAAGTGCGTCAATTTTATTTAAGGGCACTCGCACATGTTTACAAGTTACAGGAAATCCACCAAATTGAAAATGCTCTGCTATCTATAATCTTAGTTGCCATTAGTGAGGATATAGGTAACGATGAGTACTTCTCACCCCTGCCATCAGAAAATGCTTTAGGGTTTATCAATGGAACCATCAAAGGCATTGTTATTGAGGATAATGAAAATGAAGGTTACGAACCATATAGACGACCCTGATGTTTCATCTGAATGGACTCAATGGACAAAACATATTTTTGACAAAGCGGAAGCTACGGTCGCGAATGCAGCTTGTGGTTCTATAGTAAACGCGTTTTACATTCCCCAAGTAGCCGACAAATTAAAAAAGCTAATGCCGTATTTGCCACTGTGGACCGGAATCACGCGGAGGTATTATCAAAGCAATATTGAAATAGCTAGCTCTTCTGCCGTTGAAGCATCTTTTGATGAGTTGAAAAATAGGATATTTAAGAATGAACTACCAATGAGGATTGATAAGTTTATAATAAAACATATTGAATTTTTAAAGGGGAAAACTTTATTAAATCTGGGTGATGAAAATAGTACTAAATACTCCCATTGTCAAGTAAATGAAGTAAATGAAGAAGAAAATAAATGGAATATTGTGGAGAACTGGAGAGGTTTCGTTTCCAATACAAAAGTAAGCAATGACACATCGAAAAACACAAAACGCAAGGAAAAGTCGAAAGAGCCTTTTAATATGGATAATAAGAAGAAACTAACGTACCTCGACGATCTTCCTAGCTGGGATCCCATGACTACTTTAACTCGTGTGTCAATTCCGGTGCTAAAGAATGGCAACGTACTGAAAGCAGTGCAATGTGGGAAAGAATTTATTGTTATCCGCGATACCTGTGCCTTTGACTCTATAACTCAAATTGTAATCAATGCTTTACTATGTAACGTGGAATATTCAAGATTTGCCAGTAGTTGTGATAATAATTTCTTCACATTTGCCAGAAGTATCTTGGATACAAAGGTAAAAAAAATTACGGATAATATTTATGTGGAACGTGCAAACATTTTACGTGGTATTTCACTTTTTCAAGTAGTGCCTTACCGAAGTAATGTATTGCAATTAAAAGCCAATTGTAACGTTGCTCATCTTGTAGAATATTTATTTAAAGATGTCCCTTCTTTGATTACTAGGAAATCTTGTGGTTATTGTAGTCACCAATCAACACAAGTTCCGGTTGTTAGCATTAATGTCGACATACTATTACGTGATGGTCTGACAGAATTACATAGGTCCATAATAGACGTTAATGCAGAAAAAAACGTTTCTTGCAGAAATTGCCATGAGATTATTAAAGAAAAATATACTTTTCAACGGCATTTAATTATTGATTGCAGCGTTTTCACTGACAGTCGTTATGCTACATCCATTGGATTACAGCCGAAGAAATCGACCCTTACAATGATCCGAAAATATTACAATTTGAAGAAAAATATACTCTTATTGGGGCAGTATCTTATCATCAATACGCAAGTGATGTTAACGACGGCCATTACACAGGGTATGTTTATGATACAACGAGATGGTACTTGTATGACGATATGATCGCGAAACAAAAAATTGTGACGGAAGATGCAGCAATTGCACCACATTTGATTTTGTATGTAACGCAGGAACGACACCAATAAATAAAAATATTGACGTTTACATTAATATTTAGTTCATACTAAAATCGGTGTTGAGCTTATGTGTGTGCGCGTGTAAATTAAGCTTAAGGAAGCTATTATATATTCTGAATATTTTAGCGTATCCAAGTTATAATATGACTGATTTTGTTTAATAAATATGATAAAACTTGTTTAACATTAAAGCAAGAGAGCATTTTATAAAGTGTACTTAATTTTTCTTTAAAACTCCTCTAATAGAAATAATTTTCAATATCTGACAAAAAAGAAAATTACGTAATGGAAATCAATATTGGACTACTTTTTTATCAGTTTTTCTTTCTTCTTTTAACCTTCGTAAACACAAAGGGATTGTAAAAAATTGTTGAATATGCAACTTTTCTTTTGAGTTCTGAGTAGCACCACAAGAGTTCTAATAATACCTCTTAATAAACATGGCTCCCAAACCATTATTATCAGAGTTGTATCGAAATTTAGTTTTCCTTTATCAACATTTGTTCGTCAATAAGGGGTTGAGAAAAATTGTTGAAAATGCAACTTTTCTTTTGAGTTCTGAGTAGCACCACAAGAGTTCTAATAATACCTCTTAATAAACATGGCTCTCAAACCATTATTATCAGAGTTATATCGAAATTTCGTTTTCCTCTATCAACGTTTGTCCAAGTCAATAAGGGGCTGAGAAAAATTGTTGAAAATGCAACTTTTCTTGTGAGTTCTGAGTAGCACCACAAGAGTTCTAATCATAACTCTTAATAAACATGGCTATCAAACCATTATTATCAGAGTTCTATCGAAATTTCGTGGTCGTACGTACGTCAAAATTTTCTGTCTATACAGGGTGTGAAAAATTGTTGAAAATGCAACTTTTCTTTTGAGTTCTGAGTAGCACTATAAGAGTTCTAATAATACCTCTTAATAAACATGGCTCCCAAACCATTATTATCAGAGTTGTATCGAAATTTCGTTTTCCTCTATCAACGTTTGTCCAAGTCAATAAGGGGCTGAGAAAATTGTTGAAAATGCAACTTTTCTTGTGAGTTCTGAGTAGCACCACAAGAGTTCTAATCATAACTCTTAATAAACATGGCTATCAAACCATTATTATCAGAGTTCTATCGAAATTTCGTGGTCGTACGTACGTCAAAATTTTTCTGTCTATACAGGGGTGTGAAAAATTGTTGAAAATGCAACTTTTCTTTTGAGTTCTGAGTAGCACTATAAGAGTTCTAATAATACCTCTTAATAAACATGGCTCCCAAACCATTATTATCAGAGTTGTATCGAAATTTAGTTTTCTCTGTCAACGTTTGTCCGTCAATAAGGGGTTGCGAAAAATTGTTGAAAATGCAACTTTTATTTTGAGTTCTGAGGAGCACCACAAGAGTTCTAATAATACCTCTTAATAAACATGGCTCCCAAACCATTATTATCAGAGTTGTATCGAAATTTAGTTTTCCATTATCAACATTTGTTCGTCAATAAGGGGTTGAGAAAAATTGTTGAAAATGCAACTTTTCTTTTGAGTTCTGAGTAGCACCACAAGAGTTCTAATAATACCTCTTAATAAACATGGCTCTCAAACCATTATTATCAGAGTTATATCGAAATTTCGTTTTCCTCTATCAACGTTTGTCCAAGTCAATAAGGGGGCTGAGAAAAATTGTTGAAAATGCAACTTTTCTTGTGAGTTCTGAGTAGCACCACAAGAGTTCTAATCATAACTCTTAATAAACATGGCTATCAAACCATTATTATCAGAGTTCTATCGAAATTTCGTGGTCGTACGTACGTCAAAATTTTTCTGTCTATACAGGGGTGTGAAAAATTGTTGAAAATGCAACTTTTCTTTTGAGTTCTGAGTAGCACTATAAGAGTTCTAATAATACCTCTTAATAAACATGGCTCCCAAACCATTATTATCAGAGTTGTATCGAAATTTCGTTTTCCTCTATCAACGTTTGTCCAAGTCAATAAGGGGGCTGAGAAAAATTGTTGAAAATGCAACTTTTCTTGTGAGTTCTGAGTAGCACCACAAGAGTTCTAATCATAACTCTTAATAAACATGGCTATCAAACCATTATTATCAGAGTTCTATCGAAATTTCGTGGTCGTACGTACGTCAAAATTTTTCTGTCTATACAGGGTGTGAAAAATTGTTGAAAATGCAACTTTTCTTTTGAGTTCTGAGTAGCACTATAAGAGTTCTAATAATACCTCTTAATAAACATGGCTCCCAAACCATTATTATCAGAGTTGTATCGAAATTTCGTTTTCCTCTATCAACGTTTGTCCAAGTCAATAAGGGGCTGAGAAAAATTGTTGAAAATGCAACTTTTCTTGTGAGTTCTGAGTAGCACCACAAGAGTTCTAATCATAACTCTTAATAAACATGGCTATCAAACCATTATTATCAGAGTTCTATCGAAATTTCGTGGTCGTACGTACGTCAAAATTTTTCTGTCTATACAGGGTGTGAAAATTGTTGAAAATGCAACTTTTCTTTTGAGTTCTGAGTAGCACTATAAGAGTTCTAATAATACCTCTTAATAAACATGGCTCCCAAACCATTATTATCAGAGTTGTATCGAAATTTAGTTTTCTCTGTCAACGTTTGTCCGTCAATAAGGGGTTGCGAAAAATTGTTGAAAATGCAACTTTTATTTTGAGTTCTGAGGAGCACCACAAGAGTTCTAATAATACCTCTTAATAAACATGGCTCCCAAACCATTATTATCAGAGTTGTATCGAAATTTAGTTTTCCATTATCAACATTTGTTCGTCAATAAGGGTTGAGAAAAATTGTTGAAAATGCAACTTTTCTTTGAGTTCTGAGTAGCACCACAAGAGTTCTAATAATACCTCTTAATAAACATGGCTCTCAAACCATTATTATCAGAGTTATATCGAAATTTCGTTTTCCTCTATCAACGTTTGTCCAAGTCAATAAGGGGCTGAGAAAAATTGTTGAAAATGCAACTTTTCTTGTGAGTTCTGAGTAGCACCACAAGAGTTCTAATCATAACTCTTAATAAACATGGCTATCAAACCATTATTATCAGAGTTCTATCGAAATTTCGTGGTCGTACGTACGTCAAAATTTTCTGTCTATACAGGGGTGTGAAAAATTGTTGAAAATGCAACTTTTCTTTTGAGTTCTGAGTAGCACTATAAGAGTTCTAATAATACCTCTTAATAAACATGGCTCCCAAACCATTATTATCAGAGTTGTATCGAAATTTCGTTTTCCTCTATCAACGTTTGTCCAAGTCAATAAGGGGCTGAGAAAAATTGTTGAAAATGCAACTTTTCTTGTGAGTTCTGAGTAGCACCACAAGAGTTCTAATCATAACTCTTAATAAACATGGCTATCAAACCATTATTATCAGAGTTCTATCGAAATTTCGTGGTCGTCGTACGTCAAAATTTTTCTGTCTATACAGGGTGTGAAAAATTGTTGAAAATGCAACTTTTCTTTTGAGTTCTGAGTAGCACTATAAGAGTTCTAATAATACCTCTTAATAAACATGGCTCCCAAACCATTATTATCAGAGTTGTATCGAAATTTCGTTTTCCTCTATCAACGTTTGTCCAAGTCAATAAGGGGGCTGAGAAAAATTGTTGAAAATGCAACTTTTCTTGTGAGTTCTGAGTAGCACCACAAGAGTTCTAATCATAACTCTTAATAAACATGGCTATCAAACCATTATTATCAGAGTTCTATCGAAATTTCGTGGTCGTACGTACGTCAAAATTTTTCTGTCTATACAGGGGTGTGAAAAATTGTTGAAAATGCAACTTTTCTTTTGAGTTCTGAGTAGCACTATAAGAGTTCTAATAATACCTCTTAATAAACATGGCTCCCAAACCATTATTATCAGAGTTGTATCGAAATTTAGTTTTTCTCTGTCAACGTTTGTCCGTCAATAAGGGGTTGCGAAAAATTGTTGAAATTGCAACTTTTATTTTGAGTTCTGAGGAGCACCACAAGAGTTCTAATAATACCTCTTAATAAACATGGCTCCCAAACCATTATTATCAGAGTTGTATCGAAATTTAGTTTTCCATTATCAACATTTGTTCGTCAATAAGGGGTTGAGAAAAATTGTTGAAAATGCAACTTTTCTTTTGAGTTCTGAGTAGCACCACAAGAGTTCTAATAATACCTCTTAATAAACATGGCTCTCAAACCATTATTATCAGAGTTATATCGAAATTTCGTTTTCCTCTATCAACGTTTGTCCAAGTCAATAAGGGGCTGAGAAAATTGTTGAAAATGCAACTTTTCTTGTGAGTTCTGAGTAGCACCACAAGAGTTCTAATCATAACTCTTAATAAACATGGCTATCAAACCATTATTATCAGAGTTCTATCGAAATTTCGTGGTCGTACGTACGTCAAAATTTTTCTGTCTATACAGGGTGTGAAAAATTGTTGAAAATGCAACTTTTCTTTTGAGTTCTGAGTAGCACTATAAGAGTTCTAATAATACCTCTTAATAAACATGGCTCCCAAACCATTATTATCAGAGTTGTATCGAAATTTCGTTTTCCTCTATCAACGTTTGTCCAAGTCAATAAGGGGCTGAGAAAAATTGTTGAAAATGCAACTTTTCTTGTGAGTTCTGAGTAGCACCACAAGAGTTCTAATCATAACTCTTAATAAACATGGCTATCAAACCATTATTATCAGAGTTCTATCGAAATTTCGTGGTCGTACGTACGTCAAAATTTTTCTGTCTATACAGGGTGTGAAAAATTGTTGAAAATGCAACTTTTCTTTTGAGTTCTGAGTAGCACTATAAGAGTTCTAATAATACCTCTTAATAAACATGGCTCCCAAACCATTATTATCAGAGTTGTATCGAAATTTCGTTTTCCTCTATCAACGTTTGTCCAAGTCAATAAGGGGCTGAGAAAAATTGTTGAAAATGCAACTTTTCTTGTGAGTTCTGAGTAGCACCACAAGAGTTCTAATCATAACTCTTAATAAACATGGCTATCAAACCATTATTATCAGAGTTCTATCGAAATTTCGTGGTCGTACGTACGTCAAAATTTTTCTGTCTATACAGGGTGTGAAAAATTGTTGAAAATGCAACTTTTCTTTTGAGTTCTGAGTAGCACTATAAGAGTTCTAATAATACCTCTTAATAAACATGGCTCCCAAACCATTATTATCAGAGTTGTATCGAAATTTAGTTTTCTCTGTCAACGTTTGTCCGTCAATAAGGGGTTGCGAAAATTGTTGAAAATGCAACTTTTATTTTGAGTTCTGAGGAGCACCACAAGAGTTCTAATAATACCTCTTAATAAACATGGCTCCCAAACCATTATTATCAGAGTTGTATCGAAATTTCGTTTTCCATTATCAACGTTTGTTCGTCAATAAGGGGTTGAGAAAATTGTTGAAAATGCAACTTTTCTTTTGAGTTCTGAGTAGCACCACAAGAGTTCTAATAATACCTCTTAATAAACATGGCTCTCAAACCATTATTATCAGAGTTTATCGAAATTTCGTTTTCCTCTATCAACGTTTGTCCTGTCAATAAGGGGTGAAAAATTGTTGAAAATGCAACTTTTCTTTTGAGTTCTGAGTAGCACCACAAGAGTTCTAATAATACTCTTAATAAACATGGCTATCAAACCATTATTATCAGAGTTCTATCGAAATTTCGTTGTCTCTACGTCAACATTTGTCGTCAATACAGGGGTTGGAAAAATTGTTGAAAATGCAACTTTTCTTTTGAGTTCTGAGTAGCACTACAAGAGTTCTAATAATACTCTTAATAAACATGGCTCTCAAACCATTATTATCAGAGTTGTATCGAAATTTCGTTTTCCTCTATCAACGTTTGTCCAAGTCAATAAGGGGCTGAGAAAATTGTTGAAAATGCAACTTTTCTTGTGAGTTCTGAGTAGCACCACAAGAGTTCTAATAATAACTCTTAATAAACATGGCTATCAAACCATTATTATCAGAGTTGTATCGAAATTTCGTTTTCCTCTATCAACGTTTGTCCAAGTCAATACAGGGGTTGAAAAATTGTTGAAAATGCAACTTTTCTTTGAGTTCTGAGTAGCACTACAAGAGTTCTAATAATACCTCTTAATAAACATGGCTCCCAAACCATTATTATCAGAGTTGTATCGAAATTTCGTTTTCCTCTATCAACGTTTGTCCAAGTCAATAAGGGGCTGAGAAAAATTGTTGAAAATGCAACTTTTCTTGTGAGTTCTGAGTAGCACCACAAGAGTTCTAATCATAACTCTTAATAAACATGGCTATCAAACCATTATTATCAGAGTTCTATCGAAATTTCGTGGTCTACGTACGTCAAAATTTTTCTGTCTATAAGGGTGTGAAAAATTGTTGAAAATGCAACTTTTCTTTTGAGTTCTGAGTAGCACTATAAGAGTTCTAATAATACCTCTTAATAAACATGGCTCCAAACCATTATTATCAGAGTTGTATCGAAATTTCGTTTTCTCTGTCAACGTTTGTCCGTCAATAAGGGTTGAGAAAATTGTTGAAAATGCAACTTTTCTTTTGAGTTCTGAGTAGCACCACAAGAGTTCTAATAATACCTCTTAATAAACATGGCTCCCAAACCATTATTATCAGAGTTGTATCGAAATTTCGTTTTCCTCTATCAACGTTTGTCCAAGTCAATAAGGGGTTGAGAAAAATTGTTGAAAATGCAACTTTTCTTTTGAGTTCTGAGTAGCACCACAAGAGTTCTAATAATACTCTTAATAAACATGGCTCTCAAACCATTATTATCAGAGTTATATCGAAATTTCGTTGTCTCTACGTCAAAATTTGTCCGTCAATACAGGGGTGAGAAAAATTGTTGAAAATGCAACTTTTCTTTTGAGTTCTGAGTAGCACACAAGAGTTCTAATAATACTCTTAATAAACATGGCTATCAAACCATTATTATCAGAGTTCTATCGAAATTTAGTTTTCCTCTGTCAACATTTGTTCGTCAATAAGGGGTGAAAAATTGTTGAAAATGCAACTTTTCTTTTGAGTTCTGAGTAGCACTATAAGAGTTCTAATAATACCTCTTAATAAACATGGCTCTCAAACCATTATTATCAGAGTTGTATCGAAATTTCGTTTTCCTCTATCAACGTTTGTCCGTCAATAAGGGGTTGCGAAAATTGTTGAAAATGCAACTTTTCTTTTGAGTTCTGAGTAGCACCACAAGAGTTCTAATATATTCTTAATAAACATGGCTCTCAAGCCATTATTATCAGAGTTGTATCGAAATTTAGTTTTCCTTTATCAACATTTGTTCGTCAATAAGGGTTGAGAAAAATTGTTGAAAATGCAACTTTTCTTTTGAGTTCTGAGTAGCACCACAAGAGTTCTAATAATACCTCTTAATAAACATGGCTCTCAAACCATTATTATCAGAGTTATATCGAAATTTCGTTTTCCTCTATCAACGTTTGTCCAAGTCAATAGGGGGGTTGAGAAAAATTGGTGAAAATGCAACTTTTCTTGGGAGTTCTGAGTAGCACCACAAGAGTTCTATCGATAATGATAAGGGTAAAACGATGCAATTGTGATAGTAAAGTAACTCTCGCCAATGTTGGGTTCGTTCGTGAATTTGGTACTGACTTTGCATCCTGATTATTTGGATTAATCTAGCAGAACTATTTCTACCACTATGATAGAACTCTAGAACTATTAGGGGTGCAGTAAGAACTCCACTAAAGTTTTGACTTTTTTCTAAATGAGGTGCTACCTTCACAGGCGTCTATATTTAACGTTTTTGCGTAGTTCTCGAAACAAATGAGATAATGAACTTTACTCTATGGCTCACACAGTACAGGTTGTACCATTTTCGTATGTTTTACGGGGTATCTCGCTTATTCTTTGGTTAGAACCTTGCGGTTTTCGCGACACCGTGCTACAGGGTGATTTTGGAAAAATTGCATTTTCAGTCATCCCTATAACTCTGTTATTGTCAGACATATTAAAAAAGTAAAAACTGATATTTGTAGATTTTTTTACGTAGAATCCAGTGGCGTACTCAGATTTTCTTTAGAGGTCACAGTTTTTGAGATATTGACATCATTTACATTGATAATAGTGGATAGTCTTGGGTAACCATGGTAACGCAAAAAACAAAATAATTAACGTTCTGCCATTACTTAAGTATTTAATTTTTGAAGTTTCTGCTTCTCTCAAATTATTCCTGGTCACATTTTCCCAAATTTAGTGCTGATACTTATTGTTATTTGTTGTTTTTGTTTATCGTTATCGTTCTTGTTGTTGTTGTTGTTTAATTATTTTTTAATATGGCTCGAAACCAAAAATTTGAAAACTTTGAGAAATATGATATGAATACCTGCTTCATATTATCTAATGAAAACGCAGACCAGGCCTTAGAACTCTATCTGAACAGGTCAGTTAATCTTTACCTTAGAATTTGTATTTATTTTATATACCTATTTTGTCATATAGATATCCCGAAGGAAGACAACCCGACAGAAGAATATTTCAAAAATTAAAATTTAACCTTTACCAACATAGATGTTTTGACAAACCTCGACCCCCAGTTTACAACAAAGAGAACGAGGAATCAGAGATCAACGTTTTAGCAGTTGTTCATGCCACTCCCGAAACCTCGTGCAGGAAAATAGATGAAGAGACCGGTGTGCCTAAAACAACAGTGCAAAGGATTTTAAAAAAAACATAAATTCAAACCCTACAAGTATAAACTTGTCATCATCTGCACCCTGGTGATGCTGAACGTAGACTGGAGTTCTGCAATTGGTTTATAAATATGAAAACTCAGGATACTAATTTTGAAAAAAAAAATAATTTGGTCAGACGAGGCACATTTCGCAAGTTCGGGAATTCTTAATAGACACAACTCGCGGTTTTGGAGTCAAGAAAACACCCACGTGATTTTTCCTAGAGAGCGTCAAGGCAGGTTCGGATTTAATGTCTCCTGTTTTATTTTTAACCGATAAATAGTTTACAAGATTTATGAAGAAAACCTAAACTCTAATGGGTACTTACAAATTCTACAAGAAAAAACTATGAACATTTTAGAAGATATTCCACTGGCTCAACTGAACGATATGTTCTTCCAGCAGGATGGGGCTCCAGCCCACAATGTTAGAATAATAGAAAACTGGCTAAATGAACGTTTCCCCAGGAGACGGATTGGAACAAATGGATCTGTTCGATGGCCACCACGATCACCGGATCTCTCGGTTTTAGATTTTTTTTTTGTGGGGGTATTTAAAAAATAAAATTTATTCAAGGCAATATGCCAACATACAACAATTAAAAATTGCAAAGGAAAATGCTTTTGCAGAATTACGAAGACAATCATTTATTTTGAAAAATGCTATTAAAAGAATTTATAAACTTTGTGAAACTTGTAGGAGACATAATGGTCTGCAATTTGAACAATATTTGTGATTAATTAATTATTTTGTTTTTTATCAATGTAAATTATAGAAAAAAACCATTTTGTCACGTTATTTATAAAAATAAATATAGACTATGCTATATTTTTGAAAAGCTTTTGGCAAGGGGAAAAAGATTTTAAAAGAATATATAGGGTGTCCCATTAAAAAAAAGTAGGTTATGTCAATATCTCAAAAACTGTGACCTCTAAAGAAAATCTGAGTATCGCCACTGGATTCTATGTAAAAAAAATCTACAAATATCAGTTTTTACTTTTTTAATATGTCTGACAATAACAGGGGATGACTGAAAATGCAATTTTTCCAAATTTGATTAGTGCATCTTTGGTTTCATTAAAAAATAGCACGTTGTCGCGAAAACCGCAAGGTTCTAACCTAAAAAATAAGCGAGATGCCCCGCAAAACATACGAAAATTGGACAACCTGTACATTTCCCCGAATTAACATTAATTCGGCATCAAAGTCCATATTGACAACATGGCCCGATTCCAAAGCATTCTCACCCTTGGTAAATGCCTTATTATCTTCCCAAAGAAACCCACAATCTTGGCTAGCTTCAAAACATATTTTGTAGCCATTGAATTCAAATATCAACTGAAAATATTAACAACCATAAAATAAGTAAAGTAACAGCATAACCTCAACTTACTTTCCACGCACTTCACTAACGATTTGAAAGTTTATTAAACACTATTTATTGTCTCTTATAAACGTATATGACCACTTAACCACTTATTTCGTTAATAAAACAACGAAAAACGCCATCTAAATGTTCTCTTCTGGAATTTCATACACAAAGATTGTTTGGAAGGTTTCGAAAGTATCCGCTCCTCATGTTCTCTATTATATTCAAACCATGTCCTAAATTATAACAATTCACAGTAGCAGCAAAATAATTTTAACTCTTTCAATGAAATAAGTGGATATAATGGATAGTTTTTCTAGTTTAAAATATAAGAAACATTCTATAATTTTCAACTTTCTTTGACAATTTATGTGGAGACATCTGCCAATAAAATATTAACTAAAAGATACTTTGATGATTTAATGAAGACTTACGTCGCCTAAATCTTAGGTTGTGTAATTTTAAGAATGGGTCAACCCAACTTTATTTGAATCAAACTATATCTAAATATCTAGATTCCAGAGATTTTTGATGGTAAGAGACAGATTTAATTTGTTTTTTGGGAGCAATAACTCAAACTTGAATAGCGATTGCATTCACATTTTATATGAATGCTTGAAATCTAAATATCAAAGAATCCCCAAAGAACTGTGGTGAAGATAGGTCGAGTGGTTGCAGATTAATAAAATAG